>VZRR01000966.1:0-199164 GCA_013398015.1 Oreocharis arfaki
GCAGTTTAGTCTACTCAGCCTGTTATAAATATACAGATAAAATAATTGATTTAACTAAAAAACCCAGTTTTAGTTATGATTACACATAGAAAATCGTGAAGTATAAGGTGAAGAAATGTTAGGAGCACTGCATTTAAAAGATGCAAGCAGAGAAACCTTACCTAGAAGTGATGGGATATTTTATGCCTTGATCAAGAAGCTATGGAGACAGTGACAAAAGCCCTGTTCTCAGGCACCACTGGACTAGAAAGGGCTGTGCTGGGTTTCTGTGCATGGGGACACAAGCAGGTCTTTGTGAGGACAAACTGGGGCTGCCTCACGCCCGGCTGAGCCAGTTCTGTGGCAGCCCCATGCCCAGCCCCAGCGGAGCCCCGCCGGCAATACAGCAGCGCTGCAGCACGAACAGCCCCGCGGCTGCTCCGAACATCGCGCCCGCCGCGCCCGGGTGCCGGCTAACCCGAGGGAAAGCGTGGGTGTGACACACAGCGGGAGGAGGAAGGCAAAGTTCCGGCTCCGCTGCGGACAGACGTCCCCTGGCAGCTGCTGTCCGGCGCTGGACACGGTGTATCGGGGAGCTGCGGCCGCTCGGGCGAGAGCGGGCCCCGGAGCTCCTGAGCGCCGCAGCTCTGGCCGGGAAAGGGGAGCAGCGGTGGGTGGTAGTGGGCTTTAATTGTCTCTCTATCTGAATAAATAGCAGTAAATTACACTAATTTCCTCCAGCCGAATCCGTTTCACGCGTCGTTATCTTCATTGACGAGCTTTTCCACCTTGTTTTCTGTTCCTGCTTTCCTGCTGATGACCTGTGGAGACTTTGGTTGCCAGCGGCTCCTCACAGTCGAGCCCCGAGCAGGCACCTTCTTTGTCAGGGCTTCGGGTGCCCTTCTCTTCATTTTGAAACCCCTGTGGTTAATGGGAAGTGTTTTAACCAAAATTACATGAAGATCTGGGTGAGTTAGAAAGATTACAGGAGAACACAAAGTTAGAACAGGAAAAGATTTGTTAAAAGTTGCTGTTGCAAGGGAGGGACAAAGGCAAACGAAGCTTTGGTTAACAGACTGCATGTTCAGTCCTTTGTGGTGCAGGAAAATTTTGGGACTTGTTTTTGTAATCTACAGGAGAAATGCCATCCTGCCTGCATTCACAGATGAGGTCAGTGATGCTGTGTTGTATGAGAACACTGTTGAGGCAGCAGTGGACAGCTTTTGTTCTGGACAAGTTTTTTGCCCCCATGGGCAAGGTGTGCTTGTCTTGCATGGAAGAAGGCCTAGAGAAATGGTACTCAGGGTGACCTCGGTCTTCATCTTGGGACATCCACAGATGCACAGTGCTGGAGCTGAGTACTTCCCATTCACGGTGATGCAGAGATGAATGTAGTACTGAGTACCTGGAGAGCAGCTGTCTTTGATGGGACGTTTGGCCCCTTGCAACATGTTAAACTTACACAGTTTGTTAAGTGGAAGCAGCAGATGTGCTGTGACCCCCAAGGTGTTCCCCCTGCCCCTCCTCATTCTCCATTATTCCTGGCTTACCTGTCATCTCAGGGATTGTGTACATGAATCCCAGGGTGGTGAACTCAGCCGTGGTGTGGCTGCATGGGTGATGAAACCTCCAGGTGCCCACCCAGGCTTCATCCATGTTGGTGGCTACAAAGCCTACAGCAAGAATAGGAGCCTAGGACTGCAGCACTGCCAGGCCCAGTGCCACACAGGAGCTTGCTCTGACAGGTCTTCTACTTCCTCTTATTGCCAGAAGGTTCAAGGGTGATCCCCTCTGCTCAGCACTCATCAGGCCTCATTCAGGCATTATGTCCTCGCTGGGCTCCTGGAGACAGTCTGACAAGCTTAAGATGCTCAGAGGAGGCAGGGAAGCTCTGTGTGGATGGGACTAGTTCAGAATGGAGTAGAGAAGGCCTTGGTGCACCTCACGGCACAACCTAGTGCCTATGGGCAAGGCACCTAGTATGTTGCTCTTGTAAACACAACAAGCAGACCTCAATGATGTCTGCAAGGCAGAAACATGTGATGAGAGAAAAAAAAATGTGATTTTTTTTGTTAATCAAAAAGCCGTATGTTGTAATTTTGGGTCACATAATATAAATGCATGTTCGAATGCCTCAGATTTATGTTTCGTATCTTTTTTTTCAGTGGTCCCTTAATTTATGTTTTTTCCTGGAGAGGGTGATTTGGGCCTGGTGTTTGTAATCAGAATTTTCTGCTGAAGGTAACGTTTAGGAACACCTCTGTGCTGCCACTTTTGGGAGTTTAGCAGCCTGACCATGCAAAGAAAGTCAAGAGAGGCCTTTCCTCAGAGCGCAGAAGAAACTGAGCAGACTCCTGTGTGCATTCTCAAGTCATGCAGAAAAAGCTGGATGCCAGCCATAAACGCAGAGTGTTTTCAGATTTCTCCCCAGTAAATAAATATAGATAAATTCTCTGTACATTGGAACTGTCGGTGTGCTTAGCAGTTATTGAAAATACTGGTGGGTCTAATAAGTTATTTTCATGTGTAAGTTTGCATCTTAGTTTTAGGGAAGAGCTGTTTATGGGAAATTTGTCAAAAACATTTGTGACAGAGTTATTAGATCACCGTCTTAATGATGGGGAAGCAAGCAGCATGTACCCTCTAAGACACTGAATCTCAACCAGCCAAAAGGCAAAGCCCAAGACAGCTAACTCTCTTCCTGAGACTGTGACTTGTGATCGATCTGGGTTGCTGAGTTTTCTGAGTATTAACCTGAATAATTTAAATATTTCCAGACTGAAAAGCTTTTTATAGTCAGAAAATCTGAAGTGGCTGCCAATCCTCTCTAAGAGAAGCCTGTGTAGTTCACTTGTTATGGATTTGTTTCTTCTGTAAAAGTTTACAAAGAAGAATATTTATCACAGCTCTGTTTTGTTTTCTATAGTTGCTTTTGGTCATACATGACTAGAAGGAATTTCTCTCTGTCTGGGAGAAATTCTTTTTTAGACTAAAATGCGCTGAGGTGGTGTATCCACTTTAATATGTTCCTACATTTGAGAATAAAGGATAAGCTATGTTGTACACCAGAAAAACACCCAAACAAAACCAAACATCCTTATTCCATCTTCATTTTTTTCTCTGAAAGGGATTTAAGGACTCTGGCCATCTGGATGTCTGGCAACTCAGTCAGAGCTGTGGCTACTGTGTGTGTGCAGATTAACTGTGTAGCACATGCACAGTAAGTCCAATGTGTCCAGTACACATCAGACCTGCTGCACATGTGCTGCACAGATGGTCCGTGCATACACAGTAAATCAGCTATGTTAAGCCTACTGCGCATATGCAAACCATCTGTGCATTGCACATATGTATATTTTTGCATGGGAAATCCCTTGTCAGAGCATGAAAGGTTGTGGCAGAGAGGAGCTCCAGTGGTAGAGAGACCGTGAGAGAGTCTGACAGTGGCATAAATTAAAGCAGCTCTTTGCCTGATTTTGCTCATGTCTGGGCCAAAGCTACAAATAAGTTCCTCAGAATCAGAAAATGTGACTAGCTGCTCAACAGTTTCAATCTCTGTAACAATTGGCTTCAAGAGAGAATCTGTATCAAAACCATTAGTTTTAAAGGCAGTGATTATTAGCTAGAACTGTAGCGAGTTCATCGGGTAGCTCAAATGAACGAGGTCTGGTATTTTACTTATCCAATAAAACGGTGGTGCTTATGGTGCAGGCCTCAGGGATATGGTTAGCCAATTATCTTTCTCTTATTTCCTAGTAATCCTTTTGCTTCTCTTCTAATATTCAGCATTTTTATATTGACTAAGCCTGACAAGGGCGGTTAGTACATATGCACAGTTTGCATATGTATAGAAAAATTTTATCTTTTCAGTGTACATGGAAGTTATTGCTTATTATGTTTATAGTACATCTTTAAATCCCAGTCCTGACAATGGCAAGTAGGCTCTTTAAACTAAGTCTGCTTTAGGTCTGTCTCTAATGAGTTCTAATGGTCTGAAGTGGAAGAGCCCCTTTTTATGCCAGAAGGCATCACTGCTCATCTAACTGACACACACCTGAGGGAAGAGATACCTTCACAGGCTTGAAAAGTGGTCCAGTGTGAACCTCATGAAGTTCAACGAGGCCAAGTGCAAGGTCACACACGTGAGTCGGAGCAATCATTATTTTCAGTACAGGCTGGGTGGTGAATGGATTGAGAGCAGCCCTGCAGGGAAGGACCTAGGGATACCGGTGGATGGAAAATTTGGTATGAGCCAGCAATGTGTGCATGCAGCCCAGAAAGCATATTTTACACCTGAGTTGCATAAAAAGTGTGCTCTTCACTGGGCTCAGGCTTTCCCACACTGCAGACCTTTGCACTGTTGTCTTACCTGTCCAGCCCACTCTAAAGAGCTTGTTCGTTTCCTCCCAACCTTCTCACCAAACAAGGCCAAGCCTTACCCTTCTGAATTTCAAATCTCAAATTCCCATTATATATCTCCTCTAAAAAATCATGTTCCTTAACTAGTATTCTCTCCCCTTCCCACTCCTACCTGCCTATGCTTTGTGTTGTATTCCCACTTATGTTCCTGCTTTCTCACTGAAAATTGCCAATAGCTATATGCAGTGGATTTATCCCTATTTTTATTCTGAGAAGAGCTGTAACTTTATTGGTCAAGAACTTCCAGACACAATCAGCTTTAATGAAACACTATCAAGGCCAGGTTTTGCAAGTATATTAATACAGTGATAACATTACTGTGTAGTAAATCATACGAAGTCAATGCTTGAAGTGCTAGATTCCACTATGCTGTAAATAATCCATTGAACCAAAGGGAAATACCTGAGTGAATAAAAGAGGCAGAATTTTTCTGTAATACAAATTAGAAACATATACCTCAGAGTTGGGCTGATTTTGAAAGAAGATGCTGGAAATGTGATAAAAGTGCAACAAACAATAAAGTGTGACATATGAAGTGATCTGTCATTTCTAGTCAGAGTTCCAGCCTCAGTAAGTCACAAGATAGATGGGGCACTAAAAGAGAAAGAAGAAAAAAAAATAAAGGAAGGCTCTAAGGAGAGTGGGATAGGGATAGGGTTAGGAAAATTGTAGATTATTTGAGGCCATCTCCTTGACCCTAGCCTACCTCCACTGGTGCAACCACTGGTCAGGGTGAAGTAAAGCTGACAATAGCTATTCATCATACTGTAGACTTGAATGTAAAGTGAAAACCACAACTACCTCATAGGATGCAAGTACATACAGGAAGAGATTAAATCAATGAAAGATGTTATCCCAGAGCAAAATAGGAATTCCTATTAAATCCAGCTCTTACTAGAAGGAACTGATTTTTCCCTGCCTTAAGCTACAAACATATGCATGTAATACACCCTCGTAGTCAGGTGTGTTGAAATTCCACAGGAGTTTCTTGCCCCACCCTTCCAATTACTTTTTGTCATTAAGCTGCATAATGTTCCCATGAATGATTTGCTTTCAAAGATGAGCAAATGATGTACAGTGAAGAAAAATAGTAATTATTTGCTATCAGAGAGACTGCTTGATTTTCCTATCTTTGTTTACTTCAAAAGCTGGTAATAATTTTAATTTCTTTGCCTGAATGAAGGAATCAAAAAAATACTATCCTTAGAATACCTGACATGTCTTCCTGCAAGATCTTTTTCCTTGAAAGGCAGAAGTACAGCAGGTAACAGATCATAGGCAGGGAATTTCTGCAGCTGGGCTGATACATGGAAGTAAATGTTCTTCCCTGGATTACAGAGATAATGCCAGTAAGTGCAGAAAAAGAATTCCTTTGAAAAAAACCAAGCCAAACCAAAAAACACACCTCTGTTCTTCCTCCTGGCTTTTAGCATCCCTGAAGGAGGGAAATTCGACACCAAGTTCCACAGTACCATGATGTAAATATCTCAAAATAGTCTATTAATCTTGACTAACAAAACACACATTTTTCAAATTTCTCAAGGCTGTGCTGCAATCCTGGGCCAGTCTGGGAACAGCTTAAAAAGAAGTGTGTGCACTTGTATGCACACATTCTTTGAATGACCACTTCATTCTTCAAAGAATGGGATTGTCCATAAATTTCTGTTCTTTGTACTAAAGTACATTAATTAAAAATATCTGGTTAATGTGACCTTGCTATTTTTAGACCTGCAAAATGGATTATCTATATACAACTACAGCTTCACTGTTTGAACTAAATCTGTCTTAAAATAACTGCAACGCCTTCTCTTCCTTCCTTTAGCCCTAAAAATAACAATTGTCACAACTGAAGAACACAGCAGTACTTCAGTTATTTGTCACAAATCACTTCACAGACAACAGCTTCAGTTTCTTGTTATAATTGGACAGTGAAAATGTTAAAGGGTTTCTAAAATAGAGGTGTTGGCCCCTTTGATTGACAGGTACTACGCAACTGCAGTCTGTCCAACATTCTTATCAAAAGCCGAGATCTCCTTCAAAACCTTAGGAAAATTTTTATACTCAGTGGAAGTTGTCTATTTAAAGCATTGGTGCATGGAAAAGAGTAATAAATCAGTCAGTGTTTGACACTGGTCAGCAGGTGGTGAGCAACTATATTGTGCATCACTTGATAAGTTGTTTTTCTTGAATGTTATCTCTCTTTTACTATTATTATAATTTTTTTCTTTGTTTCAATTATTAAACTGTTATCTCAACCTAGAAGTTTTAATTTTGCTTCTTCTCCTCATTCCACTGAGAAGGGGTGTGGAGTTTGGATTTAATGAAGAGCTGTGTAGTGCTTAGTTGGCAGAAGAGGTGAGATATCTACAGGTCTGACCAGAGTGTGTTAAAACAAATTTGTTACAAACATTCATTATATTGGTTTAATAGAGCAATGTTGGTTACAGTGTTGATTTCTTTGCTCTCACAGTTGTGCTCGTTCTCAGGGTTGTGTCCTGGAACACCCGTAATTCTTTACTTGCAGTATGTGTTCCCTGTGGTGATCTTTATTGCCCTTGGGGCCTGGGCTAAGACTATCACTGTAGGTACTTTCCAGCATTGGATTATGATATGATAGCATTGCTGGTTGGGAAACCAATCTGTTGTATGTATTCAACATTGCAGTCACTTCTGTTCTCTGGGAGTGATCTACTGGGAACAGTTAATCACACCTTTTCTCTTAGGGAAAAGTTCTTTTCTCCTCAGAGAGACACCTTACAGGGGGATACCTTCCTACATCTTCCTTCCTTCCTTCCTTCCTTCCTTCCTTCCTTCCTTCCTTCCTTCCTTCCTTCCTTCCTTCCTTCCTACCTTCCTACCTTCCTTCCTTCCTTCCTACCTTCCTTCCTTCCTTCCCCAGGCTGATGACAGTAGCATTTGAGAATTTTAAAGATTTTGGATAATGTTTAAATACATTTGAAACCAGCCTGGTCCTTTTACTAGGAGCCATCATGTTGCTACACATGGTTTAGGTCACGTTTAAGGTCAGACAATTAATTGAGAACATAATCCAGAGATCTGACCAGATATTGGATAGTTCTGAGTGGTGGGGTGTGTGGGATAGTATGGGCAATTATCTGGGTCAGTGGGAACCTCCATTGTGTTTGAACCTCACCTCTGAACAAGTGTTTTTACCTCAACCCTTCCTTCCCCTACACTGGGCACCAATCAAGGCTGTCATGGTTTAGGAACTGTACTGCCCCATTTAAATGGAAAACCACAAGCCAGTTCCCCCGTCCCTGATCCATCTGGTGGGAAACAGGCAGAGATTATGGGTTGAGATAAGAACAATTTGCTGGAAACAGTGAGGAAATAAGAAACAGCAACAATATTACTAACAAAAGTGTACGAAGAAACGGTAATTTACATTCAAAAATGGTCACCAAGCCCATGACAATGAAAAATGATGGTGGACAGTTCTTCCTCATGCCATGCTTTCCCCTGACTGCAAGGCATGTCCACCTTCTCGAAAATGAGAGTCCCTTCCTTCTGCCCACCAGCGATGAGGTCAAGCATTACAGAGCAGCAACCTAGATATTCCCTTACAGCTACTGCAAAAAAATTAGCCTTGTCCTGGCTGAAACCAGGACACATGGCTGTAGTGTAATTCAAAGGCAAATCAATGTAGACTGTGTTGTTTATGTTCCATGAAAAAAAGGGCTGTTTGCAGTCAAGTGGTAAGAGAAGATTTGTATCGTTGGAGATGTATCCAAGATTCAGGTAATACCAGCTTGAAGAGAGAGTTTCAGAAATTTCTTGCATTTAAAGCCAATGAAAGGAAAAGGTGGCAGTCAACATTCCTCACACAGTTAGAATACATGGACCAATCCACTGCCCACAAAAAATATATTGGTGCTAACAGAAGTTTTTCTCAATTAAGGAGTACAGAATTGGGTCTTGAGAGAGTGCAAGTGGTTAAATGGAGGAATGTGCTACCAAAAAAGTAATTAAATAAGTACTGAAGTTAAATAGTGTGCTCTCCCTCATTAGAAACAGTCATTTTGTGATGGTGAGGTGGTTAGTTGGTCAAAAATGATGCTGATTATGGTGCAGTGATTTAAGAAGTCGTATTGGTTCCACTGGTGTGTTAATGTAAATATATTTGTGAAGTTGAGCACAAGCCAAAATAGCTGTTGTGAAGAAAGTCTTTGGATAGATTGGATCCATCACTGAATAGAAGTGCATCCTTTCTTTGTGAGAGATCTGTCTTTAAATAAAGCTATTCTTCACATCCAAACACAGGTCCAAATTTCTTGTTGAGGCCATCTGGCTAATATTAACATCCTTCTTTAGAACTGTGTTCTTGCTAGCTTCCCAGACTTGCACCAGTCTTTTGAAAAAGTTTTATTTTTCACAATTAAAGATTCCCACATCCATTTTCCATCAGGAGAAACAAAGGTATTCCATCCTAAGAAGTGAGCTAGCAACCGAAAGTGCAAGGAAATGCTGCTTTATTGTTTTGTTTGTGGGCTGTTTGTTGGCGTTTTTTTCTGATAAAAAAAAATTAAAAAAAAAAGAAAAAGAGTAGAAGCTAATACGTTTGGCAGCTGGTGAACTGAATTTATATTGCAGCTGCTGGGAGCCAAAAAGTGGTGAGAAGTAAGAACACCCAAGCTAGGGCTCTTGGTACCCCTTGGAGTGAGGAGAACAGGCAAGTTTGTAGTCCATAAGTTACTTTTTATCCCCGGATGTTCTGAGTCAAAAGTCTGAGCTTTTGGGGCACACTTACCACTCAGACTGCCCAGACACTTTTGACTCTCCTGTTAGGACATTTCCTGATACATATCAAGAAGCACGGAAGCTTGTAGAGCTCTTACTCAAGGCAGCACTTGTAGACTTAAGGCTTTGGAAACCCTGATGTCTCTGTGGCTGCAACCTTCCATATACTAATAAATTAAGCAAGGCTGGGACATGTGTTTGATCATTATTTAGCAATCATTCAGAATTTTTAATTGTAGACAAGATCCCTGGCATGGTTTTAGTCCAGGAAAACTGCAGTTTACTAGTCAGTGTCTGGGCGAGGTTCAGGAATCACATTAGGCCAGGGAACAGAGAGTGTGCTGGGCACTGTGGTGGATGACAAATCATTGTGGCAGAAGAGAGGGAGTTTGGTTTCATAAACACACACCATGCCATGATGTTTGGTTTAAAAGCCAGAGAACGGTCATTTAAGAGTTTGGTTTAATAATGTGTCATAGCCTCAAGGTATCCCATCACATCTAGATTTCACAGAGTTTGCCCATCAGGTTTTGCAGGTGTTGTGGTTTAACCAAAGCCAGGATGGCAGGTTTCCAGGATCTGCAGCTCTGGGTTGAGTTTGCCAAAGGGGCTGCCATGGATTTAGGACAGAAAATTTCACTGTCTTGGGCTAGACTGCCTGTACTGAAAGCACTCCACATAACAGGGTTGTCCTAGGGCTATGCTAATCCAGCATTTCAAATATATTCTTGCTGTTCATACCATGTACGACCCAGCTGATGCTCTGTAAAACGGTACTTTGATGATGTTTCTTTATTTCTATCAGAGTTTATTAAGTTAATTTTTTGATTGCAAAATATGAAGTTCAGTTTTGTGTTCGTATATAAGGGCTGAGTTTTTTTATGGGATGTACACAAAATGTCTTATTTTCATAAACCTCAGGATGCTATACTAACTCTTATGGAGACTTTCACACCTGCCACGTAAGGTGTTTAATTTATCTTAAAGATGTGACTGAAACTGTATAATTTCAAAAGGTCTGGATAAAGGTTGTTTTTGCCTTTCTATCTGCCATTTTCATTTTCATTTTCATAAAACAAAGCAAATAAGCCATCGGAAGATTCAAATTCAGTTAAGCAAAGAAAGTCAAGGTTTGCATCCCCTTAGCGTTTTTGTTATATAAATAGACATTCCTGTTTATAATGTATTACCTGAGAAAAATATCTGGGTATCTTTTTCTTTAATCTCATCATTCTTTCTACTGCAGATCTGAATTTTGGACAGAGCAGTATAGCTTTCCAGTGTACTATTTTAAGACTCTGCAATCCCTGACTTATCTCAGTCAGTCTTGGTAGCTTTAGTGTTGACAAGATGTAGTGGTAATACTGCTTATGTGGTCCCAATCCGTGGTTACCTTCATGAGATTGTAATACGGTGCTGTGGATTTAAAATGCATTTCATATCCATAAAAGGAAACATATTCATCTGGCAGGATTTTAAGCCAAGGCTATCTGTCTGGCATGTAGTATGTTCCCTGTAATGTTTGTTCATCTTCAAAGGAAGATTGCCAGAGTCCGTTCTTGGTAATGGAGGTAGGTAACACACTAGGAATGAGTAAAATCATATCCCAAGGCTCAGAGGCATTATTTTATACCATATGTCTAGTAAGACTCTGAGCAATCTAGATAGCATTAGAGCTCTTTCCCCATCAGAGTAATGGTACTCTGTCACGTACACAGACTCAAGAACCCTGTGTGTGAGCTTTGGTGTGACTAGGTGCACCGTTCAAAACATAAAGAGTGTGATAGAGCCCACAGGTATTTTCTTCACTGCCCCCTTGTTTGAATTTATCCAAAGACTTTATGTCAGAAAATTTTCAGTCAGCTACTGCACTCTGCAGAGCAATTTCTGTTCCTCAGGTCTCTGCAGCCTCAGCTAGCATAAATAAGCTTTGCACCATTTACACTTACGGAAGTTAACCCATTAATTACCACCACTTGAAAATTTGCTTCACCTTATTTTTTGTGAGTGGAAATCCAGCAATAAAGCCTGTTTAAATAATTGTGACTCGGTTAACACACAGTCAGGGTGTAACTGGAAACAGGAGTTTATGTAGAACAGTGGATTTTATTCTGAGATGTTCTGGCCTAACTAAGTTTTTTTCCACTTCATGAAAATTTCCTGTGATAGAGGACTAACACTTCCAAGATGCTGATGCATCATTTGGACTATAAGTAGAAAACAGAATTTAAAGGATTCAAGATTGCTTCTTTTGATCATGCTACCATTATAGCAGCTTTCAGAGATATAAAAAAAGAAAAGGTAGGATTCCTCGGAAGATTTTGAGTAGAAGATGGATTCTTTTTCTTTTGATGTTTTCTCCTAGGCAAGGTATTTGTGTTTGTAAGTGATTTTTTATTTTTGTTTACAGGAAAAAAAAGTTAATTATTTTTCTCTGTTTTAAATAGATGAATTTTTTAAAAATTGCAAATGTTAGTTAAGATTCTAAGCCCTATGGGAAGGCTTGTATTCTTACAATGACTTATGAGGTTCTTTAATGGCAACTGAAAATTATGCAATCTTAAGGCAGTGTTTCACAAATGATTTCATGTTGCCTTCTCTTTCAAAGGATCTTCCATTCCCCATCAAAACAGATATAAGGCATGCTTCTTGCTTTTCAGAAGATAGGGCAAGACAAGCAAATGTCCCACAGTTCAGAAAATCCTAGAACATTCTTTTAGGCCACATGGGAAATTATCTTGTGATAATTAGAGTGAAAAAATTGGTCTTTCTAAAAAATAACAATTTTCTTTAACTGTAAAAATAATGAGAGTTTTTGAAAATAATATACCATAAAGTTTTGTCTTTAAAGCAGAGGGAAAAAAAGTATGAAGAAGTTGGACACAACCTGTGAAATTAAATAAAGTTCGGATGGCAAAGTTGAAGTATTAAACCATCTCCTTAAACAAAGCTACTTTGAACAAATGTCAGCTATAAACTGTGCTTACAGGCATTTAAACTCACTAGCAGATGCTGACGTGATAGACTGTTACTTTTGGTGCTCTAGAAACACAGGAACAAATTACCATGGTGCTCTACATCTTTGATTCCTATTCTTTGCTTTGGTGCTGATTAGGGTTTAAGCTCCCTGGGCCTCAGCTCTTAGTCATTTTATATCAATTCATAGCTTCCTCCTCATTCTTTCTGTAAGTTTAATTCAATATTGTGTTAGGTGAAATTTGCTTTATGATAATAGTGGTAATAAAGACTGATGGCGTCTTTACTTAATGGAGCTATTTCGTGAATCTGTATCAAGCTTTTCTCATTGTGCCAAGAGCAGAGCATCTGTGATTATTGCAGTATAGTTTAAAGCACTCAATTTGAGACAGAGAGACAAGTTCTGCTTTTGGCTGCCTAAGTAAATCTCTCTTTCTTTGCACTAGAAGTCTGCAGTGGAAAACAGTATTTGACCCCACATCACTGAGGCTGACCATCAGGGCCAGAACAAGAAATTACTTGGAGAGGAGCTGTGCGTCAGTTAGTTCTCTTTTACAAGACATAGTGAGCATTAAGCTCTAATTAGTGTTTTCAGATATTCTTTTGCAGTCTTCACCCAACAGCAGCATTTCCAATTCTATAAAATTTTGACTGAGTACATTCTATTCTGCACTTCTGACACGAGTGCAGTGGAAACTCAGAACTCGAGAAAGGAGGTTGTGACTCCCTAGGCTAGAATTTGTCTAGGGAAGCAGGTTTAAAGACATGTCCTGTAAAAATGGTCCAGGAAATCTTCCCTGCAGATAGAAACTTTCAAGTTCTTGCATTGCATTTCACCTAGGATAATATTATTCTATCCTAGACATCTGTAGTGTCCTAGATAGTGATTGAAAATAGAATATTTTGAGGGTCCTCAGCAACATCAATTGTGTGATCTGATGTAATAATTGGTTTTATAGTTTATTTTAGCTCATTTTCCTCATGATGTAAAGTCAGTGTACTGATGTTACTGTCTAAACTGAATATTAACAGTAAAATAATTATTGGTCAATATATTCCATGACATATTATTTTTCTTTATTAATAATACATTATGAAATCAAAATATATTAGACTTAAAAATAAAAAAGCAATGCTAATCTCCTCCAGAACAATTTAAATACCTTATGGACACATTATTAAAATCTCTAGAAAACTTAAAAGGATATATTTTCACATCATTTTTTCTGATTTTTTTTTTCTTTCAAGTAAAAGAGACCTTCCTTAGATAGGTTTTTTTTTTACTGAACAAAAATTGCAAGGAAGATGATATTTTTAAAATATCAATCCTCTTATTACGAACATTGTTTAGCTGAAGGACATCAGAAACCACACTAAAACAACTAACCATTTACTGAGGAATATTCCAAATTTGCTCTGCAATACAGGAAATGGTGTTGGATGGGGGCTTTGTCCTCTCTATTTGTAGCCCTTTTCATGAGAAATCATGTCATTACTTATGACAGTAGATGGTGGCAAACATGGCTGTATGTCACAGAAGCCCAGGATAAACAAGAGAACTTGACCTAGCTTTTTTTGCTTTGCTGTGCTCCTCTTTTTTTTTTTTTTTCTCCTTCCCCAGAATCTTTGTGCTAAATGGGTTGAAGTAGATTTGGTTTGTACTTCTCAGAGAGGATTCAATGTGACATGTTACGGGAAGCTCTGGCAGAAATATGTGGTAAGTAGGTCACAACAGCTCTGTTGATTAGCATGTTGGTGATTTAAAACCACAGTATCGGTTATAAACTGGTGGATGGATAACATAAAATCTTGTGTATTTACTGGGAGAAGGAATTTTTACAGCATGAGACCAAGCTGAGTAACCATGCTGTACTAGCAATTTATTTATTTTTCTTAAAACCGTAACCCCCTCCTGAAATGTTTTTAGCCCTCAGCTTAGCCTGAGGCCAAATCCAAGGAAAGTAGCCTAAAGCTCATGATGAATGTTTACTGACTTTTGTGGTCAGTGTTTCTCAGGAGTAAATTGTAAAGAGCATGTGAGCTACACTTTATGTTTCCAGCTTCAGGCTGTGGAAAGGAGTTGGAGGAAAAGGTATGCCACATAAAATTACCCCCGAATTATGTTCACAAAATATACGTCACCTTTTCACAGCTGTGCATACTAAAATTACTTAAATATTGCATTCTCTACTAGGAAGTCAAATACAGCTACCTCATGTGGTTTAAATAAAACAAGAAGTAGGTTCATTTAGCAAACAAGACAGATAATTCAACATGAAAATCTATGGGCTGAGGTATGATCTTAGGAATTTCTGGGCGAACCTTGAGACTTGGCACAAGGTAAGTGTGCAGCACTCCCTTCCCTAGATTACCAGCAGGATGTGCATTGCCTTTTTCCTATTGTCTTTATTCATGTTTCAGCAGCTTGCCACAAGCAATATGCCCAGCTCATACAAAAACCTGCCTGTGTAGCACACAAATGTGTGCACACAAACGCACATACACCGTTCACTTCAGAAGATTCCATGTAACCTTAATAAAAACTGCTTTCTGCAGCAGAGAATATATTGAGCTGCACTTGCACAAGCTCACTTGCACAAGCTCTTTGCTGAACAGAGGAATTTTACAAAATATAGATACAAGATTTTCTTCTGTGACTGCCATGGTTATGATCCGTTTCCATGGTTCGGTATTTTCCTGTATTCATTTTAGGGTCATGCATATCAAATAAAGTGTCACTGGATGTAGAAGTCAATATTAATAATATCTTTCCACACAACACCAATATGTATGCCTGTTATACTTACCTGTACAACGCTTTGAGAGAATTTGGATAGCATATCAGAGTGGAGGTGAACTTTGAGGTTCAGGTATGGTGGCTCAACATTGATTCACTGAAAACACCCAATCTTATTCCAGACAACAGTGAAATTTTTTATTGAATGTCCATCAATGCAAACTGTCTAGTGTTAAAATGATTACATTTGTTGCAAGGTCAACTATGATGGAATTCTAAATATAATTTTTGAATACTTTTAAATCATAATTTCAAAACGTGCATTTTTTAAAATTTGAAAACAAGAGACAAAGTAACAACTGATCTGAAAGCTGTGATCTGAAAGCAAATAAATTATGTATTTTTTTCCTTTGCATCAGGTAAAATCAGAAATCACTTCCAATCAGATCTTCACAGACGAATAGCACACTGGCCTGCATAACTGAGAAATAAAAACATTGACATTAATTAGAACTGGCTTTTGACATTATTTTATTTTTAAGTACACGAAGCGAGAAAACACAGAATGCTGACCAAAATAGGTCCATCTACTTCTTTTAAATCATAATTCCAACACTGGAAACTAACTTATGCAAATTTGAGCGAATGGCAAATGTTAGCATACATTCAGCAGCAATGTTTGTGTTCCCTTTAGAAGAAATTTCCTTTTCAGACAGCTAAAATTTTACCTTTGCTTATATATAATAAAACACAATGCTGTTTTTCTGAGTGAGCAAAGGGTAAAAACTGGGCTTCTTCCACTGACATTCTGTCTAGTAGAGTCTTCTAACTAAGTCGCAGGAGAAATCAGTATCACAGTAGTAAAGCCATCTCCGATCAGAGTTAATTACAGGCCAGTTATAGTAAAATGGCTCAGATAAAGAAAATATATTTTAACAGATATGCATATATATACTTGAAACTATGTATTAAAAATATACTTTCATGTATGTGTATATTTAGGAATTCTTATTGACTACAGATGAATCCTCTATTTTTTCAATTCTCTTTGTTTTTTCTTTTTTATAGATTTATTCTTGTAGTTAATACAAAATCATGAATAGAATCTTTAATTTTTAACCTCTTTAGCCTCACTCTATTCCCCATTTACAGATACCAGTAGGTGACTTCTTTTTATTAGTTGATTTTGTTTGGTTGGTTGGTTTTTTTATTTTGCTTTAAATATTTGCGAGCATTTGGAGAATTAAGTATTTTGGGAGTTTGTAAGTCACCCCTGTAAAGCCCAGTTCAATCCATCAACATATAAGCATTGGGACAGCAACCAAATGCATCCTCAATATGTAGTGCCTCATTTAGCTATGACTGACAGGTGCAAAATGCTACTGAATCAGAAATGATACATATAATAATGGCCAGCAGAGGAGATTCACAAACCAGATTTTCCTGGGAGCATCATCTGCAATGGATGTTCCCATATACCTAATATGGGAATATCTAATTACAATTTTCATTTGTTAAAACGAGGGAAAATATTGATAGGATAAAATAGAAACCTCCAAAGAACAGAGCCCAGATGTTCTTCATAGTGATTTTAGCCTCAGGGAAATTTGGGGAACAGAAGTGACTGGAGGCTCTGGGTAAATTTTCTGGGTGGTATGCAAGGAATTACATACTTAATTGCAGCTGTTCTTAATGGGATGGAATCATTATTATAATAATGATTCCTTATGTACCCGGTTAAAAAATTGCCCACAAACTTTCAAAGAATATACTTTCACATGACCTTGTTTCTTCAGGTAGAAGCATTCAATGAATTAGAAGCAACCAAGACAGAGTAGGTCTTTTTTACCTACTTCTAGAACAGCAAAAAAATTTAAATCTGACTCTGCCACTGTAATGTTGGTGGCATTCACTTTTCCTGGCCTAGGGCACTGTTCGAATAAGCAAAATTCTAACTAATTTGAGATTTTGACCAGACAGAGATCACTACAGGCCTAGTGATTATATCTTTCTGTATTTGATGAGACACAGCATTTGAAAAGACCTCCTAAGTCATTATGCCCAGTTCCACTTGCTAGCACAGGCAGATATGTCATATAAAATTAATATCAATCATGTAATTCAAAAATCTTCTAATATGCAGGGGTTTTATTTACCCTGCCCAAGATATAAAAAAAAGCACAAGAGCAAGAGTTAGATCTTGAGAAGAACATTCCACAGAACTCTTTGCATTGAAATAAAGAAAGCTTCAAATGCTGATTTCCTCTCTTGGAAAGACATTATTGAGAAATAGTAGAGAAATGCAAACCCCCATCTGTACTTTCCATTTCTCTCTCTATTATTTTTGTCATGTGCGAAGGTGTTTTTCCTGATCCTTTCGCTTCTGTTGCCATTAATTTACATTCTGAAAAATAGTTTTTGCTGAAAAGTTAGGGACCATAAATTGGTTCTTTATGACCCTTCTAGTCCATTTGGTTATGGAGTGAAACAAGATTCAGCCTGAAAGGGAAAAGCAGCTGAGAGTGACAGTGAATTTCATAAAGGGCATATAAGAGGCTGCATGGAAGGGCCTGAATCCTCCCCCATCTCTGCTTCTGAGTTATTAGGCCACATCTCACTCAAAAGATTAAACATTTTATCTCACAGGTCATTCCGTTTTATTGCAGTGTTGCCTTTAGCAATGCTATAGTTAAGGTTCTGTCAGTGTTTCTATTATAGGCCCCTATTTTCTGGAATTTATAACTTAGGGCTGGAAATTCCCTGTGGGTTAAAACTTGGCAAAATCGTAGTAGCTCTTTTTTCCAGCAGAGAATCTTTCCCCCATACACTCTCCACTTTTTAGTGTATGTTTAAGGTAGATGGGAATTCCACAACCATTTGCCTATAATTTCAAAACAAATTTCTTCTACCTGAATCCAAGAAATTTCTAAAAGTATTTATTACTTAATGCAAAAATGCATGGCAGTGTGACCTGAGAATCAATGAAATGCTAGAAATGTAAAATGGACACTGCATGTGTGTATGCATGCACGTGTGTGCATGTGAGCATCTGTACATGCCCACACAGTCTTGCATTTTTCCACAGCATTTTATTGAGTTCTGTGTTTCAAATGAAGACTCAACAGGTAATGAGCTCCTAGTGAAATTAATAGCACACTACTGCATACACACATGACATTCAATAGCTACTGCATACAGATACATTCGACTACATTCAGCAATCCACTCCTATGAATTTGAAGTGAATATTCTTAATTTAAAACCATTTAAAATCTCACAGAACGAAAAATAAAAAAAAAGAGAAATTGAGGTACCTACATAAATTGCTTTTCAAGAAATTTCTCTCAATATCCAGCTGAAAGCAATGAATCCAAAATTATCTAGAAGTAAGGAAAAGGATTAAATTTAGCACATAGTTTAATTGGTTTGCCACTTTCTCATGCTAAGACTTGGTTTATTTGTTAAAAAACTCAATAAAAGGTCAGCTCCTGAATAATGAAATGAGTAACATGTTGGGGCAGCCAAAGATGCTGTTATTTGACATATGTCAATGAGCTCCAATCTCCACAGCTGCTGGTCTGTGGGCAGATTAGGGTTGGTTTGTGTGAGCTGCTGCCCCTCTGCAGAGAGACTGAACTGCTGCAACGCCTTGAGTGTGAGCCCTGGGGTGGCAGGTGAGGGCCACAGGCAGAGCTAAGTTTGGGGCTGTGGAGGAGGCCTCTGAGAGCTGGATGCAAAGGCTGGATGCAGGGGCTCTGGACCAAGTGCCATACGTGAGCATGCGGGTCTCCTGGTCTGGACAAGCTCGAGGAGTGCGCCTGTGGGAGTCTCACGAGGTTTAAGACCAAGTGCTGGTGCTGCAGCTAGGTTGGGGCAACCCCTGGTACCAACACAGGCTGGGGATGAACAGATGGGGAGGGCAGCCCTGCCCAGAAGGACTTGGGGGTGCTGCTGGGTGAGAGGCTGGGCACGACCCAGCCACATGCACTGACAGCCCAGAGAGCCAAGTGTGTCCTGGGCTGCATCCAAAGCAGCGTGGGCAGCAGGGAAAGGGAGGGGATTCCGCCCCTCTGCTCTGCTCTGCTGAGACCCCATGTGCAGTCCTGCATCCAGCTCTGGGGTCCCAGCCCAGGAATCACATGGACCTGTTGGAGTAGGTCCAGAGGAGGAACACAGAGATGATCAGAGGGATGGAGAACCTCTCCTACAAAGAAAGGCTAAGAAAATTGTGTTGTTCAGCCTGGAAAAGAGAAGGCTTCAGGTTTACCTAACTGTGGCCTTTCAGTACCTGAAGGAAGCCTATAAGAAAGCTGGAGAGGGACTTTTTACAAAGGCATGTAGTGACAGGACAAGGAGGAGTGTATTGACGCTAAAAGAAACTGAGCTAAGATTGGATATTAGGAGGAAGTTCTTTGTTGTGAGGGTGGTGAGGCACTCGAACACATTGCTCAGAGAAGCTGTTGATGCCCCATCCCTGGAAATGTTCAAGACCAAGCTGGACGGGGCTCTGAGCAACCTGTTCTAGTGAAAAATGTCCCTGCCCATGGCAGGGGGGGTGGAACTGCACGACCTTTAAGATCCTTTCCCACTCAAACCATTCTGTGGCTCTCTGCCCATACCTCCAACCTGTCAAGGTCCATATGAAGCGCTGCACAGCACATGAGTGGAGAAAGAGGTAATGGGTGGACGAAGGAAAAAAGGTAAGCCAGCTTCTTACAACTAGTTTTATTGGCAGATGTAGTCATCAAATTTTTAAACCAAGTTATTCTTCAGAATAAAAATAGAGGTAAAAATGGGGAAAAAAGGATGTTAAAGGGGGCTAAATAGTTACAGAAACTAGGTTCCTTCTATTTTTAGCTCAGTGATTCAAAGCCAGGATAGATCAGTAGTGATTGAAAATTATTTCCATCAGTTCTGGTTGTTTCGTGAAATCTTCTGATGATGTTGATGCATTTACTACTGCACAGCTCACCACACCACGAGCTTCCTCCAGAGCTAACACTAAGTGTCAACTTTGAAATTTCAGAAGATCGGAGGACATGAAAAATGGACTAATCCTTCCCTTGATTGCCTTGTGTTGCCAGAGCAGAATTGAAACAGATGGTTTGGATGGTGTAAAAAATTTATATTGCTGCTGCTCCCACTTAACTCACAGTGGGTCTCTTAATCCAACACCTCTTAGGATAATTAAAGCTGATATAAAGTAAAAGAAAGATGATGTGGTGAGTCAGTGGAGGAAAGTCCTGCTATGCTAAACCAAATACACTTTTTTACACGGGTTTTACTTCCATAAATTCATTAATACAGGTGTTTAACATCTCAGAATGATACTCTGGGAAACGACTGATAGAAATGAGAAGCACTCTGCAATATGGTTTGTCAAGAGCTTCTATTATTTCTTCTGTGAGCAACAGAAGAGAGATTAGAATCCTGCATGGACACTACCATAGGAAATTCTCTGTAGCCTTTCTTATTATAGTCGTGACATTAGTTTTAAATGCCAAACTGCAGTATTACTGCCTGAGGAACCCAGATTAGGATGGCCTTAGCCAAGATAACAACAAACCGTGTCAGTCTCATATCTGTAAAACAGATGTAATAATGTCGACACAGGGTTGTAGACACTGTTGATCTCAACACACTTTCTGGGGAGCTATGTCAATTTTTTAACAAAAAGTGAAATACAGATGGGTGTGTCCATCTTATATCCTTGTCTCAGGCTCCTATATTCCTCTTACAATTGCTTCGTTTAACAAAATCTCTAGAAGAGCATTGTAGAAGGCTTTTAAAATGGATATTTTCCTCTCTCCAGCACACTTTCAGGATGCCATTACTCTTTCCATTATGAAAAAAAAAACAGGAGAAGCAAAGAATACAGAAGAAAAAAATCGTTCAGTCATCTTGCATAATATGATAAATATAGCATGTTTTTCAGTCATTTTTATGCTGGTGTATGTCAGGAAGAACAAACTGAAATCCAAATGCTTTTCCTACAGCTTGCATCTTGTGGAGTATTTAACTGAAGTTGTTTCTTTCCTTCAAAACACTTCATTAAAATAAAAATTACTTTCTCCCTCTTGATGTTGCCAAAAGGAGTCTCACACCATGTAATTAAATCTCTGTTTTAAAGTACTTTTCTCAGCAAACACGGGCTTCTAAGTTGAAGACTGCATAATAGATGTTATTAACTATACATATAAATAGAAAATATGACTTGTAAAACATTATATTTGCTGAATGAGTTTGCCTTTTTTCAAAGTCATCTTCTAAATAATGACTCATGATTTTTTCTATTATTTAAGAATAATGTAATTATGGATTATTCTGGAATAATTTGATGTATCTTATATTCCAAACCTATTAATTAAAATAACCATAAGTATTTATAATGTGCTGTATGCTTCCATTATTCAAGATAATCCTTTTAATCCTATTTAAATTGGAAGATAGAAGTTAATCCAAATAACATCTCTCTACAAACAAACATTAATAAACCTCTCTCAGTCTCCCTTGTCACCTGCCCTGGAAATGATGAGTGACTTGTCTAATTTTCTCTAGATACTAAACAGTGCAGATAAAAAGCAAAGAATGCAAAATTGCCACTTTGTATCTAAGGCCACAATACCAAAATGTGGAGTAAAAGCACTGTACAGCATTCTTCTGTATGGTGTCTCCTTAAAAACTAAGCTTTTCTTGGTGATACTTCTGAACTTGTGAATCTTTTTGATGCTGCAAGCTAACACTAGACTTGTGCCCAGAGAGTATCAACTGGGTGAAAATTTTAGTGTGCCATGTATTAATGGCAGAATTCCAACGTCATGCTGTAGTTTAGAGGACTCTGGTATTTGGTAATTCCTTTATTTTGACTTGGTTTTCGGAAACCAGCAACACCATAAGGAAGCCATGTTGAATGTACAATTTTGGGTTTACACCATGGTACTATGATCTGTGATCTGCACATATGGTCAGTCACCAGAAGCTGGAAAATCAGCAATTGTTTTTTCCCTGCTGTGAGCAGCGGTTTTGGATGTAACTTACTCTGTTTTCACACTGGCTGTTCTCCCTTTTGCCCCAAAATACAAGTGCAAACTGAGCTTCTGAACAAAAGAAAACCCTGATGTGTCCACACAAACCTATGGGTCCATTTTTTGTCCAAGGACACATAAAATATGATCGACCTGCTAGGATGACATTTTGCTTTGTTAGGTGAATACATAATTCATTGCAGTTGGAGAATTAAAAGAATACCCAACATTATGGATTGCAAAACACAAACTGATTTTCTTTGGAAGCTCAAACTCATATTTAGGCTAATTGTTTCCTTCGCTTTCTTAACATAAAACACTTAAAAGTAAATAATGCTTCCCTTGAAGCAGAAACTGCCTAAGGATATTGGTGACACGATTGTATCAAAATAAAAATTTGAATATAGATGTAAATTAGAGATTCATTTGTATATTCTCTGTTTTTACTGTATTTACTAAAGATTCATTTGTATATTCTCTGTTTTTACTGTATTTACTAAAGAATACCTTTGTTAAACCCAACAAAGCAAAAACTGTGAGTTGATGATCTGCAAAGTGAATAACAATGACTTTAAGGAGAATCAAAATATTTAAAATTCTAACCTGTCTCTTTTGATAGAGTATATTAAGAGTAATGTTTCCATTAAAAAAAAAACCTAACGCTTGCCAGAGACTTAAATTTTCAATCAGGAATTTACTGGATCAAGCAGATAAATTAAAGGAAGAAAAGCACTTGAAACAGGATACTGTATGTGAAGGAATTCCGAAGTATTTTAGGATTGAGTGGTTGATCTGCTAGCATAGATTCACAGTCTTTGATTTAAACTGGTCACCATGACAGAGGACTATAGAGTAACAGCATTTTTCTCTCCCATAGCTGAAGGAAGAATCATGCAGGGCATTACAGATAAACACCTTTTACAGTACCAGGAAAATTAAGCAAAATAAGATTTTAGAATACGAAGACAAACAAACAAAATTAATGAAGAAAAACTAATTCTCTAAAGGGAATGGGTTAAAAAGTAGCTTATTTGGAGTTTTTAAATCCTTATGACAAAATCTCATCGGTGAAAGAATCGGAAAAGTGAGTAAATGGAGAAATAGAGTTGTTTCTTACACATAAAAAATGGTATTATGAGTTGCAGTGAACAATTGAAATGTGAAAATATTAAAATCGTATCTCAGGACTGATGAAAAGGGGAAAGGACTGCAAGTGAAGCAGGAAATTTTTAATTTGACACAATGTTTAAATGGGTCAAATGAGGAAAAAAATGGAATACACTAGAAAACATCTTCAAAAGATAATGTGATGGTAGGGGCAGTGCAGTGCTATAAAATAAATGTAAAACATACTGATAAACATAACAAGTGCTAGGTTTTTTGAATTAGCAGTGAGTGCTCTCTGTAATCATTGTAATGGTTGATTGAAAACATTCTTTATGCAGTGAATTTTTTTAAAAAAAGAAATATATGAAGAACAACTTCTTAGAAGAGAGAAAAAATTGTAACAGAAATAGTCACTTAAATAAATGAGTGGCACAGCTTTACACTAGCTGTGTTTGGATACCATCCTTCCTAAAAGCTAAAAAAGCAGGAAATATTTCAGAATGTATTCTTAAAATGCAGCAAAATTCTGTAAAAACAAAGATGTACAGAAATAAACAGAATGGGGAAGATATACCAGATACTGTTTAATACCAGCAACAAGAGGATTTGAAAAACCGTTAAAATATTCCTTTTGTTAGGTTTTGTTTCCTAAACTTACATGTTTAGTAATTTTTGTGGAAGTTCTTTTCTAAACATAGTGAAATGCTAAGCTCTGTGAAACTCACTTTCATGAGGAAGTCTTTAACTTAGTAAGATTCTTAATTTGTGTATGCATTGATAAGGTGGCCGTGGGAGAGTTTCAGAATGAGTTTGTGGAACTAATTCTACATAATGTTGGATTTTGAGAAAGAGGTTATTCTATAAAAGTAATTTTAAAGAATTAACAGAAGACTGTAACTTCTGCAGAAACAGACCACCAGGCCAGAGGTACTCTTTTTCCAAATACCATGTCTTCCTACCATGGGCTTCTGGGCTTGAACCTACCTTCTGGAAATAAGATGCACAATAAACCTGCAGGTAGCTCAACAGCACAGCAGAGAAGATGACTTGTGTGGTGTGTGAGGCATGACAATAGTGAAAGCCAGCTACCAGGTTATCTGCTGTGTGCTTGAGCTGGACACTTCAACGCCGTGCTGCACAGCCAGAGATGAAATAGAGAGCATCTGCTTTCATTTGCCACCCACCATTTGTAACCAGTGTTACAAATGTGTCTCGTAACACAATTCTTCCAGTTAGCTCCAAACCTGATGTTATGCAGAACTGTGGTCATCCAACACCGAAGTCTGCTTCCAAGTCCCCTCTATCCGGATAAACTAGAGGCTAAAAGCAGCGTAACACCTACCAAGGTGCAAATTTTTAGGAAATTTGATTTCTCACTTCTTATCTTAGTATTTAAAGCCTTTCACTTCTACACTCTGGTACGGTACAATGAGTTGGGACAAGATGGCTTTATTGTTTGTTTAGCAGGCAGGTGGCTTGCCCATGATTTCCACTCTAATAGTGATGGATGCCCTAGGCAGGGAAAATTTTACATGATTTTGAACAGTTAAGCTTTCTGTCAGCACCAAGTTCTTATCTTCCAAAGCCTACAAGTGTGTGTAGGTTTGCCAGTTTACATAAAGATAGATTTCATATTCTTTTAATTACGCTTTTGGAGGCATGAGAAAGGAAGTCTTATTCACAAGTGCTAAAATGATTACACTGACGCAAGTCGGCGTGCTGCTGCTAGTCTGCCTAGCCTCAGCCTCCAGTCAGTGGTGACAGACAGGTTATTCCAGAAAATGATTTAAATTTAAGCTCCTGCACTGTTTCTTCTACGGTAAGTGATCGCTCCCTATTTATACTAGAGAGAGCCTGGAGAGGTTGTCCTTTCTAGGCTGAAGTTAGCCTTTGGGAATAGTCATAGCAGTGAGGATCACTTCAAAACCAGTTATATCAATTTAGTCTTTACCTAAACATGTTATACTAGAAAATAAACTGCAGAATAATCCAACTTTAAAGCAGTGGAAGAGTGCTTGGCATAGTCTGCTATAGTATTTACTATGTAGATTAAATCAATTCAAGAGATGAAATAATGACTGAGGCCACTATATTTGAAGAAAGATCCTGTGTATATCAGTGTTTTTCCAAGAAAATGTAACAATATAACTTTTGAAAGAACCGTATTTTTTCCATTTTTTAATTAGATTTCTGTGTCTTGTCACTTACTCCCACTACTCATCTTAATTAATCATCACAAGCAAATGATGCTCAACTGAATTGGAAGATGCAGTGAATATTGAGGAAATTAAATGGCAGACAACACACATAGCTTCTGATCAATCATCTCTTAATTTTCAAAGTCTGCCAAGAGATGCCAACCCTTAATGTTTATTTGTGCCACGGTGATAAGAAGTGTTCTTAATGGTAGTTCCCTTGTGGTTTTTTTTTCTTTCTCCAGGGTCTCATTGTAAATAAGAGGCTCAGTTTTCACGTGTTTTTATGATGAAGCATTGTAGCTAAATGAATGCCCTGGGACACCTCTTAAACAAGCAGGCTACAGAAGAGCAAACCTGTTAAAAGAATATATTTCCTCTTCATATAGAAAAACAAGTCCTATGCAATGAATGCTTCTACTGAAACTTTATGCACTTAAAGTGTAGTTTAAAGAAGTGTTGCTTGTTAAGGGAAATTACCTAACAAAATTTTTATACTTCAAGCAGCATTACACCATAGTGTACACTGGGACCTTTAATAATACATCCTAATTACAGATTTATATATATTTTAAAATAACTACTTTTTTGTCCACTTTAGAAGGCCTTCAAATAAGCTTCAACTGTATGATTACTAAGGATCTATGGAGCAGTGTGTGCAAGAGCAGTGTGTACACAGGTGGTCATGCATGCATATAGAGGGATGGAGTTGTCACTTTAAAATAGATTTGCTTTGGCCCCACCATGCACATTACCTACACAAATACTTATTTGCACCTTGAAAATAATCAGGGCCAGAGGCATCCTGCAAAATTTATAATTTGCATTGACAGTATGAGTTTCAGGGACAGGAGAAGCCGTCTAGAGCTCCCAATCTCCTCAAGGCTGCAGAGACTAAGAGGCCAGGGGCAGTTGGACATGTTATGGGCCCAAGTGTTGGGGGCTGGACTAGGGGCTGCCAGCAGCAACATCTGCATGTTGCTCAGGGGTCTAAGTGTCTTAATCCATCTTTCATTGATTCAATGAGTTTTGGATCTGGACCCCAAAATCTCAGCAGTTAGTGCGACAGGAAAAGAAAAAAACACATATATAACTATTTCTACAGTATCTCAGCGAAGATGGTCCCAGATGTTTAAAAATACATATATATAGTTTTCAGAAGTATAAACCCGTTATATTAGAGTTAAAATTTTTCAATCCTTATTCACAATTAAATTGCCTTTTTAGAACAGTGAATATGATTTTTCTGTTTTTACATTCCATTCACATCACTGACAATCTGTTATTTTTTGCTCTGCCAATGAATGAAAGTGCAAAACATCCCTGCAGTAAGAGTAGCTTGGTAATTATCCTCTTGCCATACAGCTCCCAACTGGTTGTCACATTGCAGAAGTTAAATTTAAAGAAACCATATTTTATTAAGTATTGCCAGAAGACAAAAGAACCGAAAATAGCAGAAAGAAAAATAGTCACCAAGATATTTATTGCTGAGGAATGTGTGCTGTATTTTTTGCTGTTCACTGTATTTATTGAAAAATCAATGGTAGGTCTCCTCCAGTGTGACTGTTTTGTGACAGACTTTTATTATAGGCTAACATTCCATTTCACCAGTTCATTTGTGTAAAACTTTTTGCTGGAGTGGCAAATATTTATAAGATTTCAGACTGAAAAGCAGAAAAGAGCACTCTCTTCAAAACAGAAGGAATATTAAGAGCAGTTCGTTAAAAGGCTGGAAAAAATCTGTGATATCTAGTAATAAATAAACTAGTGTTTCATTGTTTTTCAAGGTGCAAACAGATCTTTCATTCACAACTATGGTAGATTTTTTAGTGCATACACACATATGTACACATGCTAAAAAGATATAATCTACACACTCAGTATTTACATTTATTTATGACTTCGGTGGAAATGTTTTTACCATTGTAATTCTAATGTTGTGGAAAGATTTTAAAGTGTTTTAGTAACTTCTTTCAACTGGGATGGCTGTATGTTTTTGAGCTTTTTCATCACAGAGAGTGTTGAATTGCAATGGGGTAACTCATATACGTATTTAGTCTGAGCTGGGATTGAGTCACCCATCTTTCTTGCTTAGCAGGAAATTCTTGCTGTTAGATCAGTGTTTGTTGATGTTAGCATTTACAGAGGCAGTAAGGAACAAAATGTGGTCATGGAGGTGACTCACTTTATGTTCATGGCTCTTGTAGGTGTATTAGGGAGTTCCACACAGCATATTGAACTGCCTTTAATATTCAATATTTAGCTTCATTTCTGACTAACACTGAGGTTTCAAACTGGTATCCTCCTGACAGTTTCAAAGTGGTTTTGACTGTGTTCAACTCCTTTCTCTGTAGGGGTTTAATCTCATAAAGATTTCAGCCACACAAGTACTAGTGTCAGGGGTATAATGATCACTTTGAAGTTTGTTTGCTTTCCAGTGCATTTAAACACTTTAAGTGTTCCAGAAATAGGATTAGATGCCCCAGTGAATTCATTTCATTTACCCCCAGCAGTGGTTTTCCAATACTATATGGTGTTTACATGGTATCAATTTAGTGGCATGCTGATTTCCAAGATTCATCCTCTACCCTATCAATTTTCTACCTCTTGATCCTATTTGAAAATTGCTGTGATATTGGACAAATAATGCTGACAAAAGGAATATTTGGATTGTGGTATTTTTTGAGGTGGGTTTTGTCACTACCAAAGTTTGTGATACTCCAAACAAAAGAACTTTACTTGAATTTAGTAAGCCAAACCATTCAGACGGACAGCCCTACCTTTTTCCCCCATGCATCCCTATCAGATTCTGAAGGTTTCCATAGCTTTTTTCCATAAAGTGAGATTCTGTGCTTTTCTCAAGTCTTATCATTTGACACTCATTCTGGAAGCATTTGGTACTGCAGTGCCTGTCCCACCTTTCCTTACTCCTCTCACTCTAAGTGCACAGTGAGAACTAGTTGGTGCATCTCCACACTTCTTTAACTGCATTCAACTTCTTTTGCTGGGAGAGAGCCTTTATGCTTTTTAATGACTGACCAGAAAATGAAACTTTCCTGAGACTTTTTTTTTTTTTTTAAATTTTATTTTATTGATTTGAAATGGTAATTTAGCATACTCCCTGGTGTTCATAAAGAACTAAAGGAACAGGGAGAAAAGGTCTATTATCAATTAGAAAGTGCTTTTTTTTCCTGCAGCATTTAATCTCTAATTATTTTTTCCATAATAAGACATCCCATGCTGCTGCAGAATGAGCTAAATGGTTTATATTTGGGGCAATAAAGGTTTTTTCACCTCTATTACCAAAGGGAAATATTAGAGAGGTCTTTGACTGTCCATGCTATATGAGCAAACACCACTTAAGCCAGACTCTGCTTCCTAAACAAGTGTTTAATCTCCTCATTAAAGATATATGAAACTAGAAATCAATGAGCACTGGTGGCTAGAGCTTTATAGCGGAACTAATGGCTACACCTTGTCTAACATAAGAAACTTCACTTGTGGTTTACAGCTGCTACACATGGAGAAACATGAACCTAAAAGGAAATACCTTCAGTTATGCTAATAATTACAGCAATGGTTCTACATAAGCAGGTCACATAAATGTGTGACAAAAATCAAGCATTTTCACTTCACATTTAAATCTCTTAAAAAGCACTGTGGGATCTTACCGTAAGGTCTAGATAAAACCAATAAAAATGCTGCTCCCTGAATAAAAAACTTCATTCATTTTGGTATAAATGCTCCTACAGCAGAAACAATCACAAACTTGAAATGCTGGGGATTGGGAACAGTGTGATCTGGAGAGTACATGACAAGATTTGAGTCAATATATGCAGTGCTAATATGATCTATTTTGTTTTCAAAACCAACAATAGGCAAAAATTTAACCCTATGAACAGAAAAGAGCACATCACTGATTCGCTGTTTCTGGTTCTAAAGCTTCTTTGCATCTGAATGATTTGCAGGAGAAATAATTCAAACTGTGAGTTATTTTTCACACATTTGAGAATGTCTGAAATTATATAAGAAGATACCAGAGCATATAGGAGTACTGTGGAATGCATTGCCTGTATTCTGTGGGGGCAGGAGGATGTACAGCATGCAAAGAGCGAAGCTTTTTTGTACCACTGGTGCAACATTTTGGGGTTTTCCATCACAAGGAATCTCACTTGTTTCACAGGAGAACAGTTTTGCCTGAACAAGGATGCTGTTTTAACTTGAATTTTGCCTAATCTATGCTAAGGTGGGATATTTCAGAAAGAAATAAGTGATACAATTCTCTCCCTGTACCTTGTACATTTACAATTTCAGAGTTAGCTGTTTCGTTGAGGTCAAGTGGTGTCCATTTTACCTGGATGCATAACTCCAACACCTGGACAAAACTTCAAATGTAAAGGTTATAGATTTGCATGAAATATTAGTGTCTTTGCAGAACTTCAAACACAGATCAATGGACAGGATGCATTCCTAATTTATTTAAGCTGGGACAGAATTGCACAGCTGGAGTGGTAACCTCAAGCATCAGAGATTACAGTGTTTATTGTTACTAAAGCCTGTATCTCCATTTGTATACATCTTCAAATAAATAACTTCAAAACTATTTATGGTTTGTTTTGGGTTTTTTTTTCCCTAGTAACTATCTTGTTGAAGGTGATAAAACTCGTGGAAGTGCTCTTCCTGATCCACTGAAGACTATAAAGAGATCATGTAAGGAAATTATTTTTAATAATTTTCCATTATATACAGCATTATGCACCAAACCAACATATGATGCCTCTGTATATATAAGATTTTAAAATGTGTATGCACACATTGCAGTGAAAGGCATAAAGAGAAATAGAGTAGTAAATGCTAAAAATATGTAACTCTGCCTTCTTCCCATGCTTCACTTTTCCATAACTTGTACAAAAATAGCACAAGTATAAATAATGCCTCTCAGTGGTCTTTTCCTATGGTTTTCTATGGTTGTTAGTCACATTTTCTTGGTTACTTTTCCTCTGGGAAGAAAGCTTCAACCTATCTTACCCTCATTTTATCTGAAATTTGAAATGCACTGTTTTTTGCTAGCTCTCTTTTTACATATCTGTCTTAAACTTCATAATCCCTTCACATTTTTCCCAAAAGAATGCATTATTTAATGTGTACTGTTTTTATAGCAAGTCATATACTAGAAAAAGTCACCAGTTTGGGTAATACATTATAGAGCATTATTACAGATTTGTACCTATTTTAAAATGGCTTCCTTGATATTTTCGGGTACTGTCAGCATCATAAAGGTAAACGGAGAATGGAAAGGTTTAGTTATTGCTTTCTAGTGATAGAAAGTAAAACAATCCTGAAGGCATCATGTGTTAGTCACTTAGCACCAGAAACAGCTCATGTTAAATTTTTATTCCTGAAACGTTTTGCCAGCCTGGGTACTTTTACTAAAAGCCTGGAGATGTGACACTGGCTAGCAGGGAATGATGCAATAATATGTGCACCAAGGCCAAACACAAGTTCAGGTGCATTCATTGATACCTCAGACGGTGCACAGATCTATTGTATAGGTGGAAAGGAATCATGAATTTCAGAAGAAGAAACTCCAATATTCTGCATAAGTATACACAAATTGAAAGGAAGAGATAAGAATTCTGATTTAGTCATGCTAAGATTGTAAAGAAGGCAACAGCAAGAAAACAACAGGGAAACAGAAAAAAATTAATTTGGGTAGAACATAAGGAGAATGAGACAGTATGATCAGTTGTTAGCATGGGTGATATGCCAACTACAAAAAACAAACCAACAAAAATGGCAAAATAAGGGATAGGGAAAAAAATTCCTGTCTAAAATGAAGTTTTATACTACCTTGAAAAAATTTGATATGTCAAATGATGCTTTTATTTAAAGTAGCTTCTGACTTAAGGTCTATAGCTTACATTTAATAGCATAATGAAATACAAGATTTAGGTACATGTGCTAGAATAAATGAATCAATATGATTGAATAATAATGTTGCAGAATAATAATAATAAATAATATTAATAATAATATTGAATTAGCTATTAAATTATTATTTTAAAAACGCCTGTTATTCTTCTGAATTCTGACACAGAGCCCTTCAATTTTAAATATTTTGACTTTTCCTTGAAATTTGGTTTTTTACACCTCATGTTCAACCATTTAACTTCTGAAAATCTTCTCTAGGCAGAAACATTACAGATTACATTTCAAAAAAACACAAAGATGATATTTCCAGTTTTCAGGTAATGTAGAAGGTTTTGAATCTTTAATAAGCAGTCATTACAAGATGGAGCATTAATGCAAAGGAATGGACAAAAATCTTAATTTTGGGACTATTGGTAATCCAAAGCAATGCTTACATGTCCTATATTTCATGTGAAAAGTCTTTGTAATTATGTTACAATTTCAGAGAACTGCAGACTTTCTGGTGTAAAGTACTGTTGTATAATGCTGCCCATTTTTGTCAAAGAGGAGGTTAAGTACAAGGGTTCTCAATATTATTTCTGATACCATTGCTATTTTGGAACACTTTGCCATCACTCATAAAGGAAACTTAGATTTCATGTTCAGTTTAGACGTCACATGCTTCTCCAGTGCTCAATAGTTCAAATGCATTTAAAATGCCTAAAATTCTAAACGGGTGAATGTACCTGCTGGCACAATCCAGAGTGTTATACAAGCCTGTACAGAGGAGTTCTTTTACACAAAGAGAATTTTGTGTGCAGTCACTACTGCAGAATTTTTGTCAATTAGTTCTTCACTGTTCATAGAATCAGAACTGACAAAGAGAAGATTTGCTACGTTGACTTCTGGACTTTACCAGTAGAGAGATCCAACGTGACTGAGCCTGTAGAAAATCAGTGGGACCTGGAAATGGAACTAGCCTTGTTCTAGTCAACTTCCTTTGTCAGACTGTGCTGCTTTTTGGTCACAAGATTGTCTCTCCTGACCTGATCTGAACTCACAAAAAAATCCAGACAACTAGGAAATTTTACATTCACCTGGATTCACGCTTTGCACACATTATTACTGTTTGCATTGACACATGTGGCAAATGCACGACCTGCTGACTAAATCTATGTGTCATTTTTTTCATCATCACTATTAAATGCTACAGGCGTGTGACTAATTTGTACAGCTTATGAAACTAAGTGAAGATCAGTTAAAGTGACCAACAGTCCCTTTGCATATCCTGGGTCTGGCACTTGTGAGAGCTTGTGCAGCTTGATTTAAGCCCTTTTTATACATGCTACATATATACTCTAAAAGTATGGTTTCAGTTTTATGAAGCAAATTTGAAGATCTAAAAAGGCTTCTACATTGTCACAGTATGGTTACTGTTCCAAGACTCATAAGTGGTTAATAAATACTTCTATTGAAGTTTGTTCCAAATCTTTGGCACATCTTTGACGGCTATTAATTTATGGTATCATTTGGAAATGCCTTAATGCCAGATTTGCAAAAATAACCTATTCTAAAAAGGTGTTTCAAGTTTTGTTTCATCATGTAAGTATTAGCAGTTCAAATTCTAAAAAGATTAACTTTTTATAGCTAATATCAAGCAAAGCCTTTAGAGTAATTCTTGCTGAACAGAAGCTAGACACTATAATATGTCTTAAGGCAGCATGGGCAATATTTAGGTCAGTATTATAAAAAAGCCCGAAAGTCCAACCCTTTAAGGATCATCTCATAATAGGCCAGGATCATTCTTCAGAAGCAGAGTTTGTCTTTCTTTAAAGCAATATTTTTAACAACAACAACAAAAAAATAATTAAAAAAAAAAAAGAAAATAAAAAAGAGAAAGGCTGGATCTTTCAAACCACATATCAACATAGTTAGATCCACAGGTTTTCTGCACATGTCTGGGATAAAGAGGTCTGACTCCAAAGATAGGACTGAATTATTCTAAAGTTGCACTTTTTTCTTGACCCTTGGCATTTCATTTCAGCTCCCATGCACCATGTGTCCTTAATCCAAGTCTCCCAACAAATAGTATAATTTGCCTCAATTGCATAATTTGCTCAATTTGGTTTTTTAATGCAAATGAAGTCAGCTGAGGCTTCCACCCTGTTTCAATGACTTCTGCTATCTTCCAGGACCATTAACTAATGCATATCTACCACTGCATGAGGTTTTTTTTTCTCAATTACCGAGCCTGAAGTCATTACCTATGTCATTTCTCCATTTAAATTTAGATAAGTTGGAATGGATATATCTGGAGCAGCATTAAAATGAGAATAAAAAATTTGGTTTTTATCATATATCCAGCTAATTTAGACAGTGTGGATAAGTCTTTTGAGGCTATTAGAATCACTNGGCCAGGATCATTCTTCAGAAGCAGAGTTTGTCTTTCTTTAAAGCAATATTTTTAACAACAACAACAAAAAAATAATTAAAAAAAAAAAAGAAAATAAAAAAGAGAAAGGCTGGATCTTTCAAACCACATATCAACATAGTTAGATCCACAGGTTTTCTGCACATGTCTGGGATAAAGAGGTCTGACTCCAAAGATAGGACTGAATTATTCTAAAGTTGCACTTTTTTCTTGACCCTTGGCATTTCATTTCAGCTCCCATGCACCACGTGTCCTTAATCCAAGTCTCCCAACAAATAGTATAATTTGCCTCAATTGCATAATTTGCTCAATTTGGTTTTTTAATGCAAATGAAGTCAGCTGAGGCTTCCACCCTGTTTCAATGACTTCTGCTATCTTCCAGGACCATTAACTAATGCATATCTACCACTGCATGAGGTTTTTTTTTCTCAATTACCGAGCCTGAAGTCATTACCTATGTCATTTCTCCATTTAAATTTAGATAAGTTGGAATGGATATATCTGGAGCAGCATTAAAATGAGAATAAAAAATTTGGTTTTTATCATATATCCAGCTAATTTAGACAGTGTGGATAAGTCTTTTGAGGCTATTAGAATCACTTGTTTCTTTTGGATACTCATCTAATGTGGGAGGAATATACTTTCTGTTGTTTTATCTCCTCACAGGTTAAGCAACTGAAGTAGGAGCTCTGTGTTGGTCATACTGGCTCTGTTTCAACTGCATTATACTATTAGAGCTGGCTTGAAGTATGACATAGCAGGGAAATGGAAAACAAAACCAGAAAAGCTGAAAACCACCTATAGGACTAATCTATTATTCCATTGTTACAAAGCTGAGATTGCTTTCTGCAAGACAGGAAGGAGAGCAAGAAGATAAAAGTGTTGTACCCTTTTAGGTATGAACAAAGGATTTTGAACTCCTGGGCTAATATTCTTAGCATTCTTGAGATTCTTCTTTATTCCAAGCCTAGACATGCTATGAATCATGCTTTTGACAGAAAATGCAAAAAGAAACTGGAATTTTTCTCAGTAAATAAAAAAAAGTTATGAAGAAAAAAAATTCTTAGCTTTTCTGCAGGCATTTTCTGAATCTTGGATGTTCAGGGAAGTAAATCCAAACTTCTCTACTCCACAGAATAATGCCTAAAGTCATGAATCAGAGTCAGCATAACTTTCTTCCAGCTTTTCAAGTACATCACAGTACAGAAGTACCTATATTGATAAATATTTTCCATTAATTATGTTGAAAGCAAAGAAATTGAATTAATTAATGCAAATACTGGCTTCTATGTTTATTCTATTCTATGATCTATATAAATTCAGATTGAACAGTAATAGACTTTGTTCAAAGAGGGTGAAAGGGTAGAATGACACAGTGAAAGAATGATTTTCCATCTGAGATTTGAATTGTTAAATTGATTACTATTTTGCTGTAGTACTGTTTAATCTTTGTTGTGGATAACGCTGATTAATTTCATTTATTTTCAATTTGAGTCAGATAAGATTCTAATTTTTACTCTTTTCCAGATAATTACCTGAGGTAAGTCTCTACTGTGTAGGGTTACATATCCCCAAAAGTGATTTCTCCAGATTAGGGCTGACAGCCCAGTCAAGTGCACTGCAAACATCTCCCTAAGAACTGGCAGACCCTGCAAGGCTGGGTGTTTGACCAATGAGCAGAACAGAGGATATGTAGGTTCCTTCAACAGAGGTAGATATTTCATGTGCAACAGCTGTCCTAACTGCCCTCACTGCCGGCTAAAAGGTATTCTAAACTGAAAAATAAACATATTTTTCTCATATTATCATATTGCTCTTGTTGCTACTGTTTGCTTCAATATTATATAAAATATACAAATGTAATTACCTTTAATGTTTGTGTCTGAGAGTACAAATGAAATATCTTGGAATGTAAAAAATGCGACAGAAAAAGAAAGCCTTGTATTGATGGATAAAAGGTCAGTATTCATTTTCATAATATTCTCAAGAAATTTTTATTTTTGAATTAAATATTCTTCATTCCTATTTTCACACACACACACAAAAATCGCAGTAGTACTGACATGTTCTCATCCTAAGTAGTGTATATGCAGTCAACGTGCAAAAGCAGTTGCAAGAAAATGAAATATTCTTTCACATGCCGTAGGTTTCTCCCTGTGAAGGGTTGTCTTTTACTTTATGTCTCAACAACTTTATTTAGCCTGTATATTCTTAAATTCTGTGGCAAAAAAACCTCGGGGATTTTGTTTTCCCAATATATGAGTATTCTGGTCACAATGTTTAATACAATAGAAATTCTTTCTCTTTAAGCAGAAACCATCTTTCTTGTGAGGAAAAAAGGCATTAGAAATTGGAGAAATTAAATGTTTATATATGAAGGAAATGTCATTTACATGTAACCATTATGAATTTAATAGTACATAGCCAACTGACTGTACATGCAGCTTCAAATTTTACTGAGTTTAACCTAGAATATCTTATTGTAGTGAAAGCTTTGAGTAGAATACTGTTAAGCACAGTGAAAGTTTCCCCTCACAGCTTGTAAATTTATACAGGACATGATTGGGTGCCCAAGGGGAAACCAGATAGGTTAGGGTGATGTGTATAAAAGAAGAAGTAATTTGATGACACCAAATACTGAACACTGTTCTCTACATGACTGATGAAGGTCACTGTTCTGTGCCTTTGCAAACAAGATTCCATTGGCCAGAAAAAGAAAAGAAAGAAAAAGGAGGAATACTTTTCTAATTTCAATACAAAAGGGGTATCAAAACGTAATCAAAGCCTTGGAATCTGTTCCGATTATGTATCTATCATCTATGTATCATCTATCATCTATCTATTGATCTATCTATCTATCTATCTATCTATCTGTCTACCTATCTATCCTGGACAGGAAGATTTTAGAGCGTTTTTTCCCCCAAATATTGACTTTATCAAATTTTGTTGAATGACCTCTAGCACAATACATACTTTCCTTGGATTCAAGGATAAGTATATAGACTGAAGCAGAGATTTGCAGGATGTCAGCATTTTTTCAAGCTATACAACTCAACTGTAAAACTTTGGAGATAATTAAAGACAAAAGAGTTTGAAGCGATACCAATTCCTACTCTAGTGCAGTTACCATATATTTGGTCTTCACACATTAATCTCACCTGTGTTTTTTAGCACTGTAATTTCATCTATAATTTTTGCGGTTCATTTAAAACAGTTCAGTATACTGGACGTTTTAGCTTAGGTTTCGAGATGATTTAATGCCCTCCATATTTCACAACACATTCTCATTTCCTTACTCCACAGAAAACCTTTGGCAAATAAATCACTTTTCTTTCCTTCATCCACATCTCCTGGATTTATCTCTTTCTTTGTCCTATTTTTACACAATTTTCCATGATGAGTCAGTCTCTTCTTTGATTTATTAGAAATAACAAAATGAAGACCATAAAATGAAAAGACAGTCATATAGAAGAACAAAGTCAAGAGTTTTCTTGGTCATGGAACAAAGAATTTGTTTGACATGTATTTGGATTTTAGAAACTAGAAACTCTTGGCTTCTGCATTTTGCCTGAGATTGTTTCTTTAACATGAGTGTAGTAGTGTGCACCAATCTATTGTGTATGTTTACTACACGTTAGACACATGAAATTGGCCTGTGTGAGCATTCAGGCATAATACATATATTCTCAATTAGTGTAAAAATATCACAACAGAAGTTGCCCACTGTTTTTATGAATAAAAAGTGCCATTATGTTCCTCAACCAAAAATACTGATACTTGGGAAATTGTTTTTAGCCTGTCACCTGAAAATACAGACAAGAGAAGCCCATCTGAAATAGTTACAGAGCATCTTCACATTAATGTTAAATGTACTTTTACTTTTGAACTTCAGGTGTACTGAGATTTACAAAATAGTTATGGTAGATAATGTTCCGTATTTCTGACAACATGTATAGGTGATGTCCTCAAAAGAGCAATGTGTATCTATTCAACTTTGCTGAATAGATAAATATTTTTCTGCCTAGAGAACAATGTGAACAATGTGGGGTTCTTTTGAATCCCAAAATCATTAGGGTGTTAGGTTAAAGCTGCAATGGGATGAAAGAGATTTTGTTTCTTGTGTCACAGAAGTGATGTACCTTATGACAGGAATAGAAGATGGCAGATGATCTTAAACAGCATTACAAGATGATGCGGTGAACAATTGACTAACAAATCTTTGGTCATAGGTAAAGCAGGGAGAGTATAATTAGAAAAGTATTAAAATACATTAATTAATACATGCCAGTAAAAGTCCAACATTGCTTTTGTAAAGAGGCATCACACCATAGACTATGGTTAAATGTTTGAGGAAACAATGAGAAAGCAGTTAAGAATAATAGCATTGTTCAAGTTTTGTTTTGCTTTTAAAAGAAACACCTTTAGATAAAATATCTCACCACAAGTTTTTTTCAGAAAATAAGTTGTCATAAGAAGGAAGGTCATCTTCCAGACTGACAACATTCTAAATTTAGGAAGCAGAGACTAGGAATTCATTAGCAGTTCAAAATGAAAAGAGGTTTCCCAAGCTCTGCTGCTTTTAATTTTTTTGCATATAACTGAGAAAACATATGCTAAAAGAGACAAATGGATATCAAACTAAGCAAGCCAGACAATTCTTGATAAACCTTCAAAGAGCTGCTGAAAAATTTAAAAATAATTGTGTGAAAAACAGTTCACTTAAAAATATATAACCTAATTATGGGTAAAAGTGATAGAATATAAAATACCTGTTGCACCTCTAGATGTTCTGGAGTAGTTTCTCACCTCACATCAGCTCAATACATGGTGTAAAAAAGGTAAATAGAGTGTTGTAAGTTATCTTAATAGAAATAAACCTCAAATATCGTTACCATAGTGTAATTGGTATATCCATGTTTTGAATACTGTGTGCAGTTCCGCCACAATCTCAGGAATCATAGTACAGATGCTTATTATGTGTTCATAAAATAATCAGAAGTTTTTATTAATTGCAGCAGTTTAAGCACTTCTTAACCCTAGGAAAATTGTTTTTGTTAAACTTCTGACATATCTCCCTGCACTGGTCAATGTTTTGCCACATTTTTACAAGTCTTGGCAGCTTACAGGATGCACCTTGTGGTATGAGTAAGTCTAATTATAAATTGCCTATTTTTCTTAATATATGTTCCTTGAACTTGCAGGGTGACATAAATTAACCGTGTGTTTAACTATGTTGTTAGTGAACGAAAACATAAGCCCTCTATTATGAGCATATTAAACAAATATTTTCCCTTTTTAAATATTAAGGGCCATTTTAGTTGTTGAAAAAAACCTGATTTTCAAGTTCAAAAGTATTGAACAATAGGAAATGCTGTCTTTCAACCTTTGATTTCTTATCTGTGGGTTTTCTTGTGCTGTATCTGAACATGGCTCTGAGTCTGAACATAGTATTTGATTCTTCACTATATCCTATGTGGTTACCTCAGATACCAGCTATTAGAGAGCTTATAGTATCCATTCCAGAAGAGATGCGATATTTATTCATGGTTTTTTGTTAAAAAATTTGCAAAGGTTCTGTTTTATTTTTCCTTCAGGATAACAGCTGTGTTTTAGAAGACAAAACTTAGATGGAGAAAGGATAAATCCATTACAACTATGAGTGATAAGAGGAAATGAATACTTCTCTGTACTAATTACATGACAATTCACTTGAAAAACCCTTTCTGTCACTTGGGTTTTTGAAACAGAAACAACCAAAACTCAATAAGCTGTTAATGACATTAAAACACTTCTTTTCACTCCCCTCTCTCCCCACACCACCTCACCCGATTTTATCTTTCTGTGCAGCATATAAAGACCATTTATAAGAAAAAAAAGTCAGGAAACGGATATTACTTCCATAAACCTAAATATAGAATCATCTAAATTTTGCACAACGGCTGCCAGGGCTTTGAGGACATGCACAGCCATGACTGTCCCTGGTCTCCCCTGGGGCTCCCAGGACCCCCATGTCAGCACCCCTCCTGTGTTGCAGCTGGCGTTTCCTTACTTACAATGATGGTTCAGAAGGGTGCGGCCAGGGGACTGAGGTAACCATGTCTAGGGAAATGTATGTTTTGGGAATAGGAATAAACTCAGAAGAGCAGCAGATTTAGATTTAAATCAGCTAACATAAACACTGAATAAATTAAATTAATATTGCATTTCTTCTTTCCTAGAGTGCCTCCATGATATTTTTACTTATTTCCTATTTAGTAAACACCTGCAGCTGGATCACAGTATGTTCTCATATAATTCCAGCATCCAAAACATGTGCTACTAATAAAACATCTGTAGATGTATCCAATATGGGTTGCCTCTTCATGCCAGCATAAGATGAATGGAGAAGTTTATGATGAAAGGTTTGTGGTCTGGCAGAGAAGGGAGAAGTCTGGATTAGCCACTGAATGCAAGATGTTTTCATAGCATGTTACTAGGACTGAAACTGTGCTCCAGCTCTTTATCAGCGCTGATCTACGTGGTGCAAGAGGTAGGCTATATAAAGGGCAGGCACTTGGGTGAGTGGTACAAATATTTCCTCCTTTGGTCCTGTGCCTTTCTTGGTGGATTCGATTCAACACATTTCCATACCAATTCAGAAATACAGTGGCCTGAAACTGGTCAAACGCATTGGAATTAGAGTTGCCCTGACCCAGCAGTTGGTGCAGATGCATTGCTCTGAATCCTCAATCTCCCACTTGCAAATCATCTGCATGCATGCGGAACCAATCTAGTTAAAATCAAAGCACCCACACAGCTACAAGGCAAAGGTATTTTATCACAGTTTACAATGAATACACAGATTAAGAACAACCAGTTCTTGAAACATATCCTTTACTAAGTGTGCAAGTGTTGCTGTTTGGGTGTGTTAGATAAGTGCCATCTTCGGGGAGGAGAAGCCCACGGGAAATGAGGAGGATAACAACAAAAGGTCCATAAACAGAGATACTGAATTACAAAACCTTTTATTTTCCTTGCTACCAGATGTGTCTTTTTTTTTCTTTTTTCCTTCTCTTCTCCACCCTCCCCCCATCATGTCATTTAACTGTCTAGTGTCATAGGTAACTTCTGCTGATAGAATCTTGGAGATAAAAGTTATGCAAGAAAACATTTTTGTGGGTATTTGCATTGTAGAAAACTAAGATACTTGCAAGCTCTCCTTGCTAACGGAAACCTGAGGATTATTTAAGGCTTCACTAAGCACAGAAGGCTCTGGTTTGGTATCATTAGTGACTCATTTTCTCTTTTAACGTGTGTTGAAAGCATTCATCCATAACCATAGCTACCACTGAAAAAATAGAAGCTGCTAAGTCAGTAATAAAGCACTTCTGCTTCAAAAGCATTTAAAGGATGGATTGGATTTCAAAACTCAGCAGCAAAAAGCTCATATACAAGGAAAGTAAGAAAGGTTATTTTTGAAAGTAACTTGAAAGATCAAGTGACAAAGATGCAGTGCTTTCTTAGTTCTACCTTTAAAACATCTTAGCTTAAAGTTTTACTTTGGGATAAAGCTAGTTTTCAGAGAACAGGAGAGTAAATATTTTTCAGTGCTGAGTCCTGAAGCAAAAATTCTTAAATGGAGCTGAGTGAAACAGTCTCAAGATAGTGATGGTACCAATTTGTTCTGGTTTAATATGTCTTCTTCTTACACCAAAACTCTCCACTGAATTCAGCAGTGGATTATATGAAAGGTAATTTGTACATTTACAGGTTTTGTTTACACTTTCATTATACCTCTACTGCATACTCTGATGTCTTGATGCAGTTTTCAATCGTATAGCCACTTTAATCTGCTCCTGCACTCAGCATATCTGAATGAGTTTGTTGGCATAAGGGAATTTTGAAGGTTATATTGCAGTACATGAATCAATGGAAAATGAAATGCACTTGAGACATGATCAGCCAGTTTTAATTCATTGCAGAAAGTTACAGATACCAAAATGCATTTAATGTAATCTGATATCTTTATTCATGCTTGAATTTATGAGCAATTCAGCAGGAGAAGAATGACAAGTTTGTTTTAAATATAGTAGTCTATATTGAATGCCATTTTAATGTATCTCTGACATATTTACATCTAGAAAGTAGAGAAAAGTAAAATCTTTGAACATAAATTTCTATTTTCACAGGAAAAAGCAGGAGAATACAATTTTTTCATTTCCTGCAATATGATGTGTCATTCTAAGGCAGGTCAGGTTAAAGATAAATGTTAAATAAATCCTCTGCATCTGGAGTCCAGTAAACAGATCAGAAGCTTGCTAGATTGTTCATGCTGCATTTTGAGAAAGAAGTGAATAATACCAGTGTTCTGTAAAAGGCTACTTTGTACCTGCAGAGCAAAGCTGTGCTTCCGTCCTGTCTGGCTGAAGGTTCATAGCTCAGCATATCAAGAAACAAGAGTCTACAACCAGTTTTCTTCCTTAGGAACAGACCGTAGCTGACAATAAACATAACTCCAGTGTGGTATTGTTACATGGAATTATTTTGCTAGTTATGCCCAGTCTTAAATCCAAACATGACTAGTGGTGTATCACATCGTGACATGGCTTTGGGTATCTGGGAAAAGTACAGATTTTTCCTTTAGAAGTGATCCATCACAATGGATAAGAGAGATTAATTAAGGCTGAAATTTTGGCTTCTCCTCTTCAAAACAGTTGATAGCAGTGTGCTTAAAATTTGCACTAAGATTATTTGTAATTCCTCTCTTTCTTTATGGAACAGAGAAAAATCTACTGGTTTTAGCAAAATGTGATCATTTAGGTGAATGCCTGTAAGGAGACATTAAAATTCTTGTATTTTATGTAAAGAAATAGGTAGCAAGCAAGTATGGCCTTATTCTTGGTGTATGATTTAGGGCTCCTAATATTGTGGTAGATAAAAGTTTTCATAATAAATGGCTAGTCTAAGTATTCCATTCCACACATGGAAACCAGAGGTACACAGAATCCATATGTAATGTGGAATTACATATAAACATTTAAATTATGGGCTTCAAAATATTTAAAATATAAATTACAAGATTGTGAAAATCAGACTTTCATAGTCATATAGGTAAAATATGTAAAATACTGTAATCTGTGTAAACAAGTTGAAGCTATCAATACTATGGAAAATTGAATGTGTTGTCATGTTAAAACTGAAATATGGGCCAGAAACACTGAAATGCAGACTAAGGCCTGGTGTCCAATACAACCAGCATTAAAATATTCTGGAAAAGCTTTTGGTCATGAATTAGCTTTGTCTATATTTAAAAAACTTGGGGTGGGGGGTGGAGTGGAATGGAAAGATTTTGATGACATATTTTTGTTCATGTTTTGCTAGCTTTGCTATATTTGTATTGTGATTCCTCCATGCATAATTAGATGATTATGCAAAGTGAAACCTATTGTTTATTTATACCTTAGGTGCTCTTCATTTTTTAGTGTTGTATTTGCAGACATTTCTATTAGATAAATTTGCTCATTAGGAAGTCGAAGTGGGTGTCATTTATGTACCTGATTTAGGCCTTTCAGGATGCAGAGAGTGAGAGTAAAGTGGCAGTGTAGGGCACTGCTGTGTCTCTAAGCAGCCTAGAGGGACTACAAAGAAAAAAGGAAACATGGTATAGGTGAAATAAAATTCCTCTGTTGTCTGGTGGAACCCAAACTGGGCTCTTCAGAAATGAGTAACGCCACTGATGCCTCTAGCATGGTTAGAAAAGTACAAGATAGTGAAGATATGTTTCTCTAAAAATATACCACTTAAAAGTATGCTCAGAAACTCTTCTATGTGAGGAAAATAAATCAATAAATATTGTGATTTATTACTGCTTAAAGAAAGAAGGAGAACCTTACTAAGGAAGAAATAAAAATAACTGGCATAACTTGAGAGAGAGAGAGAAGGATTAGTTAAGTGGAGATGTTGTTATTATCTTCTACTTTTTTTTTTTCTATTTCTATTTTTTTCTTTTTCTACACTATAAAGAGTGTAATCCCTATCATAGGTTTGCCAGAGTTCTTGAGCAACTTTTGGTTGTATGAAGGAAAGCCTATGGCTTTCAAAGCTTAGAAAAACATCACATCATCCCTAAAGACACTATTCACTTAGCATTATTACTATTCTACCCACAGCCCTTCCAGTGTGTATGTTTTCTATAAGACTGTATATTTTGCCACAGATATGCTTCTTAGATTCATTTTTGTAGAATCATAGAATTATACAATACTTTGGTTTGGAAGGCACCTTTAAACATAGGCAAGCAGGAACATCTTTAAATAGGTCAAGATGCTCAGAACATTGTCTAACCTGACTTTGAACAGTTCCAGGGACAGAGCATCTACCAACTCTCTGTCCAGGGATACATAAACAAATCGAGTTAACAGCTGAATTAATAAAGTCTGCCCACCAGTTTTTAACTTATGATTTCTCCATGGGTTTGTACCAATTCAATGATCAGCAGCATGGGACTGTGCTACAGGTGCTCTAAACCCATGCCCAATATTATTCCTTGCTACCTCTTAGCTATTAAGTAAAATGTCCTAGAAATCAGAATTTCTGCTTAGTTTGCTTTTTTCTATTCTGACAAGTAAACCAAGAGAATGCAAAAGTCTGGTTGACTGGCTAGCTACTCTTTTATGCTGCTGAAGGGAAAGGGGTAAGATCACAGAGGTCTGCGAGAAATATCGTGTGTGACCTGCCTTTTCTGCTGTAATTTGTGGAAACACAGCAGTCATGGTATCTGTGTCCATTAGCCACATCAGACTCAGCCCCAGTGTAATGTAGGGAGAATCAACAGCGACAGAAATTTCAGTATTTCCTGATTTCCCAAAGTCCTGTATTATGGCCAGATTTTATGAGATGGAACAATGCATTCAAATATTGTAAGCCACTGTGAGATGATGAGGTGTGAGGGCTGGTTGGCTGGCTTGTTTATTATTTCACACTTCCCCCCGTTTGGGCAAGGCAGCTTATTGTATTCAGAAGCAGTGTGAGGTCCCTGTCTCAAAGATATTTTGGTCTAATCCTTCATAGGAAAACGCAGAAGCAACAGGAAAACAAAAGGCCAAAGAAGGGAAAGTGGTGATAATATTAAAGTAGATTAAGCAAGATTATTGACTAACTCAGTGAGGACATGCAAGAGTCACAGCAAAAGTGGGTCGTGATCACAATGAATTGGTTTAGTTTTGTATGTGTCAGGATATTTTTCATCTATATTTTGGTATAAGATAGCTGTTTGAATTTATTCCATTTGGTAATTTTCCCTAGCAAGAAGAAACAAATCTGTGGTTCATACGTTTTAGACTTTGAAAATATATTTTGAAGAGAAATCAGTATTTTAAGTTCACATTGCTTGAGTTTTTATATTATTTAAATATACAACTGAATATCTGAAAATTCAAATTAGACTTCAAAATCCTGATGAGTACTATAAATGTGCAAAGATGTGATCCCATTATAGAGATATCTTGAACTACATTTTAAGTTAAAAGAATGAATTGAAAAAAAAAAATTGAATAGTTTGAAAATAATGTCAGGTTGTTTTCTGCTTTGACTGGCAGTGTCATAGCCTGTAGACTGAAATTTCAATGTCTTAAAATTCAGCAGTCTAAATCCTAATTATTTGCTTAACTTTCTGCACCTTTTGTGGGTTTGGTAGTTAGCTGCAACTGTATAGAATTCTCAAATCTTAATTTTAATTCATACGTTCTGTTTCTTAAAAAGTAGTCTGTGATAAATTTGATTAAACTCAGACTTATTTTCTTAAGTCAATTAAAAAGTCATTAGAGCAACAAACCAATCTACCAGACACATACAGTCAACAGAACTTTTTATTCTGTGTCCAAGCATACATGGATACATTGTACATTTGAATATTATTTTCATTCCCACTCATCTTAAAATGAATCAGTCTCAGATAAACTCCACTAAGATTTCGCCAAGGCATGAAAAGTACCCTTGGTATTGCTCTCTTTTGGAAATGCTCCTTGTGAGGCCCTCAAAACAGAGGAGTGGGATCAAATGTCATCTTTTTTTCCCTTGTGCAAAGCATTTATTTCCACTGCACTCCCCTTAGATCAGTGGACTTTACTTCAAGTCTCAATACTTTACATACAGTCAGCCCCAGAGTGTTAGATAGAATAGCTCTAAGACCATCCTGATACAGTCTCTTACCATACTAAATTATTTTCTTTATTCTCATTGGGAAAGTCATCTGGTATGTAAAAACTTCTAAGAGCCCAGCATTCCAGATTATTCAGGGCATGTTCAGCCTGGACCTTGGTGATAATTGTTAGTGTAATCCTAGAGTAGATGTGAAATCTGTCTATCAGTGCCATGACAATGTTTTTGTTAGTATTTTGTTACACTGGACTGATGGCATTATATTGGAGAAGACAGAGATATTGCTTTTAGTCATTCTTAATTATGCTTTGCCTGTTTGAGCTTGCAACTTGAATTTGGATCTTCTAATACAGTATATTTATCTGACATCTCAAGGTAAGTCTACAAAATCGGATGCCAGTCCTGAAAAACTGTTTCTCATGCAGTTGCAACTATCAATTGCTGATGAACAAATAAACTGCTCAGATTTACTCTAAAGCATTTTTTGTGAACATTTTTCAATTTGGAAAAAAAGCTAGCAACTGTTCTAAAAATGAAAAATTATGTTGTGATGCACACCCAAAGTTGTTTATTAATGTTTGCTGAGATGTATCGCATGAAGGGATTAGTGTAACATATTGCATATTATTGAGGCAATCTTGTGTTTCTATCAGATATATGTATCTTTATGCATAGCTTGTTCAGATGTATTTTTATGTGCCTGATAGTAAGAGAGTTTGAGCACTTGTAGTTGCCACTGAATTCAACCAGTGAAGTCTGCACAGCACAAAGTGATACAGTAGTGATGTAGATGACCATTTTAAACTCTGTTCAGCTTATGTATAGAGCAGATAGAGTTCTATGGCTTTTTTTGATACCAAGACATTTCAATTTTCAACTTCCTGAAAATAAAGTCAGTGTAGAAGAATAAGCTACAAAAGCTTTTTTATATATCATACAGCATATCTTCAGATCTTTGGGAAGATTAAAGTGCTCTTGGGATGTACCAACCCAGATCCGTACTACTGTAGATGATGATTACTTAGTTTGGGAAATGACTCCTCTGGTTTGGTTATGAGATAGCAGTAGCAGATGCTAAAGACTGACTTCAAACAAGTTTTGGTCTGTAGAGAATTGGGCAGCTGCAAATTCCCGAACATTGACGCTGGTTGTGAAAACTGGCATCCCCTTTCTGCCAAATTGCTGAGACTGCCATCAAACCTGGAGAGGCAGTTGCAGACTATCAAAGGTAATTTAGCTCATGGCAGACATGTTTTTCAAGAAATGTACAGATTCAGAAAGTGCTATTTCACACTCATTCCCTACGCCAAGGAAGGGGAAAGGTAAAGCTGATGCTGGTGTCATTCACTGAGTGAGAGTCACTCATTCTATGCAGAAATCTTTTGCTGGGCATCAGCAGAACACTGGAGGAGATTTTTTCCTCGATAAAGTGCTCATAGTAAGGAAAACCTTTTGACGTCCAAATAATATTGCTAGGTTTTGGACAAAAGGTAAGGACAACCAAGTATTTTTTACAAAATACACTGTGTGTAACGATGATGAAAAAAAAATGATGGTGTAAAGAAATTCAGAATTCTATGTAGTTATGCAATATTCTCTACTGTTCACTAATATTTGCAGAGATAAATTTAGAGGACACTTGCTAATATCAAGGTGAAACATGTCCTATGGTTGAACTGTCATTGTAAGGTTTACTGGAATGTTTATGTTGAAATCAAAGAAACAACACATTTCTGCCAGTGTTGCCTACCTCCTTGACGCTTAGAACTTCTAGCATTTTGTGTGAGAATCTGATTCCCCGTAACAATTAGACAGTGCCACACCTCCACAGTTGTTAGAGCATACGTATCTAACCTTTGCACTCAGAGGAACAATGTTCTCTTTAGGTCATCAAAGCCACTGCATTTAAAGCATTGAAGTATCTGCGTATTGATTAGAATACACCTTAATCAATATTGCTCTCTGTTTATACACCCACTGGATGTACTTTCTACCATGCCATTTTCACACTGTTTTTTCTTGTTATGGATTTTTCTCCAGTTAAATTTGTGTTTACAAATATTCTTTTTTTCTGCATCTATTGAGAATTTAATCTCTCTAAACCTTTTTTATCTCACTTCTGACATTTTACCAGAAAACTTAGCGATGATGATATCAATTAACAGTGCTCAATTTTACTGAGTAGCTTCATTTATTTCAGTTGAAAATACTTACCTGTTGTGGCTTTCAGAAGATATTTTTTCTCTGCTCATACACACTCTCTCCTGCACAGAGAATAAAGATCAATTAAGCAAAAATTCCTCTGTATCTTCAGCATAGAATGATCTCTTATGCAAGATTGCTATGTCAATGTGTCTATAGCTTGAAAAGACAGCACATATGGCCCTTTTTGATCCTTAATCAGTGAGTGTCAGCAAGCTGAGAAAATCTTGTCATCTACCCAAGATCTTGGAAGAGTATTTATGCCTGGTATATCCTGGCCTTATCATTCTTCAGAGGACAGCTCCTGCTCATTCTGTTTTCCTAAGACAAATGCAGTGAGCATTTAAAAATACGGTTATTTTATAGCTGGTCTGTGAAACGCAAAATGTAATGTTTGTAATCTAATTCTTTTCAAACTAATAAAAAAAATAATAGTGACATTAGCATAATATATTCAATGCAGTGTAAAAAACTGCAAAATGGCTAAGATATACAAATGATTACTAACGTTTCTGTTTCTAGTTAATATGATTAATTTCAAAATATTTTAATTGTTTTACTAGTTTTCAGAAACATGGGTCAATGAGACTTCAGTTTGGTAGTTCACTAAGCTGGGGAAGATAAAATAGGTTTCTGTTGATCAGACTAGGACTCTTAATTTTCCTTTGTGAAATACACTTAAATGAGTTGATCTGATAAGAATTGACCAAACTCTTTCAGCTCACTCAGACTGAAACTGAGCTATAGCAATTACTGCTGTTTTCTGCTGCAAACTTTCCTTGAGTTTAAATGAATAATCCTCTCCTGTGCATAATTTGTTGACTGTATGTTATGTAATTGTCTGGTTCTATGGGAACTTTTTTTTTAATGCTTGATTCTTACTGGTTCTTTATCCCGCGATACTACTGAATATTAGGATGTTGAAAATATTAATTGTTTAGGATAGTTGCGTTCTGTATAAAATATGAGAAAGGGAACTGCAGCTTCACAATTTTTCTACATCAGCTATAGGATACTGAATTATTTTTATTTTCATAGGTTGCCTTATTAGTTGAATTTTAGCAATACGTTTTTCTCTGTAACCAAACAATGAATTGCATAAATGAAATTGAGATGAGGCATAATTCCATACCCTCATCATCTGATAAAGTTTGTTAACAGTGCACCAGCGCTGAAGTGATGTATTTCTCCTGAAAATTCAGCGCAGATCTACAAAAATTGAAGGCACTCATACGTTTTGTCAGTGAGCAAAGCTTTTATGAGTACAGCTTGAGCACAGCTGTGTCTTTTCCAATATGTGGCCAAAAGACAAAATGCAACATGAGATTTTTATACATTCCAAGGCCCATCTGCCATGAAAACCCACTTATCTTTGTGGCTACAAGTTCGTTATTGATCCAAAATGGTAAGAAAGAAAGGGGAAAAAAAATAGAGAGAGAAAAAAGAGAAAGAAGAAACAGCACAAGAAAAAAGACAACAAAACGGAAAAATGCAGGGGAGAAAAGAACCATAAATCCATTCTTTTGTTGTTCTTCCAGCTGCATCTGTGAGCAATTGTCACAGTTACTCGTCAAACTGTGTTTGACTTGTTGCCAACATGAATTTTCCAAAACGTAAATGTAAACAAACTCTGCAAGTGCTTCCTCATTTGCCAAGCCAATAATTATTTACTTTGTTTGGGCCTAGCATTACTGTCAGTTCAGCTTTGCAGTCTGTAATGTATTTGCTAATGAGACCATGAGGTCTAAAGCTATGCATTAACCTTGTCACCCTTCAATTTTGAGCTCAATAAAGTTGCACCATGGTTTTGTAAACTAGGGTTGAAGGATAGGCAAATGATTAATTATATTTTCTGTTTTCCTTTATCTAAGTAAATTGTTCATCTTTAAATCTGCCTTGCATTTAAGGTTAGCTCACTGAATCTGAAGCACTGGGAAGATGTATCATTTGCAATGGTAATAATTACCATTTGTACTATATATCTGAAAGCTGGCAAACATGCATGACCGTGACTTGATAAGTCATGAAATCATTTCACAATGGTAACTCAGAGATGGTAAAAGGATAACAAGTTGATGGGAGGCACTCAGCTGGCAGAACAATAGGAATATTCCAGTTATGTTTAGGTACTACATTTTATCTTGGGCCTGAAGGCTGTGCATGTATTATGTTTGCTTGTTAGGTTTTTGAGATTTAGGATAATGTCTTCTTTAATTCCAGAATGGGATATGTAATACAAGTGATGAGTAGAGCCTATCATTTTACTGGGTGTCACACTAAACACAATTATTTTACTTAAATAAGAATAACTCCTAATTTTTATTCTAAAACACTGTGGTTTTGTCATGCATTGTTAAAAGTTAAATTCTCAAACTGATAAGAGTAGAAACAGACCCCCATAAAAACAGATCAGTGGAACAGAAGACATTCAGGTGGCATGTCATGTGTGCTGGGATTTTATCACTGTGGCTTGTGATTTAACCATTTTTCTGTATAGTGTCCTTCTTGTGGTGTCCAGTGCCAGGTTAAGGCCCCTCGATGTACTGTATATTTGTATACTCCAATATACAATGTTTTTAACAGCTTTGATATACTCTGACATCAGCCAGAGGTTAGTGTGTCACTGTAATCTTTGTTGGGTCCCTTTTCCTAGACAGAGTTGCATTTTTCCCTGAAGTAGTAATAGAATGCTAAGCTATTACAATTGAAGTCCACCAATTTTATGTCTTTGCAACAGGTGACGCTAACAAAATAATTTAGCCCCTCAAGTGTTGTCTTATCGTATAACTTAGTACTTTAGTTGAAATCTGTTCTTTTTAGTAGAAACCTCCTTTTGCTGCCTAGGTATTCAAGTTCTATGCAAGATTAAATGTTATTAATAAAATCTTGTACATAATTTCTGTCTCCAAAAGAGATTCCAACCTCTGCTCAGACACATTACAATAAAAAGTAGAATAAATGTTAGTAGAAAATCCTCCGATACTTCTTAGGATTTTTTTCCATGGAATAAACTATTAGAATAAATGTGAATTCAAAATGTTTAGCATATGATGTGGCTAAAATCATGGGGCAAGTCAGAACTTGAAATTAATTCTGAAAGGGTTCCGACAGCTAAACAAAACAGTATTGTTCTAGTGGTGGTCTGCAGATATTTAAGGCCAGTGTGTTTTGAGGAATCCTCACACAGAATCTAGTAGACAGAAACTCACTCGGCCTTCTCACTTTGTTGGACATTAAGAATATACGGAGGGCTAGAGAAAGGTTCTTAGTCCTTAGCTGTCAGAATAATTTCTTGTTATAATATGTTTAATGAAAACCTGAAAATATTTATGTCCAGAGGACAAGACTAATATTCTAGAAAGCTCTAGATGGTTAGAACCAAAGATCTGACTCTGTGTTTCTAGCTCCACTGGATGTGGAAATAATGTCACAAAGTAATACACAAACAAGTATTTAACTTCTGGAAAAATGCTGACTTGTTTTAAGTCCTAGTGGCTTTTGTCTTGGAATTCAGAACTTACTGCTACTAGTAACATATATCTCTACCCCAAACGTCCCTCACTCCTGTCATATTTGGAAGAAATTTTTTTACATACAATCCTTTTCTTTCTCTTCAACTGATGAACAAAATAAGGAAATAGTGTTTTGAAGATTTCATTTAAAAGAAGGCATTGAGGTAATAGTTAATATATGATTAGAAAGTGGGGAGGGTTGTAATTTTTTTGTATCGTAGAGTCCTGTCTCATGCTTTTACTCTTTCATTTCATGGGTTTCTTTTGAAGATATTTTTGGCTTGTAAGCTGAAGTTTTACACTTGAGTCGTACAAAAAAAATCCTCCTCTGCAACACAAGTGTACACAAATTGCTGGCAGAGTCTAAATTGTGGATAATTGGATTGAGCTATGAGCTTAAAGATGAAGGGGACAAAAGCGTGTCCCAAAGCTGCATTTGATAGTCTTAGAGTCTTATCTGGGGTTGTTTTACACCAGGCTTGAAGACTGCATTTGTTCATAGTGATTTGTACAATCTACAATGACATTTTATTTGAGCTGGAGTCGTACAGACAAACCATAACATGTATTTAGCTCTTTCTTTTTTGGTTTTGATGAGATATCACAGCAAAACCCTCTGTAGAAGATTGCTTGAGAAATGTGGATTTAAAATGCTGAGATGAATATTGTAATGGATGATGACAGGATGCTGCAATGAGCTGCAATGTTAATATTTTATTAGAGGTAGCTCAGAGAAAATGTGTTAGGAATCATGTTCTTTTACAGGCTACTGTAAGCAACACTTTGAATTTGTTTCTTACGTAGGAAAAAAATATCCTTTTCCTTTAGCATGTATACTTTGCCCAATAAATTTGTAAACTTCTTAGGGGATTTGACCCTTTTTCAAAGCCTCGTTATTTACAATAAATGTTCCTGGAAAATAAAGACTGGTTTGTCTAGTTTACCTGTAGTTACCATTTTTAAAGAAATTACCTTGGAAATTGAGATACTCCTGTATATAAATTACTGCACTTTACTGACACAGTACAGAAAGTACTGTGGAAGGAATTTCTCTATATGATTATTTCTCATGGTTATATGCCTCTGACTTTTTCCTTCTCCACAATGTTTCTATCAAAGTTATTACTAAGGTAACTAGTTAATCAAGATAGCTTATACAATGATATATCTTCATGATAATACAAAGTTGTTCTCATTGAAATCCATGGTACAAAATCCCATCGGGCAAAATTAAATTCCATGTCTGTTAAATACAGCAGGTATATAGGTCAACAGATTGTAATATTTGCATATTTTGTCCTATTCTGTCTAAAAATGTTTAAGATTTTTCATACAGAACATTTTTGGAGGAAGTCAGAGCAGATGCCATGATTCATAGGAAGTTCTTAGTAGTACATATATTTCCTCTGACTAATGCAGATTTTATTGCCATTTTAACAGATGATAAAATATATACCTTATGATGGCATTTATTATTGAATAAAATTTTTTTTTGAATGGTTATTTTAAGGGAATCCAGGATTTGAACTACATAAAATGACATTAATATCTGAGTACCTTTCTATGATTCACAGCTCACAAATGTCTTAAACTAGTGATTTCATAGTGTAAAATTCTGAGATGCCATCATCTAGGCTAACCAATGGTGCCTTATGCCAAATCAGAAATTAACACAAATGTGGACTGTTTTTCATATGACAGCAGTTTTATGTGACAAGAGAAATGTGGAACCAATTTATTTTATACTGCAGATGGATTTTTGTAGATTACTTTTTAACTGATCAAACCCCACATTACAAATCCAAATGAAAATGCCTATCTGTCTTGAATGGAACATCAAAGAGCTTCTATTATTGTTCCAGCTGTTAATTGAAATTAATCATATTGAAGAAAGCCAAAACCTAAGCAAGGTCAGTGTCCCACTGTGTCAAGAACTGTGCAAAATATACAGTAAGAAAGAACTCCTCTCCAAGGAGTTTATAGACTAGGAAGATGATGCTGACAAGCAGGAAAAAAGTAAGTAATACTATTCATATGATAATGATCTGAAGTATGTACTCTCAAGTGATTGATATGGAGTATTTCAGTAGCTGAGATACTTCTCAGGGACTCGGTTTTCTGACATCACTGTAATATGAAGCCTGATAATATCGGGAAACTCTAGTTGAACAGGCAAAACTCACTAGTTAGTTTAGAAAATTCTGCCTTTTGCGGCTGCCCTGCAATCTAAAAAGAGCTGTGAGGGAAGAGCAGAATTGTGCCCTGTTATTTCTAAGCCTAAAATGACCACAAGCCTATTCCTGTACTGTCTTCCCTCTGAAACTGGCAAGTCTATATTAGAGGGCAACTTTTTTTTTCCATTTTATCAGTAGTATTTTTAGTAATTTGCAAGTCGATATATTTGTGTACTTGTATAATGCCATATAACATCATTTGTATCACTTTCTCAATAGCAAACACTGTTTATTGAAAAATGATGTAGTTCCTTTTGCCTTGCCAAACTGTGTGCCTATATTAAACTAAAACAGTGTCCGCATATTAAACATAAATGTGGCTCAAATTACATGTGTTTGAGAATACGATCAGTACTGAAACTGAAATTTTGAGTACTAATCCTTCCCTCTATTTTAAATCTCAGAGTTAACAATGAAATGGAATTCTTCCTTATTTGTATAAAGCAGAACTTTTCTATTTATGACCTTGTCAGACAGGACTGTCTACAGACTATGAACATTATTCTCAGAGGAACTTTGTTCTGGCAGTAATGCAAAAATCGTTGGATCACAGTGTTCAGTTGGAAGATTATGAAATATACTCTGATTTCCTAGAAAACTCAGACATGAAAGAAAAATGCAAAATGGGATGATTCCAATATTTGAATCAAGAAACTGTATTATGTCTTTGAATGGGAATAGTATTCACTGTCGTTCAATATTTTGATTGGCATTTACCTATACTACAATAAAGTATATTCTTCTAAAAAATAAGATTTAATACAAAAATGCATACAAAGCAGAGCAACCCAGCAGCAATTTAGACACATATTTAAATAACCAAGAATCATCATGAGAGGTGTTACAGAAACAGGCTTTTATTGATGGCAGAATCTCAGAAGTCCAGAGATTTGGATAATTGTGATTCAGCTTGTTAAAATCAGGGTTGTTTGGAAGACTTTTTTCATTACTTCATGTTATAAGAACATTCTTATAAGTCCCTGATTTGAATCGGGAATACTCTGAGATGTGACATTGTTTATGATAATGCCAATAGTAAAACTAAGCAGAGTTTTACAGCATTATACTAATGGTGCAGGGAAGCCTTGAAACCTTCACAGAAAATTGTTTTTTATTGCAGGTATGACAGATTAAAGATATGAGAAAATACAGCAGTACGTCAGATGGGTTGGAACTTTCCCTACAGGAACACTAAGATTTCTAGGTGAAATTTCCATCTGTACATGGGTATTATGTTTGGAAACTATGAAACTGAATACTCATTATTCTGGACTGTCCACTTCCTGATAGGGTTCAGAAGTGTTGAAGAGCATTTCTTTCCCCTCTCTATTCAGGCTTAGGGAAATCAGCAAACAGGAATGGACAAACCACATAGCACAGTGATACATAAGTGTAGTGAGTGTAGATGGCAAGGTTTTGGGAAGGATTGAGGATTTCAGGGCTGGCTGTGATGGGAGGAGGCCAGGGGCTGCGGCATGCTGGACACAGCTGGCTCCAGACGGCTCTACAACAGGACCTCTGCAAGCCATGGCTGAGTCCATCATCCAAGCTTCTGGCACAGATAGATCCCCAAAGGGACTGAGGCCCATGGATGAGCACACCAGAACATATAATTCCCTGAAGGGAACACAGACTGTGCAGGACTCACACCGAAGCATGAGAAAAAAGAGGGAAGGAAGCAGCAGCAGAAGGAAACTACTACGTCCTGACTGTACACGCTGCTCACCGTCTCACTGAAGGGACTGAGAGTAACCTGCGGTGGTATCAAGGAGTGGGAGACAGGTGTCTGTGATGGAAAAGTGAGGCTGAGACTATGAATAGGGAGGAGAGATGCTTGGAGACAAACTGAGAATGGCAGTAAAGCTGAGCCAGGGAAAGAGGGAGTAAAGATGTTTCCACTAAGAATGTAAATGTTTGTTTCCTTTTGCTGTTGGCTTTGGGTTCAGAGTTTTTGTTCCCTAAGACCCAGATATTTTCTGAAAACATATATATTAATTTGCAATAAATAAAATTCTCAAAAATCTACTTTAAATTGTAGGTGGCAGGTGATCTTCTTCCCTATATTCGGACCAACAAGAAAAATTCCTCGAGGCGCATCACCTTTGAGAACTGGGGATATGTGCTGGTTTGGGCTGGGATAGAGTTAAGTTAAATTAAATATGTTAAGTTTAATTTATTAAGTTTCAGTAAATTCGTTTTAGTTTATTAATAAGAGATCATACAGTGCCGTGCTTTGGATTTGTGACCAAAACAATGTTGATAAGACGGGGATGTTTTAGCTATTGTTGAGCAGCACTCGCACAGCACCTGGATCTTTTGTATTTCTCATACCTCCCTGCCAGTGAGTAGACTGGGGGTGCACAAGAATTCAAGAAGGGAAAAGCCAAGACTGGTGACCCCAAGTGACCAAAAGGATGTTCCGTACTTTACGACATGATGCACAATAGAATCTGGCAGAAACAAGGAAGAACATTTGAAGTGGTGGTGTTCGTCTTTTCAAGTGGTGGTTACGTTTCTTGGAGCTCTGCTTTCCTGGGAATGGCTGAACACCTGCCTGGACACGGGAAGCAGTGAATTAGTTTCTTGTTTTGCTTTGCTTGCGTGCGTGGCTTTGCTTTTCCTATGAAACTCTCTCTATCTCAATGACTGAGTTTTCTCACTTTTGCCCTTCCAGGTCTCTCCACATCACTCTTGGGAAAAGCAAGCAAGCAGCTGTGTGGTCCTTAGCTGCCTTCTGGGGTTCACCCACAACAGGACATCTCTGATGTACCTGTCACTAGCATGACCCATTCCAACATAGCCAACAGCAGGCACCACCACCCGAGGTGCTTCTTGGGCCTTGCTGATTCCTGCTGCTCACAGAGACTGGGCTGTCTCCTGGACTATAAGGGGAAAAACACTACTGTAAATCATCATTCACCTCACTATACTTGTAAAATGCTTTGATATTATTTGCCTCTTTGGCATTCTGCCACAACTCTGCTGGATTGGAAATATATGCTTGTCCAACTGTGCCTGTTCTGTCTGACTCTGCTTCTGTATCATAGCTGCAGACAGCTCAGCTCATACAGTCTAAGCTGTGTCTGACATCCTATTTGAAGAAAGTAAGACCTATGCCATAAAACGACATATAATACTTACGTATTTGCCAAGTTCCCTACATGGAATTCATCCCATGTTTTACTGAATGAAAGGTTTTAAAAGGAAACAGAGAAATGTTCATAGAGAAATGGCTTCAGGAATTTATGTATTTGATAATGATATTTGAAATTTATTTTTTCCTAAATAATCCATTTATTTGTGGGTTCTAGTGGGTGTACTTTTTTGCATGTACACTATAAACCAAAAAAATTTTCTGTGCTATTTTTCTGTCCTTAAAGAGAAAGGGGAAAGAAAGAACACCAGGCTCGAGGAGAGCAGAGCTGAGTGGGACAATCCCCTCCCTTGCCTGGTTGGCAATGCTGTTCATGATGCGCCTCAGGACATGGGCGGCCCTCCTGGCTGCCAGGGCACTGCTGAGTCATAGTCAACTTTCTGTCAATCAGGACCCCCAGGTCTCTTACCATGGCACTGCTTTCTAGAGTTTTGTTCCCCAGTCTGTCCATACCTCCAGGGCTGTCCCATTCCCGGTGAAGAATCTGGCACTTGATTGTTAAATTTCATATGGTTGGTGATTGCCCAGCCCTCTAACTTGTTTAAGTCTCGCTGCAGGTGCTCTCTGCCTTTGAGGTAGTCAAACACTCCTCCCAGTTTAGTACCTGCAAACTTAGCAATCCTTCCAGTCCTGCATCATGAAGTCATTAATGAAGATGTTGAAGAGCACAGGGCCTAGGATAGAGCCCTTCAGAACCCCACTAGTGACAGGTCACCAGCGTGATGTGACCCCAGTCACTGTAACCCTTTGCACCCAACCCATGAACCAATTGCTCACCCATCATGTGATGTGTTTATCCAGCTGTGTGCTGGACTTTTTATCCAAAAGGATACTGTGAGAGACAGTATAAACAGCTTAACTGAAACCCAGAAAGATTACATCTACTGGCTTTCCTGGATCAGCTAGGTGGGTTACCTAGGCGTGTTACTGTACAAGAAAATAAGATTTGACAAGCAGGGCTTTCTTCTCATGGAGCTGTGCTGGCTGTGACCGAAAACTGCGTTGTCCTTCAGCGACTGAAAACTGCATTATCCTCCAGGTGTTTTTCAATATCTCCCACAATTTCGCCAGTCGCTGAAGTGAGACTGACAGGACTGTAGTTTCTAGGGTTATCCTTCTTACCCTGCTTGAAAACTGGTAAAATGCTAGCCAGCTTTCAGTAGACTGGGACCTAGATCAAGTGAAAAGTTCTGTGCCTCTTGTAGTTTCAGGAAATAAGTCAAACCTTAAGAGAAAAGGCCAAGGCTATAAAGAGTATCAAAATACCTTAAAAAGGTGCTCACAATGCACAGAATTTCTCTAAAATGCTTGCTACAAGATCTCAGTCCCTCCTACTGAAGTCAGTAGGAAAGCTTTTTCCATTGACCTTGCCAGGTTCATGAGTTCAGGACAGCAAGACATTTGAAAAACCATCCCTGTGTTTTTTAATCTGACCAAAAAAAGAGTATGATATTCTCACAAGAGAGGCTGTTTTTCAGAGGTTTCCTGATTAGTGTTACAGATCTGAAAGTAACTCAAAATAGCTCAGATAAGCTTTTGCTATCATTCAAATGCTGAAGATACTCTTCTTAGTCTTTGAAGATTTTGCACTTCTGCCACCATTCATTACAGAGCTATTTCTATTCCATATTCACATATGAATGCTATTCTGTTAAGTATGATTTCATGTGATGCACATGAAAATACTTAAAAGAATTAATTTTTAGCAAGGGTGGTTTGTTCTTTTTTTTTTTTTCCTTTGCATTTTCTTCTTGTTTGTAAAAGTTTATTCCTTCAGTAGACTGGGTTTTGTGTCTGTTATTAATTTTTCCAATTTCTTTCATATTCCATTTTGTGGTTCAATACACAAAAAAATTTAATAAGTCTGTTCCAGTTCTTGAAAATTGCTTCAATTTTGTATTCATTGTGTTAAAACAATTATACAGTGTAATCTGGTTGATTCCATACATTGAGATAACTATTATACAATGAAAATATCTGTTGAGATACCTTGGGACATTTAGGAAATTATTTTCACTTCTTCATTGCTTTCTTCTCTTACCTAGTTCCACAACTATTTTTCCCATGTATATGTCAGAAATTTGTGCATACCAGATATAGCATGGTCATCTGGAAGATGTTCTTTTCCTTACAGATCTTTGTTCCACAAACATTTATTACATTTAGGATTGCCCTTTTCCAGATGATCTCCTTCATTTGCTGGTGCTTACTCTGTTCCCTATAGTGTGACAGTTGATAATTCAAAACCCAAAGAAGAGAACAAGGAAATGACACAGCAATGCCGTATTCCAGGATGGCTATGGAAGCAAATTATTTACCTTTTGTCTTATCAGCTCAAACCTCAATTTCTTCTGATGTCTGTGCAAATGTCATCATATAGGACAGAAAAGCCTTTGTGTGACAATAAATGTTTCTTAGGGGAAATTTTCTGTCCTAATTTCTCCATCATACATTGAGTCTGTGAAGGGAGGACCAATATCCTAGACGGATGGTGAGAACAGAGCTAGTAGCATGGTCCTCATTCAGGCTGACAGCTGAGTGCACAATAATGTCATTGGTTTAGTACAAAATGGCTTACAGAAATTTGTATTTAAAGCTATGGGGAAGTAAAGGAATATTCTTCTTCTAGAGCTCAGTCTTAGGAGGACTTAAATTCTGCTTGTGATATGGCACCTTAACTATGGATCTTTCTTGGTAATAATTTCATTTTTACTTGATATAAAAGCTATTTTTTCCTCTTCATTTAGGTAATTAGAAAACAAACTTTTCCTTTTTTGACAGTAATTTTTCCTTTCATTACACTGCTCTGTGTGGTCTCTTTGCTGTAGTATGGCCTCTGTCTTCCATCCTGAACTTGCTAAAATTGCCTTTTATGCACTGAAAGAAGTAGCAGTAGTGAAACGCACCTAAGAGAAGGCACATATTGTCTCTGCAGGCACGTACTCAGTGTAAACTGTGTGCATCCTTAAACCAGTTATAATACTTCACGAATTTAGACACAGATTGTTAAGGTACAGATTTGGTTGTGATGGTGCCAAAACGCGCCCTCGGGGTGCAGGCTTACTGAGAGCGATTTACATTGCATGTTTCAGTCGTCAAAATGAATTTGTGCCACAAAAAACAGCATAGGACTTTTCTCCACATCCTCCTCTCAACCACATAATCTGGAAGAAAGCTAGTAGAAGCACTTCCATATGGAAAAAAGATAGCTGCAGCCAAAACAAGTTGTTCAGCTTATTAGAATCAGTATGAATAAGTTCATTGAAAATTTGGCATGTCTTAATGTTATTTTCTAAAGAAATGATTAAATGTTGATCATATTTATAATTTAAATGAGATTTTGAACAAATGACAAAATATTTTGTGCCTCAGGGCATAAATATTTTTACTATGTGAAAGTTTAGATAGTTGTGATAATTTTCAAATTTGGTGAATGGCAGCATTTTAAAGCTAGTAAAAGCAAGAAATAATAATAAAAAACCCTTATATGCCGAAGTCCAAATTAAAAATTTACTTTTCAGGAAAAGATGCGATAGATGATTAATTTTACTCTTACTGGTAAAATACAAAAGATTTTTTAAAGTTTTAAAATTTATTAGCAAATCAAACAAGCGTTGATTGTGTGTTAGGCAACACAGGTAATATGTGTCTGTGGCTGTCATGAAGGCACCTGTGAGAGGTCTTCGCTCCCCTTTGCTGTGAAGATGCATTTTGATGAACAGGTTCATTCAAACTATGCTGAGCAGGAGTTGTCCTATATATGAAGGAAGAATACGTTTTGATTACCATTCAACTAAGTCTGTTCGTGGGCCTTCTGACTTTGAAAAGAAAGGAATGAAGCTAGGAGCTGTGGATATGCCCACTTCTGTACTGAACTCTATGCATTTTGTGTCCCAGTTCCATCCTCTGGAATGATGATGCTAATTTCTAAAATGGCCAACTTTATGTTCCTACTCAGTACTTGTCATACCACACTTGGAGTTCTGTGTCCAGTCCTGGTCCCCACAATTCAAGGGAGACATGGACAGACTGGAAAGGGTCCAAAGGAGTCCATGAAGACGACCAAAGGGCTGGAGAACCTGCCCTTTGAGGAAAGACTGAAGGAGCTATATCACCTCACCCTGGAGAAGAGAAAGTTTGGGGAGAACTCATAACAGTATCCTAGATTGTAAAGGACAGCTACAAAGAGGACAGAGGAGAAGACAAACCACAATGGGTACAAGTTGCATGGGGAGAGGTTTCATCTCAATGTAAGAAAAACATTTTTATAGTGGTAACAGACATTCCCTGCAACAACATCCCTAGCAACATGGCAGAGCTCCCAACACAAGAGGTTTACAAGATGATCTCCTTGTAGGAGACTTTCACAGGAAAGTAGACTTCATTTCCTGAGAAATGTCACAGGATCTTCCTGTGAAGATCTTCCAAGATCCCTTCCAACCTGTGTTGTTCTACGATTCTATGACTTAAATATCTTCCACTTGCAAAGGCCAGTGTGGTTCTTGTATTTGGTGTCCTGCTTCTTATTTAACCATGATTACAGAAACAGAATTATTTCCTTAGTTTCCTGGTTATTAAGGTAACAGTCAGTATAAGTAAATTAAAATAATATAAAGCTATTTATGTCAAGGAACAGAACATTTGGTGTTTTCTTGCTGAATAGCTAGAGCCTAATTTGTAAAACGCTTCAGAATCAAAATTCATTTCTGATTCTTATTCAAGATATGAATCGCAGCTCTTGTATTATGTCCAAAAAGGCTTTCCATTAGATGATATTTCTGTCTGGCAGAGATGATTTTAATATTTTAGCAAATGTTACTGGCATAGGCAGTATCTACTGAGGCACTTCTCTTCGAGCAACTTGTTTTTAGCTTAAGACTAGCAGGTATTTAGTCCTTATTGCCAATGACCTAAACAGCACTTCCACTGCCATAAAGGGTAATGATGGCAACCCTGCACCACAAAACTAATTTTGTCTGTCTATAAAATGTTTTTCATCATATACAATTTCCATGATATTTTGGCATACCAGACTTATGTATATATAAATATTTGTGGTTGATAATCTACAAAATCTATTTATTTTAGACCTTGAAATATGTTATTTTGTGGCAGAACAACTTGCTTTTTAGACTTCATAGTGAGAGAGGTTTGCAGATTGATGTATGCTTTTCTGTCATTTCCGATGCAGGTCTTTCATGGAATGCACATTGCTGAGTGAGTCTGGCCTGCTTTCTATGGTGCCTTCCCTCCCTTTCTTACTACTTTCTCTAACATATGGTTTGTTTCATATAACAGAATCAAAGAGCCTGCAATTTCTCATGCAGAGCTAAACCATGCAAGCTACCATGCTTGTGGTCTACTTTCAGAATGATATTAAGAAAAGGAGAAAACAGAGAACATTCTTGATGAGCCATAACTTGAGTCTGCCTCTTCACTTGCTCTGTTTTGTCATCAGCATATTCCCCGAACTCTGTGTCTTTCCTTTTCTGGGCAAAGTTTTTGTTGCCAGCTGGAAGAATAACGCAAGGAAGGACCATGAAGTTCACCTTCAGCAGACATGGCTGGCTAAGGCTGACTAAGCCTCTCTTTACTAAGCAAACAGTAGTCATGAATGCACTGTCACTTTCTCTTTCCTTTTCAGCCCCTTTGTGCCCCTTTAACACCTCTTAGAAAAACCTGCCTACTTTCCCAAGAAGCCATCTCCCAGTTTGGAATGATGTCTGTCATAGGATGACTCTAGCCAATTTCTCCCTCCTCTGACAAAAGTTCTCAGAAAGATAACACCCAGTCACAGAATCTCTGCTTTCTGGCTCCCAGCACAATATTGTCTATGGGCTATAACCTCACGACATGCATGAAAACATTTTAATGCTGCTGCAATAGCTCTGACTCTAGAGGGAATGCTAATATTAACGTGTATTTGAACTGGTAAATATGGTTTCTGTCTTCTTTTTAAAATGCATTTAGGACTTTTACGGATATAAAGGATTCATTTTCCCATGTATTCTGTTTCTATTTATTCCATTTTAGGGCTGTGGATCATTCTAAATATGAAATGTTATATGCTAATGAGGGCTATGGTATGTTCATGTTGATTTGTTATCACTATCCAGTGTATCAGCATTTGGAACAAAAGGAATCACAGTCTGGAAAACAGCATTTTACACATTTGTTTCATGCTAGAATGATGCCTAGCACAACAAAATCCTTTTCTGTGATTACTGACCTTAGATGTTATGGCACACAAATGAAATAGGAATGTTTCAGGCCAGCTCTTACCATGACTGATAAGACTACCAGAAAAGTTTTGAACAATTCCAGTATCAGGCCAGTGGCTTTACCACATACAGCATTTAAAAATGGGACAACACATTTTTTCTTTCTCAAGCTGTGACACTTGGTTCCGTCTACATCCTGAAGACCTCAGGAAGCACTGAGTGTTTTGGTTTGTCTGTCTTTCAGCGCTGCAAAGTACTTTCAAGCAGAAAGGATGAGGTGTTTTGCTGTTGAAGTGACACAATAATAAACTGCTTGAGTATAATTCAGCCATGATGAGGTAGCATACCAAGTGTGTGCTGACTTAACCTACTCCCATTTTTTCACCTTCCTTTTTTGCCTTAAGCAAGGAGAGATTGCATTCTTGTGCCACTCACTCTTCTATCTGAGTAAGGAGCAGCATAAAGATGACGCAAGCAATAAATTTTTCAGTTACAGTTGCAGTTCTGGACTGGAACACGTTGGATTCTCCAAACACATAGCAGAAATAAGTTCTTGGCTGTATTAAACCAGCCAGTGGGAAATCCATCAGATCCTGGGGGCAAGCCACATATCACATCTGGCTAAAATTCAGAAACTGGCAGAGTTTCACTGCTTTGGGAAATTTAAAGTGAATGTGAAGTTCAACTTCACCAACAATTTTAGTTACTTCTTGGGAAATTAATATAGTACAGATGTCTAGCATTTGCAGTCCGGTACCAAAACCTGTAAATCAAGAAGTAAAACACTCCTAGTTTTCACTGAGCATTTTGTTTCATTACAGTCTATTCCTGGATCCCTTAATTTTTCTCCTAAAAATACTGATTGCAAATATGAAGTAGTTTGTGTAATGTTAAAAAGTGTATGTTTGTACATCTGATTGGTCACAATAGTGTTTTAAAACACATGAAATTGTGACATAGGCAATTTAAATGTTAACTCAAAAAAAAAGGAAAGGGGTGGATTTACACTCAGGCTGCGCTAACTTTTTATGATTAAGCATCCAGCAAGACAATAAAAAAACACTCCGATAATAAAATTGCTTTCTCCTTTTCGTATATGATAGCTTGCTTTGAATAGCAGTTTTTTGGAACATAAATCTGTTGTTCTACTGAAAATATTGTCATACTACAGAAATCACCGTGTCAAACTGCTGTTAATCACGGAGTTGCCTATTAAATTCAGCCAAGAAATACACAGCAGCTAGCACTGTCACTTTCACCGCCTACCTTACTGAATGAGATAGTTTCATAAATCGACTATTTCTAAACATGTCTCCAGTGTCATCCTCCATTTATTTGTTTTGTACCTTCTGTTCTTCTATTTCACAGAAAACCTTGCCTTCTAAATGACGTTTTGATGATGATTTCAATTCAGTAGTTAAAAACATTAATTTTTGTGCTAGAAATGAGGTGGTCCTGACAGGCATATATCATTAATCTGCTGTTTTCAAAAAATCATGGTAATTTATTTCCCTCATAGATATTTCCTTTCTTTAAATAAAGTACAGCTACTATTTTTAAATATGAGCTGTATTTGATAATAAGATAATCTCAAATTTGAGTTTTGTTCGGTATTTCAATGTAATGGGCCACAATGAAAATCATATTTCCAAAAATGTTGATCAGTCAGTTTTGGTAGTAAAAAAGGCTCCTTGTTTTTGAAAAATAAATGTACATGGTCTAATATTCACACCCTGAGAGAAGAACAGTTCCTAGGGAGCAGATATCTTTGTCCCTGATCATTGACAAAGACTGAGAGGTCTGTACAATTCAGTGTTCAGCCTTTATACTTCAGCATGTCTTCTTAGAGGTTGTGCAGTTTTGTTTTCTCTGGGGCTCTCTTTAGGACACTAGACAGAATCCATTAATGTTAGTAAGATTTACTGAATCAGAGAGAAATCAGAGTATTTGAATGAAAAGTTGTAGCTTGCTTACAATATGTAAGTTACACAGAGGAAACTCAGTAAGGTATTTCATATCTAAACTCTGATGATTCAATAATATGATAATGATGATTCAATAAAATGACAATTCATAAAAGTGTCAGGTGAAGTTTCAAAACAATTTTGGAAGATTTTTGAGAGATTTTTATTTACTAGGAAACATACATGGATTCTGACTCCAAATATTTGTGGAAGTTTCCACTAGCTATGTTTTCTCGGGCCATTTGCAATGTCTTCAATGACCCCCAGTGCTAAAGGCAACACCTTTATGACAGTTATGAGAATAATAGTTATTATTGTTTTTTTCTGTAGCAAATAGCTTATGCTGTGATCTCTGTCAGCAGCAGCAGAGGCTGTTTCCGAAGGATGTCTTAAACTTTCCATATATTTATCCACTCGGCTGTGAAGCAGAAGTGATTGCCATTGAATAGTCACAAAAGCTCCCACAGTGAAGGCAACTACGTGAAGGATATCTTTAAAAGCACAAGAAATGTGCATATTCACCTAAGAAGTATCCTCTTGTGATAACATACCAAGACATGAGTTTGAATCTGTATCTGATTAAATTTTAGAACTCGAGCCATGTATAATTAACAGCATGCGGTACTTCATCCTGATGACACATCCTATCTGTTTAAAAGCAATTTCTCAAAGAAAGATGATATCTATATTTCTAAGACTTTTTTAGTTCATGCCTGTTATGAAGGATGGCAGTCCAAAACAGCAGTTTAGAACAAAGCTGAAACAAAAAAGTATTTTCAGTGTTTCTACTAAAATGCAAATGAGATCTTTCTAATATTTTCTAATATAGGAATCTAGCAACAAATACAGTTTCACTATATAAAATAAGTGTAGCACAGTTTATAAATATTTTAGTCATTAAAAACATTCACTAAATTTATGCCTAGAACTAGTAGTGAATTTCCTCTTTAACAAATTTATTCTGATGTGTTCACTTTTAAACTACGTCTTAGGAAATCTATATAAATGGATATAGATGATCAAATATGTATTCCATTTAAAAATACCATATGGATTGGCATTTACTGTGTTAAAAAATGAGAAATTGAAGGAAATGGGGTCTATATTTCTCTTAATGCGTATGTGCAATTTCCATTAAAATTAATGATAAGCATAGCCCAAGAACAGATAGTATCTCAAGTTTAAGATTGCATCCTGGTTTTGTACTCTTTAGAGGTGAATCATCTAAAGGGTAACACATAAAGCCCCAATACATTATTATCCCCCAGATTCTGTTAGGAAAGTTTGAAAACTTGTTTCCTTGTAGAATTAGAGTTTAGCTCAGAATATGAAATTCAAATTAGATATGAATCCTTATCTGCTTAGATTTTTTCGTTTGTCAAACCCCGGCCACAGCATGCTTTCTTTCTTTAGACGGGTTAGCAACAGTAAATCCCTTGTGTAATTTGTTAAATCAAGGGGTTTATAAGAGGCCTTGCTTTTATTATGCTACTGAAATCTTTCTTAGTTGCTGAGTACAATGACAAGTTACATCACCATGCTGTCTCTAAAAACCAAGGCACTACAAGGCATCCCCACTTAACACACTCTATATCTTAAAATAAATATTTATTTAATTATATAGAGACGTTCTACCTCATGGAGGCCCCAGGAATCAGTGGCTCCTTGTCTTGTCATGGAAATTCTTGTAATGCAGAGGAGACAGATTGCAATGGAACTAATTAGAATTTTTTATCTTAAAAAACAGTGTTCATATTTTTTGATAAGTTGCTGACAAATACAATGGATAGAATGTATCCTATGCAGTGGATTGCAATATTCTTGGTGCAGAACAGCCTTTGATGAGAGAAGACTCTAAGACAAGGAAGCAAACTCCTGCACAGTGTGCACATCTTTTCATCAGCATACAGTGAAAAAACATCAGATAAGATACAGTCATGAGAGAGCTGATTAAGGAAAGAAAAATATGCCTGTACTTAATTTTAAATGCACAAACTACATTCTGTTCCTTCTGTGCTTCTAGAAACCCTTGTCCTGCAAACAAGCGTGTGGAAAACCTTTTTCTTCTCCAGCAAATGGGCTTATTCATCTGAATTAATTTTTTGTCTGCTGACCCTATTTTAATGATTTATTTTCTTGATATTTGCAACCTCAACCCAAGTGCCATTGAATCTCAGCTGTTGGAGAGGAGAATATTTTCTGACCAATCCCCTTCCTAGAGTTGTATTGCATGTGTTTTTATCAGTACAACCAAACTTCTACGAAGAAATCCAATCAAACAAAGAAACCAACCAACCAAAACCTAACAAACAGCCTTGCTGTGCTGTGGAGGTAAACGAAAACAGAAAGTAGCAATAAAAATGTAACCTGTAGAACCCTGTGAGCCAGGACGGACCTGCTGGGGAAAGTAGCAGATTTAACACACATGGTAAAGACACCAATAGCTGAGATTTTGAACTCTGATTTATTTTTTATATATAAAAAATGTTTCTGTTGGTACATTTTCAACCATAAAATGTTTGTGCAGTGAATATAATTCAATTAATCACTTAATATGTCAGAGAAAACAATTGAAAATGGAGTGCTAGAGAATTTCAAAGTATTTCATCCTACCTGTATCAATAAGCATGGAGTGCTACAAGCATATCACTTTTCCTCATTGGGATGGCACTGGAAATGACTACAGTATTCGGCAGAAATAGGAGTAGTTTAAAAAGATATGTTCAATGATGAATTAAAACAAGATCAAAGAAGAAGTATAATTTTAAAATGCTCTGAAATATAAAGTGTTTTCCCACTCATCTGCTTTCTTATTATACCACCTGATCTGGAAATACCTAATGTTTTATTAGAGCATTGTTTGAGGGAGCAAAGAGAAGCTTCTCTTTTGTCATTTAACTGGTTCAAGCTCATCCCTTCAAACTCTGATTCTTCTTGCAATAAAAATCGGTAATAAAACTTCTCTTTACTGTTCTGGACTCTGAAACATATCTCAAAGAGATAACTGGTTCCCGTAAATACTTGTATAGCAGTGTAATATCTTTCAAATTTGGCCACTGATGTCAGAGAGGATTTTTTTACATCTGTATGTCATGACAATGCAGAGATAAGTTTCTTCTTGAAATTATGGGAAAGTATTAGTAGATCCTTCAAACAGAGAGACATTATCTATTCTGGATAGAAACTGGCACAGCCTAAAGGACTGCTGCTTTAGGTAATTAGGATGTTAAAATAACAGAAAGTGATCTTTATTACATCTGGATCAACACATTCAAAGATGAAATCACAAGCTGGGGACCTAGTCTTCAGAAGCAGAATGTGTGGGAAGAATATTCACATTGGGGCTAAATTCTTCACTGACTGCTATAAATAGGCATATTTATGTCAATGATGTTTAATGATAAAATCATAATTACTTATGCCATTAAATAAAAACATAAACAAAAACCAAGCAACCAAACAGAATACCCAGAGACCTATCTGAGCTACCTCTCACCTTCTTTAACCACTATCATTGCAATTTTTTTCCCTAATATTTATTCAGAGCTTCCTTTATCCATCACTTGTACTTTGCACTTCTAAGAGGAGTCTGATAGGTCTTCTTTATGACCTCACACTAGGAAACTGAAGACAGTAGTAAAATCCCCTCTCAACACTGTTTAAGAGTGAAAAAAACCCTTTAAGCAGTACTGTGGCACAGATATTGAACATTTGAATTTGTTTGACAAAGGATCCAAACTATATGCATTGATGTTCCAATTCCATCTTTAGTAGATAGGACTGAATACCATGATGATCTAAATAAAGTAGTTTGAATTGCAGTAGAACTACATTCTTTGTTGAGCAGGTTGAATGCTAGTCAAACTGTGAACCTTGAAGACTGAAATTTCATATCTTTCTTTAATCATGATGCACTCTGTTGATGCAATAAAATTTAACTCTAGAGGATATTTGCTGATCTGTGAAAGAGTGTGGCTTTCTTAAAATATATTTTACGAATCAAACTAGTAAGATAAAAATATTGACAACCTATGACTTAGTAAGCATATCAACAGACTGTTTATCTAAGGCTAATAAATAGGCTTGCTCTGCTTTCAGCTACTCTAGAGAAAATGAAGAAATAATTTCTGGGATTCAGAAATTAAACTGAATGTATAACTCTCTACATGAAGATCACAATATAGCCCAGATCTGTAACTGTATCTTCATTCATTATTTCAATTGTTGTGTGCCAATATTAATTTTGGTGATATATTTAAGATTTAGAAAAGACAAACACCAACAAGTTGTCCATGTGCAACACACTGAAAACAAATTAATCTAAGAGTATTTAAATGGCAAAGTTTGTTATCAAGGCATCATTAGAGTAAGTAAACCTAGGACATATACAATAATAATTATTCAAAATTCTGCACAAAAGTAGTACAAATAAAGTGTTTGGAAGTCAATGCCTAAGATATACACTCAGAAAAAAATATTCAAATTAACACATAAGACGTAGCATACAAAATAATTGAGAAATTATTGAATGAAACAGTAAAATACTTTACAAAAATCTTGCCAAATTAAAAAATATGGCTAAATATGGGCTCTCTAAATACGTCTTACTTTCTCTCTCAAATTAAAAAAAAAAAGAGGAGGGGGCAAAAAAAAGGCACACAGTCATATAAGTCTTTACAAAGGCAGTAAAAACAGCAACATAAAATGCTTTAAAATATTTTTTAAAAATATTTGTTTAAAATGCTTACAGATATAACTGAACTCTCATAGCAGTATTGCCACCAAAACAGTGAGATAAATTTATGTGGTCATCATGGGTCTGAATTAAAGTTCAATTCTGCCTTACGTCACTGATTTGCTGGGTCACTAGAGCAAGACAGTTGTCTTCTTACTACAGATTATGCCCAGCAAAAAAGAAAAAAACCAAAAAAACCTCAACCATATTTTGTGAAGTGGGCTTTTGAGCTCTGTAGATGAAAAGTGCTACATAAAAGATGAGTTTAGAATTTATTTAGTGATACATGCACACATACCTGGACAGGCCATGTCAATTTTCGTAATGATTTAAATGATAGATGTATGTGACATACAGGATACATGCTGAAAGTACCAGGAGTTCCAGTAACTTCAGCAATCTTGGCTATGCCTTTCTGTGCTATTTAATTTACTTTCTCCTTTGCTATACTTTTCTGACATTACACTCCAAAACTGACTAGAATGATGAGACTGAGAGGTACCAGAGAGGAATTTTATTGTTTATACTGAAGGGGCTGAAAAGAAAAGGCTGTGATATGACATGACACTGCTGCTGAGCAAAAAATTACATTTAAACATTGTGAACCAATTGAGTTATCCAGAAGACAAATAATTTTAAAATCTAACTAACTCATTACTGGCAAGTCTTGGCTTTCATAAAATAAAGGAGATCTCCAGACTTCTAGAGTAGGAGTACAGTAGAAATAAATTTTATTTGCTTGAAAATAATGGATGCAGCATGTTTTTCCCCATATCTGTGGGACATGTGTGAAAGAAATGTGGTTTTAGCAAAATTATTTCTAACTGTCTATGCAAAGATGAACTTTAGGCCACCAAAACTGAGAGAGAAGAATTTTTCAAGGAAATAAGGAAGCAAAAAAACTCTGTATAGAGTCTATTGCACTACCAGGTATGCTTGTCCATAGCAGTGTACTGCTCTTCCAGTAAAAGCTGCAGTGTAAGCATACTACTGACACATATCACATTTGAAATGGGCTGAAATGAATGCAAGTAATAAAGATCAAAAACTATGGCAATGCTGTCTCGTAAACTCACACCCTGCAGCAAGAGATAATACAGGATGATATAGCAGCTTCTTTGTAATACAGGTATTTCTTTGGGATACCTTGCAATTATTAGACTGGACAGGAAGATTGTGGGATTGGCAGGGAGTATGCATGTCTGTAGTTTTTGTTAGAGTGCTGATATGTGTACATTCGTGCTGATAAGAGTGGTGACAGAAATAGAAAATCCCAAATTGCTTTGGGGAATGAAAAAGAGGGCTGGATAGCAAAGCTTCCCCCTACCCTCTGCCTACCCCCCTTCTAGGCTCTATATACACCACATCAAAAGGCAGAAAGGGCTCCTCTGTTCCACTCATAGTTAGCCAAAATTCCTCTTCACTCATCTCAGAAAAATGACCATCAAACAGGCATGCAGCTTTACTCTCTGTAAAACAGGAATGAGGTCTTCATAGCATCATCAACATTTTTAAAAACTTTCTTTTAATATCAAACAGAAATCCTCAGTGTTGGACCTGTGAAATACATTTTCCCTGTAACAGCTGTGTTTATGGTATGTATGTCACTATATACTTCTAAGCTAACGCTTATGAACATTTGGAGAGGATTTACTCAGTAAGAGAAAAATCCTGTCAAACATCACAAAACTGCTCTGACAATGCTCATAAGCAGACATGTAATATTTGCTTTGATAGTTGTTTGCGGTGCACCCAAACATTTTGGAACGGACACTCAGGCGCCTTGGTATGAAGACAAATATATAATACAGGTAGTAAACATATTTCTCCCAAAGGCCTGGATTTAGAGGTATTGGGTGTTTATAAATTTACACTTGACCTTTTATAAACTGAAACCTTTCCAGTGCAAATGTAAGTTTCTAAAATTTGTTTATTGTGAGTCACATGTACAAGCAGTGCAATTTTGAACTTTGCTTCATAAGATAGGTGTACTGCAGCTGGACCAAGCAGTGGAATCACTCTGCAAAGAAGCAGAGATCAAAGATTCATAACTGAAAAGAAAAATCTGGATACCTTCCTCACCCACCAAGAATAAAAATATCCCCAAACAAACAAAAACACCCCGTTAAGCTACATCGAGATTCAAGGTTAAAAGCTTTAAGCTGTTCAAACATTTCCAAGTTTGGTCTGAAATGGATTTAAAAGGGCTCCTTTCCATACTGCAATACATTTATATTGGCTCAGACAATCTGAAGCTAAAAAAAGACTTGAGTTCAGACTCCCTCTTTAGCCTGGGTTCAGATTTCACAAGCAAAATTCAAATGGCCCTGCCTGTGGACTAACAGATGGAGTTAATCTACTACTGTAGGCAACTACTTGCAAAACACACACACAAGCCAGCATCCATGCCCATTTTTGTATGAAACTACTGCGCACAGCAGCAGAGGGGAAATTTTTGCCTTTATAAATTAGCAGTAGTATCAACGAAACAACAAGGTTTCTATTAGCAGATAAAAATTAAATCTTAATATTATTTCATTAAAAGAAAAACATGTCTCCTTTCATTTAGACAAATGTTTATGACAGTTAGTCAAAAGTGGTTTTGAAGGCATTCCAAAATGACAAAATAGTTACCTGCTGTAAAATATGAAAGCATATTTTATTTAAAAGGAATTGAAACTAAGATGTTATGCAGAAAAAGGAAAAAAAATGCATTTTATATATGTTTGATCTGCAGTGTTCTCGTCCTTATGCATTCATGCATTATAAGGGGGGAAAAAAGAGAAAAGAAAAAGGCAGCCTACAAAAATATCAGTTCATTTATTAGGAATAAGTGAAAAGAAAAAAAGTCAGTTATCTCTAAGATAACAAATAATATTTCTTACCATTTTGATTCCATATTAGTAAGCATTTTGAGATTACTTGTGCTTTGAATAACTTACTTGCAAGCTTACGATATAATGTAACTCAAAGAGTTGTGCATATCATGTACCAGGTGATAACAGAGAGGAGTCCAAATTAGCTCTAACTGGTGACTTGCAAAAGGTATGTTTGCAGATGACACTGATTGTGGTGGTCGCTCAGCTCCACCAGGAGCAAAACATCCAAACTAGTGACCAAAAGTGGTGGGGTGAGGCCCAGGTTTAAAATACTTTTCCAGGTATGGTAAGCCTCCATTCTCCCTTTCCAACAAGTTTAAAACTTTCCCTTCTTATTGGTTGTTGAACATTATGTCGTATTACTAAGTTAGAGTTATGCATATTCATAAGTTTTATTACTATATATTAAGATCTGGAAAATTCTTGGCTGTTCGATGCTTCATTGGTTTGTTGAATTGTCAATTTATTGTACCCTCCTTTCCTTATATCCCATTTGTTGTCGTACCCTTCACTCCTCCCCTGTCTTTCCCTGCCATTGGTTCCTGAAGTTTTCCCTGCCTGGGTCCTTTCCTGTATAAAACCGCTTGTCACCCCTTAATTTTCGGCTTCTGCCCCTGCTCCCCTTTGGTGCGTGTCCCTGTTCTCCGAATAAACCGCCCGGAAAAGCACCCAGCAGCCCTCCTTCTGCTTCTGTGCCTCGGCCAGCTCACTGCTCGCCCCCTGTAGCTCGGGCCAGCTGCTGCTCTCGGAGCTGCAGGGCGTGCAGTGGGGACTCGGGTTTGCTCCCTGGGGCTGCCGGCCTCTGAGGGCTGCGAGCGGCCACTGACCCCGCCCGATCCGGGCGACCCCGAGCGAGCGTCAACTGATACCTTAAAAGTTCAAGCCAGGTGGAAACAGAGCATCTCTTTCAAACCCGTGGTGCTACTGGCATTGCTTCTTCCAACCTCACAGATTCATAACTACATACCCCAATTTTCAGGCAGGGTGGAGCAGGTGGGAAAAACATAACCTGTTTTTTCTTCCTGAATCCCACATTGGGATTATATGTGAAGGTGCACTGAGGCTTGGAGAATTAACTATGTATTGTTTCCAGGTCTAATTAATACCTGATTTTTATTTAATTTTCTTATGATTACTCTCTTGCTGTCTTTTCTATAGAAAATATCAATAATACGTGATTATGAAAAAAAGGCTCTGAGAAGAAGAAACATACAGTTAAAAGCACTATGTCAGATGAGAAAAGTGCATCAGGATCTGGTAAACTGGTGCTTGCCTATGCACTCTGAAATCTCTCACATGTGTCTGTCCTGTGCACTGAATGAGGCAGGGGTCCTGTGGGAAAACAAGATGAGAGTATGTAATTAAAGACTCTATCATAATGCATATGCATATAACACTACATTGCACACACAATGTGTGGTTCATTTTCTTTCTCATCCTGTCCCTGCAGAGAAGATGAGAGGGAAAATGAACTACACATGACAGATGTTAGTAACATCAGTTTGTGCATTTTTGGAAGGCAGTCAGATACTAAAGTCTTTTAAAGGATGTTGTGCAAGTAGAATAGAATAGAATAGCATAGAATAGAAGAGAACAGAATAGAAGATGAGGTAAGAGGAAACAAGTCAGCTGACCAAAATTAACTTCCAACATTTTTAACAAGTGCTCTAAAATAAAGCCAAGAACAATAACGTTCTGATAACAAGGGGATGATAAGATGGTGTTTGTTTTCCAGAGTGCTAAAGAAGAAACATAACACGTACAAAAAGTGAAAACTTATAGGTAGTAACATTCTGATAATTTATGATAGTAACTTGTGATAGTCCTTTCTTGTGCAGTCTGTTACTTCCATTGTGAGTCACCACTACAGTGAAATGGAGAGGTTTCTTTACCATCCTTGCGTAGAAGCCCTAGCATTAGATACTGTGCTTCTCCAGTGATGTACATATTCCTCATGCTTGCATAAACTGATCTCCCATACAGAAATAGATATTCAGATGACTAATGACTTCATTTGTTTCAGTTTTCTTCTAGAAGTCTAATATCCATAAATTTGGTCATCCTTTATTTTGGAATACAAAGTTAATATGATAAAGATCAATCTTTAAAAAATAATTCTTTTTCTTGCAGTTTCCATCTAGTTTATTTTTTTCTGAATAAAGTAACTTTTTTTGAGTGTATGTAAAAAATGTTTAACTTCCTTTAGAGAAGAGACCAACTCCCATCTTGCAATAACCTTCTTTCAGGTAGTTGTAGAGAGTGATAAAGCCTCCCCTGAGCCTCCTTTCTCCCAGCTCTCTCAGCCAGTCCTCATAAGATCCTTCACTAGCTTTATCAACCTTCTCTGGACATTCTCATTCGTTGGATTACGAGGGTTTTATTCTGCTCCCCACCCCTTCTTCCATCTCAGGGGATTGGGTACCAAAACAATGACTGGTGTTACTACCAAAGACTGAGGCAAAAAAGGCTTTAGGTTCCGCAGCTGTCTGCTAATCCTTTATCACTATGCAGGCAACTAGAGACAGGACAAGGGGAAATGGCCTCAAGTTCCACCAAGGGAGATTCAGAGTGAATATTGGGAAAATTTACTCCCTGAAGGAGTGGTTAAGCATTGGAACAGGCTCCCCAGTGAGTGGTCGAGTCATTATTCCTGGAAGCATTCAAAAAAGAGTAGATGTGGCACTTAGTTATATAGTTTAGTGTGTATGATGGTATTTGGTTGAAGGCTGGACTTGGTCTTGGAGTTCTTTTCCAACCTTAGTGATTCTATGATTCTAGTGATGGAGATTCTCCTTAGACCTCCTTTTTATAATAATGTATACTAGTATAAATATATAAGTCCAAGTTTAACAGAGTATAGTCTTTTATATCAAATAGTTGAAATAGTTACAATATTAGACAAGTTCAATAAAAAATATTTAGCTGTCATTTTATACTTTACATTGATAAAGAAATCTAGACACACGCAGTCTGTGGTTCATCAAGTATTGCAGTGTAAATGCTGTTTTAAATAGCACTGATGGATTAAATATGATCAGGACAAAGGAGTGAGAAGGTAGCTAAACATTTCCAACACTTGCTGTAATGTCCACTGAAATTTGTTAAAATTTGTCCCAGTGATTTTGATGGATTGTGGATAAGGCTTAGTGTAGCTGAAGGACATCTTGCAATGGAAAGACCCCTTGAGGAAGAGAATTTCTGTCTCCATGGAACCAGAAAAACTTTCAGAATTTTAAAGAGCAAGTACTACAAAAAAAGGTAAATAAGCAAAGGTGGGGGAGCCCAGATGCTAAAAAAATAATTTAGAGAAACTTGTTAGAGTTGATATAGTCTTTATGTGACAGGGCTGAGAATTAATGTAACTTTTAATGTTAGACTATCATATGCACTTACAGAATAATTATTTAAAGCCTAAAGTTGCATTAGGTCTTTAAATATTTATTTCCTTTTCACAATTATAATACCTCTTTAAATACAGACTTATTTGGCATACTAGTTGTGTATTTTATAGTGTTCAAATGAATTTTAAAAGCTTGCCTTTTCAGAGCAAAGACTCTAACCACCACACCAGGGAATCCATGCCTGCCAGCCTCTCCATATGTTCCCTACACTCATAAGCCCTCTTGGAGTAATACTTACAGAACAAATGTAAATACACTTCTGGACCAAGTTTTCTCTCAGATGAGCACACATCAAAGACTAGTGTCAGCTAAGAGACTTTTCCTTCATCTATTGCTATCCAGCTTTGAACATCCTCTTCTATTTCTTCATTTAAATTTTACAATAGTGACTGCATAAGATTAAAAAGCAGCTGATACCTAAGGGCAAAAATTTGCCCCTCACACATCTTGATTGGTACCTTACCAGACAAGCACAAGTTTTTTACTTCCTTTTGTCAAGTAATACTTTGATACCGATGGGTATGGTACAGAATGATAAGTTGGTATGTAGTGCAAAGCATTAGTCCGTGTAATTCAGTCATCAGAATATCCACGTGGAAGAACTATGACTGTCTCACCCCTCACTCACATGAAATTTCCACTGAAATCAGAAGATATTCGTATAAGCATCTCCTCCTCAGGTTTACTCAGGTAATTGTTGAGTGATTCTGAGTAATAAATTAGCTCCTATAAGGAAAGGTTAGATTATAGCATAAAGCATACTCATATGTTTTTTAAATACTCCATGGGTGATCCAGGGAACTGCAGAGGAATAAAAACTGTATCTGGTAAAAATGTTGAAATGAAATTTTAAAACAGAATAATCAAACACCTGGAAGGTCATCTAATAAGAGTGGTTAAATCAGTGTGATTTGTGACAATGGAGAATCAATCTGTTCGATTTCTTCTAATGTGCCAATAAAGGCGAGGGAAAGAGAAAGTCAGTACATACAATGTGTTGAGTGTTTTAAGATGTATCTAGCAACATGTATTACTATAAGCTACTAAAAAAAAAAAACCACCATGGGAAGATGTGCGTATGTTATGCCGATGGGGGTGAGAACAGAGAAAAGAGAAGCAAATGAGAATTTTAATCAGAAAAAAGGGGTTTTTGCATATATATATGTATATGTAAAATGAACAGACAGCACAGTGATAGATGAAAATCAGCAATGATACCATAGAGAAGGAGAGCTGACACAGGAAGGGAGACACCTTAAGCACTCATATCACTCACATGCTTCTAGATTAGTTGTATCAGCTCAGGAAATGAACCTCAGAATTGTTGAAAACAGTTCAATGAAGATGAAAGTTCGGTGTACATTTGCGTTTGAAGAGCAAATGAAATGTTGGATGAAAGCAGTAGAGAATAATGTGAAACTGTGTAACACATTTGTATATGTCATGTTTTTTTTCATATCTAGGATATTGTCCATACATAGGCCGTGTGATTTCTATAAAGTTAGATTATTTAGACATGATTTGATCAAGAAACAGAATTTGGAATTTGCAAAAAACTTGTATGAAAGAGAACAGAATGATTTGGGGGCTTTAATTTTTTGAGAGAAAAAGCATTTCTGCATATTAAGTTGCATATTTTATTAAAGAGCATGGAGAATACAGACTGAGGGTCTCTCTGCCACGAAAAAAAATGAAAGCAAAGTTCTTCAGAAGTGGAAAGAAGAAGTTAAACAACTGTTTCTCCAAAACACCTTTCTTCTTCACCACAAAATTGCACTTTAGTACTTATTGCAAAAGACATCACTGAGGCCAAGAAACACGGAGACTGAAAATTTGGCTGAAATTAAAATAAACAACAGGTATAAAAACCAAACATATTGGTATGAATTAAAAACTCTTCTCCTCAGCCCTTGATCTCAATTCGAAACACTAGCTATTAGGATGCAGGAAGTTTACCTTGTATCTGATTAATGCAGGGTTTTATACTTACCAGATGTCATTCAGACTGGTCATGCAGAAAGTTCAAAACGCTAAGGAGCTCCAGGGGCTTGGAACCCAGTTGAGAGCTTCAAAGGGCCACTAGTTAGAGGTGGTGGGAATTACCAGCAAAATGATGGGACACATCTTCAGGAGGTCTGGGATGAGGGCCCATCAGTTTTCCGAGATTCCCATTCCTAACCTCAGAGACACCCACTGCATGGATCTCTGCCACTGCAGAGGAAAGACAGAAGGACATGCATGACAGTTTGTCATAACATTTAGCTCCCAGCTGCCTGCATGATAAAGCATTTATTGCAATATTTGAAATCTGAATGTATAGAGGTGGATGGACAAATTTTGTCCTCTTTCCAGTAGCAGAAATCCTCTTTAAGTGAAGTTCTTTGACTTCTGAATTTTCCTTTTGAGTAGGTCAGTATCACAGGAAGGTGTCCAGAACTGAGGCAATGCCACTGTGGGCTGGTTGGCCATCAGAAGGAACTTGCCATTGGATGGCACAGCAGTAAATACTGAATAATTCACACCACACATGTGGTGGGAGCCATGCTGCCCAAATCACAAGAACAGAACAAGTGGCTTGAGAAGCTTCACTATTAAAGACTGGCATTGTCCTCTTCAGGGAAGGAATTCATACCACGAGACACCTATACAAAACGCAGGAGAAGCATGAGCTGTAGTCAGTCTTTTAAACAAGACCGTAGAAAGGGAGGCATTTAGACCTTTTCCTCTGACATCTCATGTTGCCTGCTCTTAGAATTTAATATGGAGGAAGCAGAAATGTAAGGTAGCTACTAGTCTCTCTATAAAACCCATATGGATAAGGGTGAATGTACAAATTTCTTCTTTCCATTCTTTTACCTCAACTACAAATAAAGTGAGAAAAATCTTTTCATGTGACCGTTTGGAACAACAACTCAAGGTGTTATCACAGTAGCAATCTGTGAATGCTGTTGATGATAAAGGTTACAGAGGAGGTATTTGGAACCAACTACTGGTGCGCATTCAGTGTTGTAACTTTATGTTTTAAATGTGAGCGTTAAGTTGGAAATATCAAAAAAAGCAAAAGAAAAAAGTTAGTCCTGCCATGAAATAATGGAGTATTCCGTAATTGTTTTTTTAATTATCACAAGTCATTACTAAGCATGCTATTTTATCAGTATTAGGATCTTGTTACTTGCTGAACAGAGTAAGCAGAAAACTATTTATTGAAAACCAGTGTCAGGCAATACAAAAAGCAACCTTTTAAGACAGACAGCATTTATGCCATGAAACCTAAGTACTATGAAATAAGGTAGCTTTTTTTTCCTCAGAGTAATTGAAGTGACATATACTTAAACTACAGCCAGAGCTCACTAAGCCACGTTAGTATGGGTCCTCAGAGGGACTCATTCACTGTAGAAGTCAATCTGTTTTGATGCTATGTTCCTCCAATTTTTTGAGAACATTTGGAATTACCTAAAAGACTCAGGATGAAGAAAGACAAAAGACCTGTTAAAAAATGCCATCAAAGACCATACTGGGAAAGGAAGTTTGCAAGTATTGTGAACTGTGTGGCATTTCAGCATTATGGGTCAGAGAACTGAAGTGCTGGGTCCTGTGGTGGGGAATTGCCTTTGGTTCCCTGTGTTGGCAGACATAGGCTGGCTTTCACCACTTGATTTTGTTTATGGAAGACTGAATGTTAAAATTATTCTTCACAGTTGCTGTTGTCAGAGAACTGTGTTGTCTGGCCTGTCTGTGGTATAAATTAAGAAAAATAGAAGGAAAAATATTTTGTTTGTGCATGATATGTATGAGTGATTTTAAATCCACTTATTTCATAGTGAATCTGAATGTATTCTTGTTGTTTTGTTTTTTCCCCTTCTATCCTGAAGAACTATTTTCCCCTGTAGAACTGCTGAAGGAAGAAAAGAGAACTTGGGTTGATTGTCATTTTCATTTATGTGGGCTACAAAGTAGATGTCAGAGCTGAAGGGGAGTATAATGGCATATGACAGGCAGTTTGAGGTATAAGAAAAAGCAACTAGTAATTCTACTATTTTACTACATCCAGATAGTTTAAAAAATGGAGGAATTGAGAAAATCTGTTGTTTAAAGCAGATGAGCAGTAAAGGGGAAAGATGATAGAAATAGCAGATTAAACGTTACTTGCAGTCTAAGAGAGTCACAAGTTCATAGATATCTTAAACACTGTAACTGCTAGATTTACAGACTGAAAAACTAATAGGATATACAAAATACTAAGACAGTTGTTTGTGTATGTGACTATTGGTGTTACTCTTGTGAACATTGTGACTAAAATTTCAGAAGATGGTTCAAATCATGAAAGTTCTTTACATTTTCCACAGAGACTTTGCATTCTCACTTTCATTTATTTAAAAAGGTAATTAAAAAATTGGTGAGGAACAAATTATTAGTAGATGTGAGTGTTTGATTTCTCTTCTGTAGCTTCCTGAGAGAATATTAGAAAAAAACTAAGTCACAGAAGTCTAGAAACTTTTTTACTTTTATGATCTGCTATTAAATGCGGAAAAAATTATCTGTGATGAGCTAAGAATATATCATTATATGTAATTTTCTATCTTTTGATGAGTAATATGTGATATTTTCAGACTAAATGGAGTTACTGTCACTACATAAGTTTCAGAATAAGGAGGACAGTATTGCAGTTATGAATCAAATGCAATTTGGATGCTAATCCGTGTTTTCCCTGGAGTTTGAGTAGGATAAATGCTGTGGTAAAAACAAACAAAAGCATTACTCGTGGAACTCATTCCTGCCAGAACTGTTAGCATGCTAAACATGTGATGGACCACACTCAGTAAGAGTTTTCAAATGAAATTCTAAACAATTGTTTTCAAGGTCCCTTCCCCAATGACTTCAGGACCACCTAAATGCTGGTGGACAAGGCTGCACAGAAAACGCTGCCTGACTTTCAGCATTCATCCTTCAATCTCAGGGTTCATTTACATAGAGAAATACGTACATATTAAGCAATGTTGTATATATATGCAGCCAACTAGGTTTCCTAGATATGTTATTTTACCACCAACCAACCTCTAATTAAAAACAAAGTACCCCAAAAAATAAACAAAAAAACCCCAAACCCACACCACACAATCAAACAAAAAAATTATGCTGAAAGTCATTAAGAATTTCTGTTGATGCAATAGAAATCCATCAGTGTAAAAGTGATCTACAAGGAATCACAGCCAGAGCTTGCCTTCCATATTTTGTGATCGTTTGTTTCCTGAAAGGTGAATGTAGAAATGTCACCAAAACCTAGAGAGGCGCTTTATTCAGCCAAGAAATACAGGCGTGTGCACATCAGTTTTCCAGTGTATACAGCTGGAGGAAATCATGTGAATGGTTTGAAGGTCCCTCAGCAAATGGATGGCTTGTGACCAGTAAGCTTGACCTTAGGAAGAAGAATTTGAAGCAGACAATAGAATTCAGAATTGTAAGTGCCAAACAATCTTTTCTGTATGGAGCTGATCAGCCTGTCTTGGAGTCCAAATAACTTGCAATTATCAAAAAATCCAGTTTCTTCTTGAAGTTTCATTTAAATCTTTAGATGTTAGTTCTCACACATGCCAGTTTAAATGCTAGGTTTTTTTTCCAACATAGCTGCTTTCATCAAAACTGAAGTAAGATTTTTCAATCAGTTTATAATCTAGAAGTCTTGTAATGTTATTTTTGTTGAATCTGAACGGAGTTGCTTGATGGTTTTATCTGCAAAAGCAGACAGTATGTCAGAATTCATTAACAATCAACATCTTTATGCAAAGATTAGAGAACTCAGCTGTTTCTTATGGAAAACTGTAAACCTTTGCGCAAACCGGTTATCCTAATTTGCGTTAATGGATTTATTTGCAAAGTGGAAGTCTTGTGACATATATTTGGTATTGAAATAGGCTCAATGGTTTTTTAGTGTCTTTCTGGATATGTAACTCTAGTAGGACCATAGAAATAGTGATATGAAAAATACAAAACTATTTTAATGTTTATACACTTCCAATTATTTTCTGAAGCACAGTGTAAACAAGGAGAGAAACTGTCGTCTGTTATGTCTGAGGTGAATTGAGGAAGAAGTAAAAAGCTACCACAGCATTTCTCATGCTATGCTAGGTATTCTGTTGCCCTCAAAGTTGCCACAGTGAACTGTCCTGAAGCATTCTCTTCTTTTTTGAATTTATTTTGTGTCATTCCTATCTTTAGTTGCTAAGATAAGAATGGCCTTAAAAAAATTGGACTTCTAACAGGACTGAACACTTAATAAGTACTAAAAATAGAAGAAAAAATCCTAAAAATAGGCAAAGAATTAGTAGTGAAAAAAAAAAAAATAGAGCTTATTTTCAAAATTGGCTCACCAAGAAGAATCTATATATCTATTTGGTAATATTGCTCTATTAGACTGTGAGGCGAGTATTTTCAAAGGCACAAGTCGCAGTTCGGTGCCTAACTCCTTTTATATCTTAAAAAATTACCCCCATAGTCCTTTCCTGAAGCAGAAGTACTTTCCCTCTCACGTGTTCAAAGCCATATGCCTATTCTTTTTACATCAAGATGAAAAAAACCTGCAGGCACAAGGTTTATGCTATGATGGCCTTTTTCAGCTCTCATGGATTTTGCTGGAAGTTGGATGAAGACCCCTGAGCACAACTAAGACATAAATGCAAGGACAAATAATTAAGATTTTTCCCTAAGCGTGATCCTTGCTCTTATATTGGCCAATCATGTAGTTACTTCTAGAACTTCAAGTCCCTCAGTTGTATAAGACTGCCCAAGAATATCACTTAAAAAAAATTTACTGTGTTTCAATACAAAGCCAAATGGTTTCACTTGATGTTCAAATCAATCGTTTCTCAAAGATATATATTTTACAGATTACAATTTCACTTCAAAGGATTCCATCTTGCTTTGACTGACATTTGTCATGTAGATACAGTAAAGAAAGATTATTTATCTCGACAGCCGGCTGATGACAAAACATCTATACTATAATTAAGCTCATTTCTGGATTAGAAGGATCACTAGCACTTTTTAGAGCTGGCATCACTATGACAGTTGCAGTTATTGGTCTGCATTTCAGCATTTTGCATTTTTTTACAACAAGATTTTCAGATTTTTCATCAGGACTATGTAGAACAAAGAAAAACAGCAACATGACCTGCAAGATTTTTTTTCATTGGAATATCCTGCCATTGCTATTTATTTGATTTTGAGGGAAATTTCATACTGATCACCATCTTGAAATTGACATCATATCTATAGAGGGAGACATTTGTCTTTTTACTTCCTAATTCTATAAAGTTCGAACATCCAAGCCTTGACTTTCTTTAAGAAATCACAGTTTGATTTTTTGCTGTTTTCACTGTGTGTTTGTTTCATCATGTGAAGGAGATTTCTTGAGGAAAAAAATGGCAGTTTGATTTGGCTAAATAGGGCTGAAAAAGTGTTTTTAGGAAGGTGTATTTTAACATTAAAAAGCTTAGGGAAAAATATAATTTAAAGAGTTGGGTTATACTCTGAAGAAGAGAATGCTAGAATTAAGGCACATTGTATGAGCTCTATTTTCTAGAGAGGTTAAGGTCGAAGAGAAATTATTAGGATAATTGAATAGGACCATCCTTCAACAGAAATTACTAACCTTGTTAGTGTTTTATAGACCTTACTAAGCAGATCATATTCAGTACAGATTGAACTGAAGTGTCCTTCAGAGCCAGTAAAGTGGTCAGGTAGAATTCAAGAGGGATGGCATATAGAAATGCATCTTGAGGCGTCATGTTAGCAGCCTGGATCTAATTTTTAAGACTGGGCTATAGCCTAGAGACAGAGTCTGCAAAGAAACACAAGAACATTCTGTGACTCTGTGTTACTGCTGTGCCTGCTGATGCTCCAGCCAGCCTATCTCACAGCAGAGTTAGATGTGAATGGTCTTAGCACCGAATAGCTCAAATGAACAGCAGTCCGTGAACCCAAAACAGTTGGATCAGGAAGAAAAGATGCCTCTATTCTTATAACTCTGCTAGGATTAACATCTTTTCCTTGCCTTGTGTTCTTCATGAACAGATATATCAAACCACCCACTTTTTTTTCTAAACTTGTTTGGTAGTAATAGCAGCTTTGTGCGTTCTAAGGTAAGACACTTGATGAAGTGTTTTTTTTTAATCAGGGAGCTGTGTGCCAGACAATCTTTTGCTCTTAACTCCCCAAAAATTCAATGAGTCAGTCCTAAATTACAGTGAAAAGAGTCCAGAAAAGAATCCACATGCAAACACAATTGCTTCAAATAGGAGAAATTTTAACCATTTCACGCAGACAATAGATTCTACAGTAGCTTATATTCCCAGGGACTGATGCCTTATATACCACTTGTGTGGCCCAGAAAGGAAAAGAAAAAGAAACTTTAGACTGTCCCTACTCCCATACTTGCCTGATGAAAAACGACTTTGTGTGAAACAAGGTTTTTAAAGGCCTCTGATGAGACTTAAAGTGGAAGGTATTCAGCTGTATAAAATATGAATAGGTGAACAATCCAACAAGCAGTGCCTCTGAGCATCAGAGCCCTCACAAATCACAGTTTCAAATACATGTTGAAGTATCCATTTAGCAATCAGAGACTTGTTCAACACCTGTTCTTGAGTAACCACAGAAAATAGTTATTTCATTTTATAACTGCAATATGGCAAATAAATAACACTTCTTTGCTGTCTGATGTTACAACAGGTTCAAAAGTTCAGCTTCAGTCAATACATACACTTATCACAGTGTACATATTATGATACTACTGGCAGATGCTGCTAAATATGAAATACTTTTAATGCACTTGTTAAGTGCTATATAAAGAATCCTGTAAAGGAGAATCAAAGTGAATCCATGTGACATTGTTTCTTTTATATCTAGTTTATATATATATTTATATATGTATTTATAAATACAGTTTTTCAAAGTCCCCCATTGTTCCACTGAGAATTAACATGCAGAGACAGAGTGAGCATTGGTCATTTGTACTTGAAATCAGAAAAAGTTTCACTCCTTTGCTTTAATAGGGGTGGACTGAAATGCTGAAAACAATGGCTAGATGAATTTGGACTTGTTTCAAACAATCCTCAAACATGTGGTTTGTTCACTGCTACTGCTGTGTAATAGAAAAAGAACTTAGGATTGAAAACCTACCCTGTGTTTCATTCTGTGTGACTCTGCTATTATGGGAAGCAGCTATAAAAGTGTTAAAAGTAAGTAAGCAGAAAACTTTAATTCGATAGTATGTTACACTTGCACAGGTGTTAATGAGTATAAAAGATGCAAGCAACGAAGAGCCAGCCCCAGATACCATATATCCAAAAAATTATCCAAGATATCCATCTCCATCACTCTTCATGCCTTCTCTTCAGCGGCTCACTAGACGGTAATGTTCTCAGATCAAATATTCTCTATAAATTGGGAGAACATTTAGCTGATTTATGAGGCTTTTAGCTATTACACATTTACCTACTCAATAAAAGTACTTACATCATACGACACACAAGCTACCTCCACAATCCAAGAATCACTCTTAAAGTGACACATACATCAAGTTGTAATGTGATTTCCTGTACCTAATGTATCACTTAAGGGAAAATAACAGGCATTCCATTGTAGATTTTTTTTCTTCATTAATTGTTCTTTGTTTTCTCAGACAGCACTTTTTTACTATTGTGGCTTGCTCTTACACATAAATATATTCTATAGCATTAGAAAAAAAGTAGAGACATTCTGGGAGTGAGAGAAATACAGTGATTGTGATTTTATTAATACTGTTTTTTGTTTTCAGGCATGGAATTAGGTAGTAGTTAATGCTTATGTAAATATTTTTTTTTAAATGGAGAATTTAAATGGATTTTGATGAAAATACATGTCTTGTTTGTAAAATAGACAAACCAGGTTATTTCAGAGCTATTAACCTTAGATTAATCGAGAATCAGAATAAAACCAGCTATATTTAATAAAAATGTGGGGCTTTGGCCAACGTGGTCTAATAAATGCACATTTTGTTGCATTAGAGGAATATGTACTATTTAGGCTATTATTTTAGAGCCTAAGACCCAGTATCACTGTAAGATTCTGAAATAAAGAGAAAATAGAGAGTAAGAAAGTCACAAAGAAAGAGGTAGATAAGATTGATTATTTTTCATGGAAGATTCAGCCAGCACCTGAGCTTACAAATCCTGACAAACCTTTGAAAATTTTAAGACTCTAAACAGAGATTTCGACCATCTACTTCCTCAAAAAAGATATTACAATACTTCCTACCTCCGTTCCACTTGTAACAAAAATATTTGAACAAGCTATCATCCAACATATAAAGTTTCAAATATCCTTTGTCACTTCACTTTTTCTTTTATAACAATACAACCGTCTTGTTCCAGGATCTCTCAGCCTTACTAATGCTCAGCTTATATGTCACAAGACCTCAAACAATTTCTCAAGCAGTAAAAATTACATTCTTTGCAGAATTTTGCATAATTTATCTTTGCCAGATAGCTGAAAACTGGCCTCCCTGCACAGAAACAATGAAACCTGACATCAATATGTTATCAGTAAAATAGAGAGAACATGCTGCAGCGCAAATAACCTTCAGACTCCCACACTCTCGTAGTTTCTGTAAAGTTTCCCAGCTGCTCTTTGATTGCTGGTTACCTGCTTGCTCACACCTGAAATCAGCAGTCTGTCGGCCAATGGAAGGAATAGATGAGACAAACCTGTGGTGGTTTTACGGGGTCAAGCATAAATAAACTATTGCAATACTATAAATATTTGCAATCGATAAATGCTAGTGAATCTATGATACCATCTTCAGACAGAGAGTGGCTGAGTGGCAGACTTGACAGCTTGGAATTTCAAGGCCTGCTTCTATCAGTTTGTGTAGCCATCATAATCATCCTGCATTTTGTGAATAAACAATGTCCAAAAAGAAAAGGTTTCTATTATTAAGGTTTACATTTTAGTCTCTGCTGAAACTGAAGAAATCAAGTTTTTGCATAGTAGTTAAAAGGTAGTCTTAACTTCCTTTTGTAGCTGTGGACTGTTAATCACAATATATGCTATATAATCTCTGCTAAAGAAAAAAACTTGACCATAAATTCTTTTCTCTGTGTAAATTCCTGGAGAATATGAGCATGAGTCTCACTTATATCTGTATATGTATACATGGATAAAGGCTTTATAAAAATAAGTGTTAAAACCTTCTTGAGGAAAATCTGACTTTTAGCAGATGTTTTGCAACCTTTAAAAACGTACGCTTCTCCATATGATTGGCAGCTTTTCTCTCAGAATGGCATAGATTTGGTTTTATCCAATTCTGGGGGTACAATAAGTGGGTAATTTTGGCCCACAGAAATGGGGCTGTGACAAAATTTAGCTTCTGTGTTATGGAAATAATATGTTTCTGTGGCTAACAGAAATGAACCTGAAAGGCTTGAGAATAAATATATCTTAAATATATTATATACTTATATAATATATAAATATATACTTTCTAGGTATTGTATTCCTAATGCTGATTAACAAAGACTAAACTCAGCCATGTGAAGCAAATGCAAATACTAAGGCACAGACATATGCCAAACATGGAAAATTGAAGGCTTGTAGTATCACTAAACTGTGTCACCATTGAGAACTCTGATCTAGGACAGTCTGTCAAACATGCACTGAAACTATACGTTGAACAGCTTGGTTCGGTATTGCTTGCACCTTTTTGAGGGTGAATGCTTTCGCTTGTTACTCCCCTCCCTCATCAGTCTTCTAACAGAATTCAGAAGGAATAAGCAGGAAAAATTTTCTTGATAAAATAGCCCTGAACAAAACTTTATCCCATTGAGCATGGTCCATTGAGATTCTTCAGATTCTTCATAGCCTAATCTCACTTTATCGCCTTGGATTACTGTCAATATATTAATAACTGCTTCTAGCTAACCTCCTTTTCAGAGCTTCATTTCTTATTTAGTTAAATTTAAAGTCAGCTCCTTTTTTCTTTCCTTCTGGCTAATCTCTATGCTTGAAAACAATGTCTGTGAAACTTTACTTCTGTCTACAATCAATCTGTTCTTTCAACTCTATTTCACATGGTGTCTAATAAAAATTTAATAAAATCTTTTGCTGAGATCATTAACTGTTAAGCAACCAGTATTGTTATATGTCTATATTCTCTATCTCTTGTTCATACCTGGTGCATAAGCTTTGTGGGGCAGGAATTTTTTATTTGTAATGCTCTGTTATCTCACCTGGTATATTGTGATATTGTGTTTTGACTTTAGTTCCCTAATCACAGAGAAAAAAGTCATATCAACAAGTACTGAAAATCATCCTGAGTTTTTTAGATTAAGTCTGGTCTGCAGGCAAGAATTGCTGATGATCTTATACACCATGGATGCAAAAGGTCTATGTAGCTGCACTGAGAGATAAGAAGGATAGACTGGTTTATGTCATGACAAGTCTTCTCTTCAATGAGGGCATGTGTGATGTTCTTCTTGAACTAGTGCAGCAAGACAAGCAACTAATGATTCTGCAGTAGGCAGCTAATGATTTGAAACTGAGCAAGGGCTTTTGATCTCTGTAGGCTGCCAAACAGACTTCACAAACTGAGATGGAAAAGCTATTCACCAATTATTCTATTTTCTATTTAAGGAGAAACATTCTGGCGTAATTAATAAATAACATGAACTAAGTTTAGTTAAATTGAAAGAAATGCAGTGCATTCTCTTGCAACACACTTCACTGCATATGATCTATTTTTAGGAATTTCAGTCACTATTAGGGACTATTTTACACATCAGGTGTGCTCTCACTGAAGTTCATAAAAGCTGCATTAGTCTCAGTTGCATGAAATATTAAGATAACTTCAAAGGTGACTTTCAAGGTCATATATTTTGACAAAATATTGTAGAAGTGACAAAAATATTTGGCAGTCTGTTCTGCAGAGTAAGACTTTATTAAGAACCCAATGGTTAATCATGAAGTTAACACATACAATGATTGCCTGCTCTGCCCTCACCTTGTTTCCTATTAATTCAACATCACACCATGACAGTAGAGCAGATTGTCATCACTTCATGGCATTATACATAAAACGTGTTGTTATAAACATTGCAGCAAGTCAAGATGTAGGATATACAGCTAGAGTAACATGTTTGGTGAAAAGTGATACCTTATCTCTCTCTGAATTTTGTTCCTCAGTTTAAACATCAGTGAAAAGATTTTTGCAAGATCTGTTTATCATTATTCAGTGCTGGAAAGGAGGCAGACCAGAGAAACAGAACATTCTTTCAAAATCAGGAAGCTACAGTGAGTGTCTTGGAAAGCCTCTGAATACACTGAAGCAGAATATATAACATAACATAACATAAACATCACTTTATGAAGTACAATAATTAAGTATGTTTCTGGTAAGATGAAGAGGAAATGTTTATTTTGTTTCTTGGGAAGTTTAACAAGTTTAGTGGTAGGGACTAAATTAGACGAATTGAAAAGAATTAAAGTAACTTTAAATCTAAATTCTGGGGAAAAACAAAAGGTTTGAATTTTCAAAATTAAATGTTCTGTTGAGATCCTTTTTGTCTACTGAATTAAAATTACATGGAAATATTACATTCCCAGGAATGAACATTCTTATGATAAATACCTATGAACTTTTCAAATAATGAATAAAAAATACTTTTTATGTTCTTTCATTATTCCAGAACAGAAATACTCTAATAGAAAAAGTTGTATTTAAAACTAATACCTGCTAGGACAAGGTTTGGAATTTTTTTTAAAAAAGGGAAATAAGGATAAGGAAACTACTATACAAAGCTTCCATAAAATACCTAAAGTACAACCTGGATGCCCCAACAAATATTTTGTAACACGCATGCATAAAACTAGAGCTGAAAGATGGTCCCATCAGCAGCACTGCAGTAAAACTTTCTGCACTTTATTCAGTTTTGTTCTGAAAAGTCCCAGGCTTTCTCCACTTCCCATGAGAAACTCTATTTCATAGCCTATGGAAAGCTAAGCAAGTCTTTTCTGATATTCAGCAAAAATTTACCCTTACTAAAATTTGTTATGTTTTTCTCATATAGCCTTTTAACCCCACAAATACTTTCTTTTAACCCAAGCAATCTTTAGAAATAGGAAGATAATTATCATGTTATCACTTCATCCTCACTTGAGGTAATATATTTTTTCATTCAGCTTTTCTTAAATTGAGATCACAGCTCTAAATATTACTCCCATTTCTTCAGCTTGTGCTGTACTCACTTTTATTTGTCTGTATTTTTGAGCACTGAAGGGATTAGAACAGCATCTAAAGCACAAGGGACTGTTTCATCAAGGCTGTATAGGGATATGCACTTGACTCTTTTCCTGATGATCTGATGCCGCTGCAAAATCTTTTTCCCTTGATCAAAAAAGGATCGATGTACAGTGTTGTATTACATGAGTTATTTTTCCTGTTATCATAAAGAGAAAGGGCTGGCTCATCAATTTTCCTAATTACCAGATGTACATTGACTTTGGTGACTGTACTTGAGTGGGTAGGTTGGAAAGTGGCGTTGCTGCGGGTTAAAGAGAGCTATGCCTGCAATGGCTGTGCAGTAGACTCTGGGTATCATATTCTTCTCAGAAAACGGACAGAAAGTACCATGGGTTCCGTTTAATGTTTGAAATTTAACAGCTCAAATGATATTTCCTTCAACCTACAGCAACGAAAAGCAGTGAGTTAAATTGAAAATCTCTTCTAGGAAGATCTTAATAGTGACAGAGGATCTCATTGTATTCTCTGCAGTGTCTGTAGGGGAACTACTGTGGTATTTGATTTCCCTCCAGAACTGACTGAAAATGTGCTGGCTAACCTGATCAACCAAAAAATTGCACTGCTGGATATTTTGTTTGAAATTCCCCGTAACATCTATCCTAAAATGAAAGATATTTCTTGGATGGGGATAACTGAGAACTGTCCTAATTAGCGAGTCCTGATTTTTCTCAGCCCTCCCACTGCTTTGTCCTATTGACCCAGATTCAAGTGTTAGCAGTATTAACAAATCATATTCTCACTCTGACCATCAGCCAGTGTGATGATCTGGAGTTTTACATTGGCATTGACTCTAGAGTCTGGAACAGTGACAGTAGTTGAGACAGAAACACCGCCACAGCCATTGACTTGTTCCTGGAAATTAGGTAGTTGCTCTGAAATGCAGACAGGCATTTGTCTCTCATAGGTTCTCCTCTTTCATCAGGACTGTGACAGAGCCGCAGTGACAATTATTTTTCCTGCCTGATAGATTCCTTTCCAGTTTAATGTGTTAAGATTTGCGCTGATATTTTTTGTGCAAATAGTACTGGCTGCAGCAGTTTTGCTAGGGAAATGGGATGCACAGCTCTTCTAGTTCTAAACATTTTTTTAAAAAATTCCTTTATTGTTTTTATCATTTAAACCTGTGTTACAGGAACTGAGATTTGAGAATTCAGGTGCAATAAAGACAGGAGAATTTGTTTAAGCCAACTCTGCTGGCCAGATAACAACTGGGTCTTGCTTACAAACACCATAACCCTTATCTGGGATTAAACAATTTTGCGATACATTGTTGCCCTTCACTATAAATAGTCTTGGTAAGGACAGAGCTGAAATGCATTGGAAACAAAGCAAGTAACTGTAACTTCTGTGTGTAACATAGTTTAAATAACAAAAGTCTTAAGAGAGTTGGAAAAGTGATACCTTCTATTCTAAACACAGGTATATTTCATGACCCTAAAAACATGTATAAATTTAGGCTGCTGTTTGTAAAGGTTCTGCCTTTGTGGACAAGTAGGATATAGGGAACTAGACAATAAGAGAGGAAATGTTGAGAAAATACCATGCATGAATGGGTCTTTACTGTGCATCTGCAAAGAGGTTTGAAATACCAAAAACAGAAAGGAAAGAGCAGCTTGGGATATAGTGCTCTAAGTGAAAAAAAGCTTCCTTCCTGTTATTTTCCTAAGGCATTCAGGGAGCCAGAGATATATATGTTCATTATCAGTAAGCAGAATTAGATCAAGGATCTGATTTTTTTTTCTTTTGACAAAAAAACCCCCACGCAACTATGGATTTTTGTTGGCTATTTGGGTACAAAAACAGTAATGTTGCCTAAAACAGCAGCTTGTCTGGAGCCCACACTTTCCCTACAGAGTCTATAAATTGCTACGGTGGGAAATGAAACATTTCCAAGCCTATCAGTTTTTTCCTAAATCTTGTCATTTTTTGGGTGATGTCCAGAAAGATTATCAAAGAGTCTTGGGTTATGTTAACATTTCCCCATGCATTCCTATGAGAAGTGGCCTTTCCAAGGCAGTTCAATAAACAGATAAATCAAGGGAAGACATTCATAGGCATATCAACAGTGGGATATTTAATATAAGTTACAACTTCCTCTCTTCACACTAGCAAGCTGTTAATAGCATTCGATTCTTCTGCAGCAAAATTATACATTAATTTTTAAAGGATAGCTCTAGACAAGTGAAAAATTGGCAGCATACCATTCCACAAATTTATTTTTAAATTGTTTTCCCAGTTGCAGGGCTTGTTATATCATATTTTAATAAATATATCATTCAAATTAGCAAGAGTCATATGAAAGTAAATTGGGTTTTGAACAGGAGAATTCAAATGACAAAAATTGGCTAGGTTGCTGCTTGTTTTTTGTTCAGCTCACCTTTACAAAATGACCATATGTTATATCTTCATTTCTTGGCAACTGCGGAGTTGCATGCAGATACAGTCCTTCTGTTGATACTCTTTTTTCATTGTAGTGCTTCTGTCTAGAGGCGTCATTTTGTGAACAGCTGTAATGTTGTTATTAAAAGCAATACATATATTTTAAAACAAAATAGTAGACATATGTGCCTACTGTCAATGCAAGCAAGTCTATCTAAATGTCATGTCGAGTGTTGCAATGGCTGGAAAACAAAGCTGCTTTCTCCCATTTGCATTTCTGAAACCAGTTTTGTGCAGGCTTACAATCTGTCTGGCTCAGAAAACCTATTCTGGGAGATGCTCAGGTATGAACTTGGCACACATAACTGGAGATACAGAACTTGATTCTTCACTGCCTTGATCCCTTTATGACCATTTACCCCTGCAGAAAATAGGTAGAAAACACAACTGTTCATTTTCAGTAATATGGCACATTCATCTTTTGTAAGTGATGACACAAGATACAACGGTTTAAGTAATGAAGAATGTTCTATTTAATACTTTTATTAGAAATGTTTGGCTGTTCTAGCACTGCCTTTAGCTAAAACCCTGGTATAATGGCATGGTTTCTAGTAGTCATGATCAAGTACAATAAGGCTGTGATCTTTCAGAATTATTTTTAAACCTGAAAAATGCTCTTGGTTTTAAGATCAGATTACAATTCTATATTCTTGTTTATGATTGTCAAAGAGATTTTGATTAGAAAAGCATTATTTTCTAATTGAATAGTAAAATACCTAAAAAGTCTTATGTTTTTGGACCATTAACATCGATGAAACTGTCATAGATTTATGATACAATATTTTTTAAAATTTATTTTAAATTTTGTCCTGCCTATCAAACTAATGAAGTCAAATGTTGGTTACATATGCAAATGCAAATTCTGGCTGCTAGAGTGTAAAATGAACATCTGGATTGTAGATTCACAAATTCCATATAGAAATGAAAATATCATTTGGTAAACTTTCAAATCACCATAAATCTTATATCTCCGAGAGCAAATGGAAATGGGAGTTATGCAAGTAATTTGAAATCAACTCTGTGGGTTTTGCTATCATCAGACACAACCTGAGGATCACCAACAGAAATTTCCTTCCTAAGAGAGGACCTGACAAAACTGTTTCTCTATATCTCCGTGTTCAAATGCGCAGATGGAAGAGTTTGGCATCTTTGCAGGCAAACATAAATAAAACCTTATGATGAGTGTTTCTAGACTAAATGGTCCTCCTCTGAGAATCCTCAAGAATGCATTTGTTTCTGTGTTGCAGTATCCTTATTAGTCGATCCCTGACTTAGAGAAAACTCTGGGTGAAGGTAATCATAAGAGACAAAACTGAGGTGAAAAAACCCCCGAACATTTTTAGACTCAAAAACTGTTTTGGTTTTGTCCTTTGAAAATTCTCAGACATAAGTTTAACAGCATGTATTTTTTTTTCCTTTAGCATATGCTAAGTTTATTAGACCCCCTCCCCTGTATAAATCTGGCACATCAAACCACAATTTGCCTTGTCAGCTCCTATGAGCGAAATGTATTGCAGTTACAGAGCTGTCCTGCTTTTGCCTTTGTAGCAACTTTCAGACCACAATAACAATCATCAGTTTAAAGCAGGCAGATCCATTACATTTCCTCTGTTCCTACAACCCCACATTAAGCTAATATTATCTATTTCCCAAGTGAAAAAAAGCCCTTCCAGTCCTATCAATTATTAATTCCTTGCTTGCAGCTAATGTTTTGTTTGAATTATTTAAATGCATCTTCATTTATCAATAAACATAAAATGTTAAACAAAGAATACTGATGAAGGGCATTATTTAAGCCATAACATTTTATGAGATTATTTCAAGCGCCTTTTTTGATTTATTAGCACAATATGTTTTATAATTATTTTTCCATTTCTAAAAAGAAAACAAACCAAGAAACACCATGTTTCTGGGTACCATCAAGAGATTTGGAGGCTTACTGAGTGCTTTCAGGAATGTTATACTTTGGACTTGTTTCTCAAAAAAAAAAAAAAAAAAAAAAAAAAATTTCCAATGTATTTGCTATGAAAATTCAAGACATGGTTAAAATTTAAGATGCCTGTGATTTATTACGAGAATAACAGTTACTGGCCTTCACTTTATCCTCTGTTTCTTTTTTTTCCAATTCCAGCACTGTATCAGAAACATACTGAAAATCATGTCTATTGTTAAAATACTTGAAACTAAAACAATCAAGGTGAAAGAACAATAAGTGATCCATTATTACAATTATTTTCATGCGCTTGTCATGGTTTTAAAAGAAGAACAGAAATAGTCAGGTAACAGAAATAAAATCAACATTATAATATTAATGTATTATTTCAAGCTACCTCTGTCAATTTAAACAACACCTGATAAAATATGGAACATTCTTAAAATTACTGTGTCTTCTTACTCCTGGTTTGTAATAAAGTCAAAACAACTTTCAATTAATATCACAGGCATATGAAAGTGACAGCTCTTGAAGCCAAAATGATACTTAAGGCTATCCAAATTTTATCAGATGTCCACTGTGCCCCTTTACCTTCAGGTATATGATTTTCTCTGCTGCTACAAAACCATTCAGAAGCTTGGAGAAAATCCTATACCAGAGATTTTTAACAAAATTGCTTTAAAATGTCTCTTCATTCTTCTGTAATAAAGAATATTGAGCTATTTCTGTGTTGATCCAGATTATGCAATGAATAGATATCTATGCTCTTGACAGAAATATTAACCTTCCCAGCTTATCACAAATCTCATCCATTGAAAAAGCTCCTTTTGAGTAATTGCTTATGACCATTTGATAGGATCTCAGTAAAGATGTCAGCCATGATCTAGGTCCTGTTGTATTATGAACTTAAAAAAAGTGCTTTCCCAGAGGGTTGTCAGACAAGACAGACAAAAGATGGAAGTCAGGAAGTTTTAACTGACCAGTTTTATGATAAGCAGCTAAGGTACACAAGTCATTAATAGTTTTGCTAATTAAAAGTATAGAAGAAAGATTCTCTTGTGGCAATAGGCTGTGGTATTGGGTACAAACATCGTTGATGGCTCCAAACTATGTTCATGATATTGAACTTTGTGCAACTGTTGTTTTCCCTCTTGCCTTCCCATATAAGATAAAAAGAATTTGCATATTTATGTACATAATTGGATTTTAAAGAATAAAAAAATCCAGAAGTCTGAAAAATGATCCTAAATTACAGGATGGCAGAGAGAATTTCCAAAATATTTTTAAAAATACAATAACTTTCGCTTCCAGTTACCAAAGCAGATCAAACTGCGTTGCTGCTGCATTGAATGGAGCAACAACCTGTCAGATGCAAAATCCGATAGTTCATGCTAATTACAGTAGTATTAGTTTGCTGTGAAAATATTTCAGATTAGTCCACAACACACTTTGGTGTGGACAACAAATATTGAGACTAATATACTATAGAAAAACTGGTTCAACCTGGGTGCTCTATATATGTAAGGCATCTACAAATATGAACCAAGACTGCAGAACTGCAGACCCAGAGATACAGGTTGTGCTGCTACAAGCTCGTTGCTGCACTGAAGCTTGTTCATTCAAAGGAAGCATAAATATGGGATCTTTAGTAAAACTCAGGTGTTTTGAGCTTCCAAGTATAGTTACAGAACTAACTTAATTTCTAACACTAAAATGCTTCGATAATGGATGTCTCTAGAAGATTAAATTTATTAAAGCTACAGATTAAAATGATTCTTTTTAATGGAACATAGAGAATTTTTAGCATAATAGCAGTATTTTTTTCTTGAGAAAAATACTAATTATAGTCCAAATACATTTAGTATATCTGGTAATGTGCAGGTAACACTTCAGGGAAAAAACGTGTAGAAAATTATATCTTTTCTACAGGTAATTTGAATTATACACTCATGGAAATATTGATTGAAAAGAACTACTGAAAGTTTAGTCCAATTTCCTGTTCAAAGTGGGATTTTTATCATCATCTTGGAGTTTTACAACTTTCCATGGAATATAAATGTTAGGTGAGATTAGGGATACAGTGGATCTATACAGTGCTTTAAGTAGAAAGGTGGTTTACTATTTTTGTTTCATTGTTTTTCTTATTCATTCTGATATTTCGGTTTTCTACTTCCTTCATTGGACTGTTCTCCATTAACATCTGGTTTTGAGCGCTGCTGACAGCCTAAGCAGAGGGCTGCAATACCTTGTTAAACTCAGTGCTGTGCTGAATGGGAGACACTCTGTAAGGAGAAGGTCGTTCTCTGTCGTTTAAGTCTCCCACACCACGCCACGCCACGCCACGCCACGCCACGCCACGCCACNCAACAACTGGTTAAGTAGGATGTATTATTTTAAAATGTATTTGAATTATTACCCGTAACACAACAATGTGGCAGAAGATTCTTATGGGAGGCATATCTGGGAAGCTGTCCCCTCCTTCGGTGTGCAAGGGTGTTCAGAGCACCATTTGCACACATGACTCCCAAACTCCTCCTAGGCACCAGTGAGCATCATCACAGCTTTGATTCCATTCCCAGAAATACTAATCTCCCACATCAATATTTCCTGGAACAGGACCACAATGCTGAAAAGCTGACTGGCTGTTGCTGTAGGCAATAACTCATGGAAAATGCAAAGCAGAGAGGTAGCTTACCTGCAAGTGTGGGCATGGGAGCAGGATGTGGGTACCCTCTCGTCTCCACCAGAATATAGCATGTCAATAGATTAATGCCTACCCCTATTTATAAAGCTTTTCGGTGTTATTTATCAATTTATATAACTCTTTAAAACCATGGTACAGTAGTTAATTCCTATACTACAGTGAAATCCCTATCTATGGAAGTACATATTTCAGCCACATTAATATCACATTAGCTCGTTGTGATTAATGTTATTGCAATGAATGAATTAATAATGATTTGTCTCTTTACCAAGTTGGGGTTTTTTTTACCCTGACATGAAGAGGATCCATTGTATTGATTATCACAAATATAATGGATTGATTCATCATTTATGGGAAAAGAGGCTGCTCTTCCCATAAAGCTCATTTTTTTATTGCTTTTCTGTGTTGTTTTTTTCTTTCCCTCTTTTCCTCAGTAGATATATTATCTTTGGCAGGAATTCAAACCATCTATGGATCATTCCTAGGAGCCAACTTAGCTTCAAGTACTGTAACTTGAATGTGTGCTGTGTGAATGAATGAAACTCAGATGACTAAGTTGTCACATATAAACTGTCAGGAAAGGAGATTATCCTGGATAATGAAGGGTAGGCATTAATGGCTGCTCCCTGTAGAGTGAGATTAGGTGCTTTGCAGGCATTTAATTGTGGATAAAGGTGAGCAACTGGCATATGTTGTAACACCCATGTATGCAGCAGCAGCTTGAGTTCCAGTGCTGCTGCTTTTGCCCAGCTGAGGGGTAGGGTCCGTGTCCTCAGTGAAAAGTGAAGTTACTGAAATCAATCTCTTGATTGATACTAGGCTCTTAAGTATATATATACACCATGTATGTGATCCTATTCTTCCGTGTTCCTTTGTTACTAAGCACTTGGGCTTTTCATCACAAAAGTTTGTGATCACCTTAGAATTGATAGTTTTGCTACTGTTTTTTTCTACGCTTTGTTTTATGCTAAAAATTAGAAGAGATTATTCAGTATTTTGGTTTTCTTTTCTGTCTTTATTTTTGTAAAGACTTAATGGCTAAATTAAAGTTGCAAGAGTACAATGGAGCACAAACCAATAAAGAAGGACTAATTTATCATATAAAATAGTACACCTTTCCAAGCACTTCCCTTGTGATGCAGAAAGGGTCACTCACTCTACGCCTTATAATCTCTAAATTGGAAAAGTGGTTGCCTTGGTCTCAGAGATCAAGCCAATTGATGCAGTCTCGAGCCTCCAGATGTGGACAAGCTAGAAACGTCGGCAAAAGAATCACACTGGCGTTCAACTACTTACTGCAGTCCCACTGCCTGATGTCCTACTTTTGTAAGGGTCTGTGATAGAGGGGCAAATTTTTAATGCTGATGTCCATTGTGATAGTAGGATGTTACCAACAGCACACTTAAGGTATACATTTACATGATCAATGTTTTAAAAATTTTGCTCTTCTGACTTGAATGATTTAAATTTCACTTCTTCCTCAAACTACTGATGAGAATTTAATGTTCTAAAATCAGATTATACTGAGGATCATTTCTCAGTGAAAAAAAAATTGTAAGTGTACTATTATTTAAATATGAAATATAAACTAAACAAAAATAACAGAGCCTTCCAAAATACTGGCTTTGGATTATATCATCTTCTCTTGCTGTTTCTTAAGATTTTCTTCTCTGAAGTCCACCACATGCTGATAAAAATTCCTTATATGATCTATGAGTAGATATTGATGTTATACTTTGCATATAAAACCTGACTTTCCCCACTTATTTTTCCTGATCTATATAGGGAATCTTTTAAAATATTTTGCAGCTACACAAAAACCCCCAAATATAGGTAGTATCATAAATTTCAAAGGGGACTTCCTGTGAGATTTCCACATCTCTGAAGTTCAAAAATTAAAATAAAATATGACTAAAGTTTAATTTTCATTTTGTTTCCCAAAGTCAGAAAACCATATGTTTCATTGCAAATGAACATTTTTCTGATGAAGAGGGTCATAGTAAGGGCACTTCCATCTCGAAATGAGAGTTTAGAAATTCATTGAAAACCTATATATTAACAGTAAACCAAACCATATGAATTTTCTTTGAAGACCCAGTCTGATCTTCATGCTCTGAATCTAGAGGTTTTTTGCAATTACATTCTGCATTATTTGAAATTAAAATAATCTAGCGCCTATAAATGAAAATTCAATGTATAACTTTGAAGCCTGCTTAACAAACAATTTCAAAATAACTTTTCAGTGCAACATCAAGTATTATGGCAGGTGAATTTTGTTAATACTGTGTTCACACTGTTCCCAAGACTTTCTTTAAGCCTTTTGAGAAGAGCTCATTTAATTAAGTTCTTGAAAAGGGGCATCATATAACACTCTCAGGTACGTCCATGTAAGGAAGTCCAGACTGACACCTCTGGAGATGCTTATTGCTGGGAATCCATTTTGAAATGAATGAGAAAGGCATGAGAGTTTTCCACTAATTACTCACCCTCTCCTATCCTCTTCTTGTCCAAAATTACTATATAAAGTTGCTAGAATCACAGAATGGTCTGAATTGGAAGGGACCCACTAGGATCACTTAGTCCAGCTCTCAAATGAATGACCTGTATGGGGACCAAACCAATGATCTTGATGTTGTTAGCACTGTGCTCTAACCAACTGAGCCTATCTCAGGGTCACTTAATAGCTGATAGGCGGACTCTTCAGGACAAATACAGAAATTCCTCAAACACATGTATAGTGATAAGAAGGAAAAACTTTACAACTCACTTCTCCTCCATGTTTTACACTGTGAAAATGATTAAAATCCACTTGCCTGTAATGAATTTTTAGTTGTTTTTCATGGTCTTCTGTTTAAAAGGGAAGGAAAGGGAAAGTGATAGAAAATTACTAGTCTTTTTGAGCAAGGCTTATTATGCCTATGTCTAGCCCTACAGAAGTCTGAAGGTATAGTCTAGAGAAGTGATCTCCATTCTTCCCTGGCCTGTAAGCAACACTGCTTGAAAACCAATATGGTATGAAAACCACTTATCTTCTACTTGTCAGGCTGAAACGCAGAGGCAGAGACCCCACGGGACATCAGTGGATGGTGGTTGGAGGTTATTTTTTTATTTTCTTTTAGGGGCAGGTTGTGGGATTTTTGTTGTTTGTTTGCTTGTTTGTTTTGTTTTGTTTCTTTGGGGGGTTGTTTGTTTTGGTTGTGTTTTGCTTTTCTATGTGAACTTTGGCTTTTGAACACCATTTTCATAGCAGGATGCTTATCTATTAACCACGCTATTTTTTGAGAGCCAAATATTCTTTCTCTTTACCTAGAATGTCATCAAATTTCAAAATCAATTAAACTTATGAGAAAATCTTGGGCTTTTCCCTTAATTTGGCAATATTTTAGTTACTGCTTTGTTCTATAAACACTTTCAGTTGGATTGTTTAATCTGCATGGCTAAAAGAAATTGAGGAAACCATCTCTTCTGCACCTCTTCTGTCTTGCAGCAACTAGATATTGCACTTAGGATTACCTAGAGATAACACTGATGGTTGATGTTGGTGCTGTTCTTTCAGCCACAGAGTAAGCCTGAACCACCTTTCCCATTGAAAGAGGCTACCATTTCGGTGTGAACTGTAGAACCTACTCCAGAAATATCTTGCAGTAAATTCTACCCTCCGCCCAGGAAAATACTGGGGCAATAAATGACTACACAATTCTGGGAAGAACCAAAAGCTAAGAAAAAATAAATGGCTGACACATCTTTGAAGTAAAATATGTGGAAAGCAGCACTACATCAGGACATAATGTGAAGCCACAAAGGTAGTGATCTACAAAACAGCCCATCAGCAATCTCAAATATCCAGTATCTACTGCAGCATGGAACTTGAGAGACTCTTACATCATCATGCTTTGTTTACACACTGTAACCTGATTGCTCATGAAAAGTGACAGGAGCCTGTGATATGTGAATTGGCTCTTTCTTCATGGGAATAGTCAAATGAAGACTCCTCTGCAAAAGAAAAGAAAAATTTACAAACCACTGCCTAGTCCATAACCTTCCTAGCACATAATCTTTCCTGACAGAAGAGGTTTTTGAAAACTATGGTCTCTCTAAAATAAACAAAAATACAAATGCCAAAGGAAAATGACAATATTCTAATGTTATTTTGTCTTGATTCTTGTAAGACATCATTCAGTCTAAATACTTTCATTGCATGATTCTTTTAAGACTCCTTTATTTTACACCACAGTTCTCTTCCTTAAATGTTGAAGAAATTTTATACTATATATAAACAATACTTCTCTATTTTTTGATCAAGGAATTTCTTAATTTTACATGATAAGTACTAAAAAAATCCTTTATCTTTGATTTCATTTATCATACAAACCTGGAAACCTATTTTTGGAAATTCCAACAAATCTGGATTTTTGAATCATATTGCTCCACATATGGCACTAATTTATCTTTGTCTTGCCTTCATGAAACACAGAAACAGATGTTGGACATTTCTGCTTTTTAAAAGGCCTCTGATCTTACAGAGATTCTTTCCAGGAATAGGCAGAAATAAGTTTTTAAGCTACAGATCATTTACAAGCTTGTTTCTGATGAAGTTTGTTTTGTTAGCAAAATGGATTTCATCCTTTTTTCAGATATTTTGATTTCCCATTGAACTTGCACTGGAAAAAAAAATGTTTAAAAGTTGTCCTTTCTGTAGATCAGATTAAACCAGACATGGGATTAGAGTGCTGACCTATATTCACGAGTTTAATTGCTGTAGTGTACTTTAACTTCTTACAGATGTATGATTTAAATGGTTAACCTTTACTGGCTATCTTAACTAATGTGACCTTATCTCTTCAGACTCTGATTCTTAGAGTGGATGTCTAAAATAATTGTTGAAATGTTAGATTTTCTCATGAATTTTGTGTGATTTCAGAGGAGGTATTGACCAAGTCTCATCAATACAGGTGGATTGATTTGTGTGGTGTGGCCAAGCGAAAATAACTGTAAATCCATCTGAATCAGCCAGATGAGACCTGCATACAGCTGGTTTATATTGAACAGGGCAGTACAAAGCAGCTGGAATTTATTGGTCAACCTGACTTACTATTTATTAGTAATTTATGTAGTGCAGGGCACATGTTACGTGGGTGTGTATCAGCAGATAGATACATGTGCCAAACTTGCACACAGGTGCTATACACACCATTTGTAATGTGGGCAGAGAAAAAGAGAGATGCACCATTTGCTTCTCAACTAACTTGAATTAATAACATCAGGGAAGAGGACCTAACAACTGAATTGCACACCTTTTCTCATGCATAATCTAGAAGATTTAAGAACAAGTATGAGGAAGGATTATTCTGTACCCAGAAAAACAGATATTGTACATCATATAAACACTTCACAATTATAAGCTAAATAGCTTCAGTAGACTTTGCTCTAGATTTTTTCCATGTATGTATGTGCAGAGTGATTATAAAAATCCATGTCAAGAAGACTCTGCTCACTAGAGATAAAAGCTTCTGAAGTCATTTTGCAGGATATATATACAATAATTTTTCATATAATTATTAGCTGTTAGCAAACCATGATATTCTACTAACAGAGCTTTAAAATGTAGGATGCTAACTGGAGACCTTGAAGAAGATTCCCCAGTTCATCCTGTCTCCTGTGGTCATTAACATCCTTGCATGGGACTCAAGAATGGGAGAAAAAAAAAAAGGAAGAACTCTATAAAGTTCTACAAAGATATTTGTTCTAATCTAATGGACTGTTTTGAAAGCTAAAAATTGTTTTGGACTGGAAAACTAAAATTTAATACATCAAAGTGTTGAAGTATGACATCAAAATATTTAGTCCTCGTAAGAATTAGTGACTTTACTGAGAATGATCTTCTCCCTAAATTTCAACAAAATGTAGGGGGGTTTAAATTATGTACATATTGCTAATATACATTAACTATTATATTTTTATTTCTTGCACACATGGACAGAAAGTTCATAAATTTTTATTCTAGTTGGCATTTTTTCCATTAGTCCAGAGTAGGAATATTGTTTGGATTCTCAAGGTCTTCTTTGTTAATTTATAGCATGAACTGGTATGGTTGCCTCTCTGTGAAACAAAAAAAAACAAGCCCCAAACAAACAAATATGCCCTTAAACCAGTTTTCAAGTCTAATGTAAAACTGGTATTAGAAAGTGACATTTTTGGCCAGTTGGCATTTTGAATGCCTCCTGGGCATTGCACTGATGTTTTACAAGGAGCTTTTAAAAAGCTGTGTCAGAAGAGAAGCCACCTTGTAGAAAAAAATAATATATGCAGAATAATTATTTTTGACCTTGAACTTTTTCACGAAATTCTCAATGAGATTTAAGCTAGCTCACAATTGATGTGGTGGTTTATGAAATATCTATACAAGATGTCATAGAAGAATTAAACAAGATGACAGTATCTTGCAAACACGCAGCTCATGCACAATCTGTTCAGTTGCTCTCTGCTCACCTAATGTAAGATACAGGTGCAGCCACATCAGTTGTATTTCTCTTTGTGCACAAATAAGTTCAACTGGTTTTTTGGTTCAGTGCTGAATATAAACTCAGTAAAAATTATGACCTCTCTCAAAACCAAAGTCTAGGGTTTTTTAGTTCCAATTTTCCAACTGCTCTAATTTTCCAATTTAATTAATTACTTTTCTCTTTAATTTTAATAAAAAATGAGATGCTTTAAGAGTTACTTAGCATTTCAGTTACAGAGGTTCGTTGTGGCTCAACTCTCCAAGGCTCCAGATAGACCTGTCTCTTATCATATTAAGAGAACAGCATGTTAATGTAAGAGCTATGTCAAAATAAAAACACTGACCAGGCAATGTAGTACTACCAGTCAGTTAAAGATAATAATAATAATTAAAAAAAGAATAATAAAAATTAGCTCAGAATATTAGGTGGGAGGGATCACATTGGGCTTAGACAGACATGCTTGCTCTTTTATTACTGTGAAGCACATATCCAGAGACCATGTGGTCTAGAGAGTGAATGAATCCTTGCAACTCTAAAGATTAATCTGGTTATTTCATTCAGATATTTCCAGGGCTGGTATAGCCGTAGTGTCTGTGTCTGTAGGAGCAGATAAAGCACAATGAAGGCATAGGCCTGAGCATTGGCCATCACTTGTCCCTGTTCTTCAAGTATTAGCACACAGACTGGTATGGTACTTTTCCATGCCAGGTAGTATTCTCCTAGATAATGTTAGCTCATGACCTGGCGACAGCATAGGTTACTTTCCATCCCTGGATGGATGTGTGGAGGAGACCACTCCCTTTAGGGTGGTAAATTTACACCCCAGTTTAGATATGTACAGGAAAACTGGGATGTAACATTTAGCATCAGACAGAAGGAGAGAAGGAAGGACTGTAAAATTACTCTGAGATCTTTGAAGTGTAAGAACAGAGTACATGTTCTAAGAAAAGAATAATGATGGGAGTTTTTTTAATCACTAGTTTATTATTTCTTTTTGGCTTCCTACACATCTTTTAGATGGAATAGATAAATTTCAGAGCTACAACATATTTTAAACTAAGATTTACCTGCTCGAGTGCAAGTATCATTAAAAGGTTAAAAATATTTAGCCACAGGCCTTGAAAAATCTTTTCCTCAATATCTAATTTGGGAATGAAATGTAGAACAAAGGTTATTCAGTGTTATCTACAATCAATGGTATATCTTACACATAATTGTGTCAAGTAAGATCCATTACATGAACTGTAATTTTGCAATTTCTAAACTGCACTACTTTCATCTAAATTAATTTTCAAATATTCTGCCACGTTTTCTTAATCAGATTCAAAAGGTAAAGTGGGTACTACAGATTCTCTTAGGCTTGTTAGCAACGATGATCAACTTAAGAAAATACAGCTTCAGAAAACAGTCTGAAAGGCAGAGCCTTAATGACAACTTACAGTGACATTTTTGGATTGACTAGGATTTCTTCTATTGAAGCATTGTGAGAAAAATCCTATTTTGTGTCACTGGGTAATAAATCCAAATCTGAAAGGACAAAGTAAATCTTTCTGCTGCTTCTAGATGCATGGTGAATCTTCCGTTGTGTAGCAGCATTCAGAACTGCACTCCGTAACTGCAGAAAAACTAAGAGTGTGTTTAACAAAATTCTGACAGGGCTGCAGGGAATCAGAGCTTACCCAGGAGACAGACAGCTAGGTTAGTTACCATGGGGACAGATAGCAAAGTTAGTAAGAGCCCGTGGTCTACTCCTAGGCTTCCAAAACTAAAATATCTTATAATTATCACCCTGGAATTGTTTAATAACATTTCCAGGGTGATAATTATAACAGTGCACTTTCCTGCTGCAAAAGGCAATAGAAGAGAGTCCACACCTACAAAGTTTATGTGTTGGTGTGTAAATTCCTATTTTCCTTTATTAACAAGTGCTGAAGGCTAATTTCTCAGCAGAAATCATAATTTTATCCATTTTTCATGCTGTGCTTTCATCAGGGCTGCATTTAGAGGTTGGAAAACATCATCAGTGGAAGGGTGGCTGCTTTGATTGTTTTTGATAGAATGCTTTAATTAGGTCACCACAAAAAATTGTGTTTTAATAACCTATGTCATTACTGAACAAGGGCGATTTAAATTCTGCTATAAAGAGGTTTCTATAGCATCAGACATCTGCTGTAAACCTTACTGTGGCAATATAATCACTGGATTGCATGTACAAATTCGATTATCTGGAACTTCCAGAAATTATTTCTATCTGATTAACCCAGGGACCTTATCTTCAAGTACTGGTGTTGTATAGATTGACCAAAATCCTAACTAATGTCAGATATTAAAGCCTATAATCACAAGTTAAGTGGAAGATGAAGGAACCTAATTGCAAACAGAAGACGATATTTCTGGTATTGTCTTAGTAAGTGATCATTTAATTCGTGCTGAGATGGCAGCAGCCAACAGGTCTGAATTTTTCAAACTTCTATCCAGTTGCACTTCTGAGCTGCATTTTATTTTAAGTGACCTTAGTACTAATCACTGTTAATGGTATGGCATGTTGTTGTTTTTTTAATTGCCAAGGAAACATAAATAGTAAAATACGTGGCATTTTTATGTGTCCCTTTGTGATCCCGAATGGTAAGACCTTAATGTGTCATACAAATTTAAAGTGAGATCACTGGGTAATGGGGTACATATGGTGATCCTAAAAGAAAAGGTTACTATGGAGAATAATTAAAAAGTCTTTCTTAAAATTAGTTTTGCTGCTTAGGTATTAGTTTTAGATGTAAAGAGGGATTTACTTTTCATTACCAGATGTATTGTCGTTTAAGATTCTGCAAATTTGTGGTTTGGAAGGCTATCATTAAAATATGACTTGACTGCAATATGGAAGCCTCAGCTTTGATAGGACTGTTCCATCCATATCTGAATCTTTTTCCTCTGAATGAATGATCTGCAGAAAAAAAAGGAAGACAATGAGATTGGCTACATATCTTCTATAGTGTTTTGAGAATTAAAGTATAGTCAAGTGACTTAATATTTAGTACCCAATTTGATCCTTCCTTCCTTTTGAAGTACTTAACTGCAGTTAAGGCCAGTTAAGGACTGTATCACCTCTAGAAGAACCCGTTCTCTGCTCTCTGTAGCAAATACCTGTTTTTAACTTAAATGACTGCATCAGCATTTAACGGGGGTGAATCTATGCCTCACTACTTCAATTTTTCATCTGCTAGTGACAGCATCTGATACAGACCTGTCTGATGGTTAATTAATGCATAGGATGTATGGGAACATCCATTAAAAATACCAAAAATTATTATTCATCATTACAGTTACTGAGGTAGCAGCTGATAGCATGACACACAAGAAGAAAACACCGTTTTATTCTGGACAAAATATTCTTACTGCTAACATGATCTAAAACTACGAAGATTCATACACTGGAAATTATCTTTTCAACCCGTGCTAGGACAAATCCTCAGACCCCAGAACTTCTTCAACACGTTAAGCCTGTTTCCAGGGGAAACCCTGTATCATGTGAAAATCCCAGCTGGCAGGGCTGAAAATCTTGCACTCTTAGTTTCTCCTTTAAACTTTTGTTGTCCTGCTGTTCATGATGAAAAACAGGTTGGGAGGATTATTGAGGGGAGCTAAGGTGTGGCACACAGAAAGCTGAGCTGAGATGTCATGGAGTTGCTCTCTAGCCCTCAAGAATGCATGAGGGAGTGGACTGCTAAATTTCTTTTGAACTGTTGAGACAACGGCAAAGAAAATATTTTTTTCCCAAGTAGGAGCCCATATTTTTCAAATTATTAGAGAGGTGATAGTGGAAGAAATCTATTTGATTTACCTTTCCTACATTCAAGTAGAAGGTGACAGACGTCCCCTACATGCACACCAAGACTGAATGGTTCTAGATTTTCAGTCAGATATAAGTAAGTTTCTCTCACAAAGACACGGGGAAACTAGAAAACCATCTAACCATCCTCTGTCTTAAATCTGTTCTAAAGAGACTAGAGAATATTTCATGCATTTTTGCAACAAAGAAATGGAAGCTCGAATACAGAGAACACAGCTTTGTTTGATTTTGAAGTGTCAAATAAATAAACCATAGAAATAGCTGCATGCCCCCAAGTAGATGCAAAAGAACACAAATCTACTAGTAGAATTCTTATTTCCAAAATTCTCCCCCAAGAAATTCATATTTTTACAGCAGAAATCCATCCGTGACAGTCTGGTTTTATCATGGTATCAAAGCTAGACTACTAGAACCAAATTCTTGGTTACTAACACCACTATATATATATATATATAGTTGACTAATTTTTAATGTGGAGTATAAATGACAGCATTGGGGGTTTTTGGCTTTTTTTCTGGTGTGAGAACGTAAGCTCCTTATAAACAGTATGAAAAATAAGGAGTTCCACCAGCATGGAACTGGTCTTGTGGAGTAGCTGAGTTTTAATTAAATTTACACAACTAGTATGAAACAATGGGTTGCCTCCAACATCATCCAAAGAAACCTCAGGGCCATCAAATGTGCTTCAAAAATAGTTGGTCTCTACTGTTCAGTTTTGTCCAGTAAATAATAATGCTTCATAAAATAAAACAAAGATTCATAGACGAGTTGAACAAAGCCATTTTTCTGAAATGGCTTTCAAGCAATTTCTTTAGTCCAATCTTTTTAAATTTTGGCAGAAAAAAATCTCAAATTAGTGTAAAAAAATGGAAGTTTTCAGTCTTTCTGTTTTCATTTTTCTTCCTCACTCAAAATTTTTTTGTTGTTATTTTCACTAGAAATTACTCTTTCAGCCTAATAAGTGCAGCGTTTGTTCTACTATCCTTTCAATTTATTTCTCTTTTGGAATTGTCACTTTATTCCAGAGTTGAAGAGAACACCAGTTAAATGTAATATCTAATCATAAACCCACTTTCTAAAGTAAATATCATTGATATATTATTATGCATTACATCCTTGTACAGTATTTGGCTGAGATAGAGCTAATTTCCTTCACAGTAGCTAGCATAGGGCCATGTTTCGGGTTTATGACCAAAGCAGCACTAATAATTCAGGCATGCTTTTGTTACTGCTGAGCAAGGCTTGCACAGCTTCAAGACCTTTTCAGCTTCTCATTCCACCCCACCAGTGAGAAGGCTGGGGGTGTACAAGAAGTTGAGAGGGGAGAGAGCTGGGACTGATGACTGCAGATGACCCAGGAGATATCCCAAACCATGTGTCATCATGCTCAGTAAACAGAGCTTGGCGAAGGATGACCAGCAGGGGGGCACTCGAAGTGGTGGTGCTTATGCATGAGATGTCTGAACACCTGCCTGCCCATGGGAAGTGGTGAATGAATTTCATGTTTTGCTTTGCTTGCATGTGCAGACTTTATTTATTAAGCCATCTTGATATCAACCTATATATAGGTTTTCTCACTTTTCTCTTCCAGTCCTCTCCCCCAGCTCTGCATGGGGGAGGTGAGCGAGCAGCTGTGGGGGCTTAGTTGCTGGCTGGAGTAAAACCACAACAGTTCTTTACATGTGCTAGGTGGCCAATAATTTTTACACCTGCATTATCTGTCTGGCAAAGAAAAAGAACTTTTATTTGATCTTCGATGAGTACTTCGTTTTTCTCTTTGAGTCCTGTGGCACCCTACACTCTATCTAGGTGAGTGTGATGGCTGACTTGAAGGTGTCTTTTGCTTCATTTATGGGCCATGCAAAATCCCATGGTATAGGTTCAGGTAATATATATAAAAAGCCATTCTATCTAACAAATGAAACATAAGTCACATATATTTAGCCACTGCACATCCACTTACAAAATATTTTCATGATTGTCTTAAGTGCTAAGAAAAATTATTTCAAAATCTCTATATTAAATACCACAATACTGAAAGATTGCTTCAAGGAGAAGAAAACTTTTAAATCAACCAATTTTAAAAGGCTGTGGATTTGTTGCTTTGAGCAGGGTCTAGCTTATGAAACACTCTGAGATAAGCATATGATGGTGCAAAGGTCTAGATAGAGCTGGCTCTTTGCATAGTTTCCAATGAGGATCTTTCAACAAGAACATATTATAACATTTCCTTTTGATAGGATTGCAACATAAAGTATGCTTACTAACCCCAATGACAAGTGAAGTGCAAGGGCAGAAGCCTGGTGTAGTCACGTCACCACAACAATACATCTGTTCTCTTTTATTTCCACTTTCAAATATGAAGTAGTTGTGCTTAGCAGGTAGGATGGAATGAATGTCTCACATATGTGCTCTGATGTGTTTGGATTTTTTGTTTATTTTGGTTTCCGTAAATTGCTTATTTAATGAAGACAAAAAAAAAGTTGTAAACGCTGAGCATAAGGTTGAAATACAAAGTCCCTCAATGTTGATTCTTTGAAAGGAGAACCCATTTTTACATATTGATACTTCTAAGTATAAGTAACCAAATGGCTTTCAAAACTTTCCAATTTATAAATGTCAATGACCTAAACGATCTATAGAACCAGAATTATATTTATCACTTTTTCTACACTCCTTTGACAAATTAGGAGCTTTAGACTTATAGCAGTCCTAAGATTTACAAAACTTTGTTAGATGCATAAAAAACAAGGACAGTGAGTCATTATTAAGGCTTTATATTCACAATAAAGATTTTCTTCTGCATTTACCAACATGAATTAAGAAATATTTTAGAAGAAGGCCCAAAATAATTGAGATTTTATGAGAATAATAGAAAAGAAAAAAAGGGTACTGAAAAAAATAAAACTGATATTCTGAGGCTTTTGGAAGCAGATAGCTACTTAGTGGAATATTCATCATAAATATAAGAGAGTTCAAGTGAGGAAAGCCTGGAGGGTTTGTAAGATACTAATATATATTACCTTCAGAAATCATATTGGTAAGACAAGGCAACGACAGATTAGTTCACTAATATAAGCAGATCAGACTAAAGTGAAAATAAAGTTTTAAAAGTTCCTAAAATGTCCTTATGATGGCTAGTAATGTGTTCTACTTGCTCTTCAAGTTCATTTTGGTTACTGTGATAACCAGTGGCTAATCATGGGAAACTTAAAATCTCATAATGCAACAGTCTGGAACCAGATTTTATAAGTCAGTCAAGAAAGAACTGGATACACAGACTCCCCATGATAGGAAAAACCAGGAACACTTCCCATTTCAAGAAACTAGATGAATGCTCTCACCAAATTTAAATAATGGAAAAACCTAAGTGTGCACTGCACCTTGCTTTACACTGAAAATAAGTTACTTACTAAAGGGAAGGAAAATATAGAAAAGCCATAAGCAACCAAAATGGGCAAATGCAAATTATGCATCTTTTGGGCCGTGGCTGTAGAAGTGTTAGCTACACATGACTGTCAACAAGGAGGCGCACAAATGTCAGTAGTATGCACATGAAACTATAAATAGCTGTATTTTCTGACTGTGCTCCCTGCTTTCAGTCACAGCTATAATATTTCTTTACTTCAATGTCTTTACTGTGGAGATTCTGTAAATATAATAAATACAGTCTTGAACTAGTCATGAAGCACGAAAAACTTCAGAAAGGCGGGCAATTATCGAATAATCTTTGCTTAAATAATGTCTTACTAAATAATAGCTCAACCTCTTAAACGTACAAGCAGCATTCCATAACCCAGTGGACAGACTAATTTTTCACCTTATTATGCTATATAGGATGATATGTATCAATGATGAAAAAAGTTGAGTTTTCAGGATATACTAGTTAAATCATGGAACACAAAGATGCAGAATTCTGCAATGATGATTTGACAATTACAGAATTGCAGAATCAATTAGGTGGGAAAAGACCTTTGAGATCATTGAGTCCAGCCTATGCCCTAACACCACCTTGTCAAGGAGCCCCTGGCACTAAGTGCCACATCCAGCCTTTTCTTAAACACCTTCAGGGACAGTGACTTCACCACCCCCCTGGGCAGCCCATTCCAATGCCCAATCACCCCTTCTGTGAAGAACTTATTCCTAATGTCCAGTGAAACTTTCCCTAGCACAGCTGAGGACTGTGTCCTCTTGTCCTGTCCCTGGTTGCCTGGGAGAAGAGACCTACCCCCACCTGGCTACAGCCTCCTTTCAGGCAGCTGTAGAGAGTGATAAGGTCGCCCCTGAGCCTCCTCTAGTCCAGGCTAAACAACCCCTGCTCCCTCAGTCACTCCTCATAAGACTTGTGTTCTAGATCCTCCACCTGCCTTGTTGCCCTTCTCTGGACACACTTCAGAATCTCAACATCTTTCCAAAATTAGGGGGCCCAGAACTGGACACAGTTCAAGGTGTGGCCTCACCAGAGGAATAGTCACATCTCTAGTCCTCCTGGCCACACTATTCCTGATATGCGCCAGGATGCCATTGGCCTTCTTGGCCACACTGCTGGCTCATGTCCAGCTGCTGTTGATAACTACCCCCAGTTCTTTTCTGTCTGGCTGCTGTCCAGCCACTCTGTCCCCAGCCTGTAGTACTGCACAGGGTTGCTGTGTTTGAAGTGCAAGACCTGGCACCTGGTCTTGTTAAACCTCACATTGTTTGATTCAGCCTATCAATCCTGCCTTTCCAGGTCCCTCTGCAGAGCCCTCCTACCTTCCAGCAGAACTGACACTTACCCCTACCTCATGTCATCTGTAAATTTGCTAATAGCAGACTCAAACCCCTCGCCCATATCATCAATAAAGATATTAAACCAGTCTGGACCCAATACTAATGCCTGGGTGACACCACTGGTGACTGGCTGACAACTGGATGCAGCACCATTCACCACCACTCTCTGGGTCTGTCCAGCTCCTCCACCCAGTGAAGGGTGCACCTGTCCGAGACATGGGCTGCCAGTTTTTTCAGAAGAGTTCTCCGGGAGACGGTGTCAAAGGCTTTGCTGAAGTCCAGGTAGACACATCTACAGCCTTCCCCTCATCCACCAGCAGTTAACAAATGAATCTTAGTGATCACATTTTGTATTCCTTATGTTGCTATTCTAAGTAAGAAAGAAAAGAATAAAAATTAGAAGATATCATAACATTTAAAATTTTCTTTTCTGCATAAGCCAGGCAGATCAGGATTATTTGGTTTGTCCAACTATAAAAAAGTAAACCACAGATAAGCAGAAAAACTGAAAGCAGAAAGCTACTTATGTGTCCTGACTCATTATTAAACAGGCTGATATATAGCAAATACTGAGTATATCATAGAAGAAAAATAACTGAAATAGCGATAAATTTTGAAGAAGTTGGGTCTTAAAAAAAAAAAAAGAGGGAAAAAATTGCCTATGTTTGGTGTTCTTGAGTAGAACAAGGGAATGTGGAAACAATGTCTTTGACACAGCCTCAGATTCACACTGGATTTAGAATTTTTTTTCTGTTGGCCTGGAGCCACTGAAAAACATATAGATATAAAACACGGGTAAGTATTGGATGTCTGTAAACCATGTATATGTAATATGCTGTGTGTTGATTCCAGGACACAACCTCTGTATTTTATGCTGAAAGCCAAACCTGAACCACCTGATTTCCATGGACAAATTTTTAGACGATAAACTACATATTTAGGGCCATAGTCTATATGAAAGGCTGTGCCTCCGTGTTTGCAGACACCCTAAGAAGAGACAAATCCATTCAAGGCCTTTCTTCTATTTTATTTTTTTTTCTAAACTACAATAGTAGTGGTAAATAACAATCAGATAATAAAAATGGAAAAAATCCAAAGTCATGCACAATAAAATTACTCACCACCTGGGGACTGATGCCAGACTCCCCTTCCCAGACTGGCCACCCTTCAGGGTAAATCCCCTCAGTTTATATACTGGGCAAGGAGTTCTATGGTGTGGAATATCCCTTTGGTCAGTTCAGGTCACTGGTCCCAGCTATGCCCCCTCCCAGTTTCTTTTGTGAACCTCCGCACTGGCAGAGAATGAGATACGGGAAAAAATGTCCTTGACTTAGGATAAAGATGACTTAGCAAAAACAACACCATTCCCATTCCGAATCCAAAACACAGCACTGCAACAGCTACCGGGGACAAGTTAGCTCTACCCTAGGTGAAATCAGGACAAAGCCAAACTTTGGCTTGAATGAAATTAAAAAGCCCAACACAGTTAATTAGTTATAATTAATTATATTTAATAATATTCAGTTATTTCCCCCTCAAAACTAAATGTCAATTAGGGTTTGAAGACTGGTGCAAGTATTCATCTCTACTTGCACAGATTTCCTTTTCTCTAATCTGCACAGCCACACCTGAACTGAGATAGAGCCCAGGGGCCAGGCTGTGGGTGGAGGCTCTGGGTGGGGTTTGTCAGGGCCATTAGTGCTCATTAGCACCTGCAGGTACTGCCAGTCACCTTCTTTTTCATAATAATTATGCCTCGAGCTGCAAAAAGAGCAAGAAAAATCACTAAAATGTATATCTATTTTATAAAAAGTAAAGTATTATGGGAAAATATTGGGCTGATTTAGTGTCAGGCAGCAGGCATATAGGCAAAATCTGACAGGAAGTGGCTGACCATCTGATTTTTTTCTAATATGGGAACACTGATTTGGTTAACAGAACTTCGTCTGCCACACAGCAGATGAATGAGGACAAAATCTGATCTGTTTGACTAGTAGGGAAGCATTATACTGGGTTTTGTCTGTCCTTTTCCTAGAAATGAATTTGTGATCATGAGGAATCTGGTGCCCCTTATTTTTCTGGTTTTTCTTAAAGTAATAAAATGATTCAGCATCCTTCTTTTTTCCTCTGGAAGTAAACGTATTGATGAACCACTTCAAACAATGCTAATCAACAGTGTGAGAAGCCTGCAAGAAAGGACATTGACAGGCGAGGCACTATTACTAATTTATTTGTCTCTTTATGGTTCAGTTAGAGGAATATCTTAGGGAGTGCAGCACATGTCAGCGTTGTCAGATGTTACACGGTAGCTGTCATAGTCTTGACTGATGTACAAGCACTACCTGCTCATGTTTGCCCTTCCTTTCTGTGGAGTGCACACAGGTAAGACAGCTTGTTGGTAATTTTTATTTAATGCTTTCAGTATCTGCAGCTGCTCTTTTGTTGAAAGTTCTGACAACGAGAGATTCCACCCACCAAGATTCCCAAGATTTCCACTGCAAGGGTTTCATCATGTAAACAAGGTTTTCCTCTGGGATTAGAATCCAACTCCCATTTTTTTCTAATGCCTAGTGATCTTGGCTATAACTGTTTGTGTTTTAATTTATTAAGAAATATCGAAAGAAATGAAATCACAGAAATTAAGAGTGCAAATGGCTTTGCACTGCTCAAGAAAAGATAATCTTCTTTTCAAAAGTTTTTTTCTGAAATAGTCATGTCCTAAACCTCACCTTGCCCTGAAAAGCACACGTTAATTTGAAGACTTCTATGCAGAAAATAACTGCAACTATATGTCCAGAGAGGTCTGTCATTCACAGACTTTAATCCTCTCTCAGACACAATTGCTGGATAAAAAAGGAGGCATTACTGTTCAGATGAAGCCTTTGAACATAAATTACGATATGGTAAACATTTATTTCTTAATATAATAGAAAAAGAATCAAGAACAAGAATGTTTGTGAAGGAAGGGTTCAAAAATAATAGGCTGGGAAACCAAATAAGCTTATGACTGACAGTTCAAGTCGTGGTGTTGTTGTTCTGGGAAACAAAAGATGTTCCTAGATGCAGAAGTGAAACCTTTTCCAAATGTAGAAAGTCATTGCAGATACTACAGAAATTACAGAAAAATTTCAGCATACTCTCTTAAGGCTATTTCTCCAGTACACACAAGCCAGTGAATTAAAGGAAATATCCATACCTTAAAAAATGTTTTAAAGTATTTTTCTCTAACTATGGAGTTTAATTTGGAACAGAAATTCACTTTTGTTGTATTTGTTCATGTCTTTCCCCCTTCCTCACCTTTTCATCTGAGCACCTGGTTCCACTCTTAGGTTAGCAAAGTCCAATGGAGCAGAGAGCAGATGGGCAGCATTTCTCGTTGACCACTCATTTACTTATGGAAAAGTTATAAATGGCAGTGTTATACAAAATAAATTTTATTTATTTTCTTTCAAGTGATTTGAAAACCAGTGTCTAACACAACTTTTAGAAATAGTTTTCTGGGGGTTTATGTTTTTGTTTAGTTGGGGGGCTTTTGGGGTTTTTTTGGTTTGATTTTTTTAAGCTTTGTAATACTGGTTTTGTTATTTTGGGACCATATTTGTCTCACCAGAAGCCACTTCTCACTCAAAGGAATGTGGGTTGGCCACATCTCTTCAAGGAATCATAGCAGCTCTGTAGTTTCTATGAAATCAAATGTTTTCAGGATATCTGCTGTGCAAATCATGCATCCACAAGAACTGAAGCTCTCTGGCAATCCCCAGAGGTAAGCAAGTCTGCATTTTGAAGCATGAGTAGGAACAGTGATGAAAACATGAACACTTTTGTACCACGTGTATGCAAATCTATTGAAAAATTTACCCAGACTCTGGGCTGATTCTAACAGCAATGTAGGATGAAAATGTGATTAGAAACCTTCATAAATGAATATTAATAAAAGAATGAATAATATCTGGAGTTCTGGCAAAATTAGGAGCCACAGAAGAAGAAAAGACCAACTTCTACCCTGAGTTATACCTCTTGAAATGCAGAACGGAATTTTTTAATGCTAGCTCAAAAATCTTAATTTAGTCTTAATTTAAAAGTATTTACTTAGCAGTCTGAATTTTCTTCCTTCAGGTTATGAAAAGCAAAATAACAATATTACAGTGTTTGAAACAGAATTTGATCTTGGTGCTTTTCATTCTTTTCAGAAACTATATTGACTTTAATTTCCTAAAACCTGGCTAAGGCCCTGATTTTAATCTCTCACTAAGGCCAGCAGTGCCTTCACTGCTTCTTTGTTCTACAACAGCACCTCAACAACTGCTTATATTTCACTGAAGGAAATGCAGCATAAGGATATGTTTACAGTTAAGCAGAAAGTCACATATACTTGTGGAAGGAATGAATTTACATATATGCTTAAGTGCTTTGTTGAAATAAGGCCAGTGCTGTAAAAGTATGTAAAGGTAACAGAACACAGGAGAAAACCCTGACCACACAGAAACTGAAGCAACATTCCTAAGCTTTACTGCAGGATTCGAGGGTAAAAACATAAACTGAGAACCCATCCTTGGCAAATCTGAGTGAGCTTCATGTGTGTGTATCTCTTTCAGTGTCTTTACTGTTGTAAGAGGCTAAGTACATGTCGGTGTTCAGCTGAGTTGAAATTTAGAGTTGTATATTTTAAAGGACCTTAGTAAAGATGTCTTACTCTTTTAAATAACCTTTTATTAACAATGATGACAAATGCAACATTTTAAGATGAGAGACTCAGATATTTCAAAACTGATTTTTCACATTTAAGAAGAAATATAAAAAACTTTTCCTTAAGATGTTGCTATTACTCTCATTAAATGCATTTTTTGTAATGTTCCTAGGAGATGCTGACTACGAATTATTTTAGAATGAAACAGTGTCACAGAAAGCAAGAATGTGCTCCTCGTGTATATCCCAAATTTTCTAGGTCCATCTGGAATATGCTTGAGATTTTCCAGGAGGACCAACCATTTGTTTTAAGGTTCAATCAGCAATGGCATCCAAAAGCATAATTGTGTTCTGTGGCACTGAAGCTTTTGGATCTATAGACTTTGCCATTATCCTTATTAAGGAATTTAATCTCAGCAGATGGATATTTTTAAGTTAATAGGGTTAAAAGAGATCCTAGTTTAAAAATTGTGTTCATAGATGAAATCTGGCTAGGTTACTTGATGACGACTAGAAACGCTAATCTTCAAACATAATATTTCTTATGTTCTTAGAATCACAGAAGATGCTGTACACAATTCAATTTGCCTTTTCAGCTTTTTTACGTAGTCCGTAAGACATTCTGACTTGCCCTCTGCAGCTGTTTATACCAGTTTTAAGCAGTAATCACAATTTTCTTTTACCTTTGATAATGAGGTCTTGATCATGAACACTTGTTGATCAGTGTAAATGGGAATATGTATTTCAACTAGAGGTGGACTTAATCAGTAGCTAAGAGGAGAGTAAACTCTCATTAAGCATGCAAATGATATCAGTTAAAATTGCTATGAGACAGACCTTAGTGCCATGACAGTTTCACACCATTTTAAGTTCTTTCAGCATCATGGAAATGAGCATGAGTTGGGATCTGTGGAGGTCATCCAGAAGTCCTCCTGATAAAAGTGGGAGTGTCTTCACCTTGGGTAAAGGCTTGTCTGCGTTTCGTCTTAAACGTACTTGTGAGACAAACCAGGGTGCTGGCTCAACTGCTCCAGGGTCCTTCACATGCATCTGCAGCAGCAAAGTCAGCATAAAAAGTGACTGTTTTCAAATACTCAGTTGGGGTGAACTTAATTGAGAAACATAAGATCTTTTAGCTGTCTGAAATTATGGAATTACATAATAATAATAATTTTCTCCTTTTTATTTTAAGTTCAATAGCTTTTTAATGCAAAACTCAGAAACAAGCAAAAAACTGGAACCAGCATCCATCATGCTCTCTTTTAGCATGGAAGATTATTTAGTCATTGATTTAATTAATCAAAGAGCAGTAAAGAATTGTTTGATCACAGAGAAACAATAGATGGCATTACTTTTAATATATCTATTGCTCTACTGAATGAAAAAGACCATAGACAATGGCATGTCTTAAAACAGGGCTTCTCCGTTAAAAATTATTATAAGTAACTTTCTTACATCATTAAGTCCCCATTGCTTAGGCAAGAAACAGTCATGTTAAATCTTTGTTGATGTTGAAATAAAATTACAGAAGAGCTGCACGTGCATTAGAATGTTCTTTGAAGTAAAATACTTAATAACCAATTTTTTTTTCATAATGCATATGAGAAAGTTTTAATGATAAATATTTTCTCTGGAAGTTGTTGGACTATTTTCATTTAGCCGTAATTAAACATTGGCTGAAAGCTAATGTTAATATTGGCAGGAGGAAGGTTATTTCTATGGAGGAGGAGCAATCCCACAGTCTATCAGCAAGGTTTGTCTCAAGATAAAGGCTAGCAAAATTCTCCAGGAAAGGTGATACAACAGATGAAGGCCTCACTGCAGTAACTGAAGTCCAATTCTTTGCAGTTTCCTCTCGATCAAGAAGATTTCAGGTAGATTTCCCACCATGTTCTAGGGCCCAAAACTTTTTGTCTGGCTATTTAGAGTGATTTCTACTACAGCTGGCAAATTGATGTCCACTTTAAAGGCCAAGATGAATTTTAGTGTCATAAATAATGAAAAAAGAGAGAATTCAAGGCATGGATAACATAATACATTATTCTTTATTTGTAAAGCTCTTACTAGCGATGCCTTATGAAGGACATCTTCATAGCAGCACATTCACATCAGTTCAAGGTTATAATAATAATAATAATAAGAGTATTGAGGTCACTGTAGGAGAAAATCTTGCTAATTTTAGTGCATGTAGCTTTCGCTGAGCCTCTTCCTGCCTCACATGATTTATAGGCATATTTCTATTAAGATAAAGAGACTTTGAGCTCAGATCCTTGTCCTAAACCAGCAGCTGCTATGATTAGTGTGGGTTTTGCATATCAACATCATCCTGTATTAGTGGTATTTTCTTTTTTAATTCTTTTGGTATATGTTCATTGGGAATATGCCCCTTCATTTCTTTTCCAAAAAGCAAGGGCTGCCAGGAATGCCACAGGCAAGGCAGCCACAGAGCTAGCAACTTCTGAGGAGAACTGCATTAAGGCAATTCTCTTCCACTGGCACCAGGAAGCTAGAATTCAGAGAAGGCCATCTAAAATAATCATAGGATTGAAAATGAAATCTGTAAGCAATGTGAAGAGAGATAAACATGCGTGCTTTTCAGAAGAACTGGTTGAGTGGGAGGACAGGGAACATGAAAGCAATTTTACATAAAAACAGAGTGTAAAAATAGATATTCGGAAAGGAAAAAATCTTGATTTAATTAACTGTAGCTCACAACAAAGGAAGGAAGAGTCTAAAGCCTGCAGATCTACACAGGTGGTGCTATTAGAAGTAGAATTTTGTTCACTGCAAACAGTATGGAAAATAATGATATATTATAAAACACAAGATAAAAACAACAAAAAAAATGTGCGTTACCTACAGAGACATAAACCAAATACAGACACATATATATAAGATAGATACATAAAATGTTATTGTGGATTCTCAGGATTGCATTTTTTATTGTGTTTGGCATTGTACCAAATGTATTTCTCTAGAAATATTGTTCTGTTTGTCTTATTTCTGTTTACATAAAAATTTGTCCTGTATTTCTGTATCATTACTGAATAGTCTACAGGTTTCTTTTTCTATTCTGATAGTATAGAACAAGTAAAAGAAATACTTTGAAATTAGTTAAAACTTATAAATTTTTTGGACATATGAATACACTATGTGTAATAAAACTTCAGCAATATTATTAATATAGAATGATGAAACCTGTATAACTTAAACTCTGGGATTAACCAATCATTTTGCATTTTGAGGGCATTTTTTCTGCTACATTTAATGGGGTTTAATGTCATCTTAACATGTCAGATTGTCATTTGACCAGGAACCTATTTTCAATTGATACAGCTTTTATTAAAAGAGGAAAAGGCAATTCTTATACATATTATTTTTATGTGATAGGTTGCCTTTTACAATGTTTCATAATGTTCACACTACAATTACAGAATAAGTCTATCAGTTAAAAATTGAAACCAATTTTCTAGTTTGTTTATTTTCCATGGATTGTGACTACATGTGATTTTAATGACATTGATTAAACTAAGGAGTTATTGAACATTATCTGTGAGAATTTCATATCTGAAATTTCAGCATCAGTGAAAAACAAGTTTAACTCATTTGTTGCACGTTACAATGAACAAAAGTTCTATCTCCTTAAGAGAGGTCCAGAATCTTTACTCACTCTGCATATCTCCCAGTGGTATCTGAAACATAGCTATCACCCCCCTATATGGAGATTAAATAAAATGAAATTTATCCTGAGATAAATATCATATGGGTAATCCTAGGACCCCCTTCAGGATCCATAAGCAACAGTCAAGAAACTAACTTCTGTGTATTAGAATTAGAAATGCAAAGAGATGCAAATACATAAGAAAGAAATTTAGTATTTTATGTAAGTAGAATTATATAAATCACTGTAAGAATATACATGGAATTTTTAGACATATTTACTTGGCCTGCTTCCAATATTTTAGTTGATGTTGCCCTTAAGAATTTTAATTGGTTTAGAAAAAAATATCCAAAGTTGGTTCTTTATGTAAATTTCTGGCTGGAAGAGAGTGCAAAGTAGTGACAGCATTATTTGTCAATGTCCTCCAGTGATTGTTAGCAATGCATTCTTGCACATATTGTTTCAGACAAAAAAATTAGTATTTTGCATTAGCAGAGGATAATTAGGCAATAAGATACAAAAGAGAGTAGGGTTATCATGAGATAAACACACACATGGGGTGTTATGAGGCACAGCCAAGTATCTGCAATCCCTCCAGGGTATGATTATCTCGTGATAACCGCACACCCTGGAGTTGCCTTATTGCTATTATAAAATATCTTTATTATAGGAAGAAATGCACATTTTTGTGCTGAAAGAAGACGAAGGTGGCAATTTAGAATGCTGAACAGCAGTTTCAGCTGAGCTATGTGGTTTACACAGATTAATCTATCCCATTGGAATGTTTCCTCAGCCAAAAAAATGTTCCCTAAATCCAAGCAGTCATAATCTGTAGTGATGTGCAGCTATTTGGAGTATTTGACAAATTCCCTCCTTGGTTCTTATGCTGTTTATTTGACTGCAACATATGCACATAGCAATATGAAGAGATGGAGAGGTGTGAACAGGACAGTGAACATTTTGAATATTTGATAATATTTCTAAAGTCTGGATTCTTCCATTTTACTTTTACGCAAACTCTGTGTAAACTCTGCAAACTCTGTAAACCATTCTTCAGAGAGTTGAATAATGCGTATAAAGCTAATTGAATACTATTGGGAGATAGAAGTTCCAAAGTACAAACAATGTCAATAGAGCTTTAAAAGCTGGGAAACTGATGAGCCAGGGAGAAGCGAGATGCCCCTTCCAAGCGGCACGGTTGTTTTCCTACCAGGCATAGAGAGGTGATGCCGTAAGGGGAAAAGACAGCTGGATAAATACACACTGGCTTCTTTGTACAGAATTGGAATTTTGCCCCTATCATCAGTGGACGAAGACCATAAAAATACTTAGGACCAGTCCTATGCATAATAGCTTTGTCCATGTGAATGGCCTCTCTGAATTTACAGTCTTGCTTCCTCTCTTTGTAGATGCCATTTGGGAGTGAAAACAACTTGGTCAGGCTCAAGGTAGATGTTAACTGTTTTGATGACACAAGCTCAAAAGAAGCAAATCTTGTCCCTAATATCTGCATTTCAACAAGTGGTAGTTTAGTTGTATGTCCTGTTAGTCATAGATTCTTCATGAACAATTACGCCTAAGGATTTATTTTTATTCTGTCATTTAATTATTTATGAAAACCATCATCATGTTCCAGTGCAACAGAAAGAACTTCAGGGAGCATTCTGTTTCTATTAGTTTGTATTATTATTGAACAGATTTTAGGAAGAAATAAGCATTGAAATAGCTTATAAATTGTGTGTTAAAGCATAATCAATATTTGTATTCATGTTTGGGCATAAAAACACACGAAGAAATCCTTGTAGAATTTATTTCTGCTTAGAAACTTGTACTTTGGCCTTCAAAATGTGTCAGCTTTAATTTAAGATTGGTGTTTAATATGGAATATGGAGATCAATGTAATTGATTTGATTGAATAAAAAAGTCCTTGAAAGGATATATGGTGCACATTTTTAAATGCAACAAGCCCAATAATTGGTTTAAATGTAAAAATAAATTGTATCTGGAGATATCTATCCCAGCCAGGGGTGATGTTTTATTGGTTTTTGCATTTCACTAACTGATGTGCTTTCATGTAAAATCAATATTGTGCAGTCAAATATATTTTGCTTTGTTGTGTTGTAGGTTTAGTTAGCTAAGACATAATTTTAAATGTGGCATAACTAACCTTTATTTTACGGTAAACCTTTTGAGCAGAAATGAAGGAGAAATGTAAAAAGACACTTTTAGCTTCCTAAATATTCTATGGAGTCCCTTGCATAATGTATAGATTTTTCATGTGCTTCTGCAGCATTTTACTTTGCTAACTCTCAACCTTTTTAATTAAGTCCCTAGCCATTCCTCTGGAAGTAATTGCCATCTGTGGAATATTAGACACCATTTCAAGTGATGCATACATACCTGCTTAGCAGGGCTGTGTAAAACTAGGCATCATACTTTCTACCTGTACTGAAACTGAAAATACATTTGCATTCAATTTTTTTTTTAACCTATCATGAAGAGAAAATCTATTTCTGCATTTAGTCAGTGCTGACACTTTTAATACAACTGAAAAGCAGCTCTTTTAGAAAAAGCCTACAACTAGTACAATTCCTCTCTTTTTTTCTTTTTAATTATTATGTCTTCCTCACAACTGGGGAGAGCTGAAGTCGAAAAGGGAATCTGACATATCTCACTTTATATGTTACCTATTCATGGAACATTCCACCACCACTACAGAAAATGTCAGCAAAGGCAGAATGTTATACAGGAGAATTCTAATGGATACAATTCTTCAGTTCAACAGGATACAGTCAATACAGTTAGTTCAAAGTGGCCATTAAACATCTGCTGGTTTTCTTAAAGTTTGTGCCTCTCTCATCATTAAGGAAAACAAATTATTTGAAAAAGCTGTTAGCGTCCAAAGGAGAAATTTAAGATTTATTTCAATGTAGTTTCATGATGTACAGATTGAAGAAGCCCATGAAAAAAAGGTATTTTTGTATGTGCTACTCTAGGGAAACAGACTTTTCTCTCTTTTTGTCCTCAAACTCCAAATTACAGTGCTCTGTCCAGTTTTTATTTTCCCTACTGCAGGATGCTGAATAGAGATAGGGCATTTTTCCCCATCCTTCCCCTCTCTCAGTGGTCTTGAGAAAGTAGGTAAAAATTCTGTGGATTGCTTTGCAAAGCTGTAATTATTGTAGAGACCTATATTTCCACACACACACACACACACAAAAAAAAAGCGTTTTCTGCACCATGAAGTTTGCATACAGAAAATTGGTATTCCTAAGTACTTCTTCCAACCCTACAATTCTGAAACACTCAAAAGGTTTAAAAAAAAAAAAAAAAAGTAATAGACAAAGTGAATATACACACTGCTTATTGAATTCAACAGAGCAGAGAATTTTTTCTGGACTAGCGATTTCATAGACCAGTTTTACACTTTTTAGTCATGCCTTAAAACAATTGAGCACATGCCATAAACATCGAGTCTCTGGAAAATGAAGAGTCGTGAACCATTCAGAACCCAACTGAACTAATATGTCAGAATGTTATAGCTTCAGAATGTGTGAAGTGAATTCTAAACCTGCTTGCATGCCACTTTGGTCAAGCAGTTTTTGAAAGATATTTGCATAAAGACGTACATTCTTTCAAACAAAAGATTACCAGAACATGGAATGCTGTGGAATGCATCACACTTCTTAGTTTTCTTCTAAAAATATCACCTTCTAATTACATGTACAGTTCTTTCAGAAATCTGAGATGGAAATGACTCTCTTCTCACCATACATTGGGTTGCAGTGAGAGCAGCCCATAAATTCATGAGCAAGGATGGCCTTTTTTGGTACAAACCTACTGCACACAGAAAAAGCCTGACCCAGTCGGGATACAGCCTCTGATCAATAAAATAATGCTAACAGTGAGAGTTTTTGTTTCCACATCAGATACATCAGAGCTTGATGCCACTAGCATGCTTACATAGGAATATGTTAAAGAGAAGGAATAAGGACACGAAATTTTATAATGTGTGATGTTGAACCATAGACCTGATACCCAAAAATGCAAGTCATGCCTCTTGCTATACTGAACCGATCAGATGTACAATAATTCAGGAACTGTTCAGAAATAATTTAGTCCATTCATTTATACTAAAGGGCTTTTGTCTTGTGATATATGAAAGATAATGATTAATTTCCTGAACAAACCACCAGACACCATCAACTTTCCACTTTTATCTTCTTACTTTTAAAAGTAGAAAAAGTGCAAGCAGGCACTGACTGGGCTGGAAAACTATGATACTAAAATGGCCTTTTTTCTTCTCATATACCTCTGCATATGTGTATTCTTGGGTATAATTCTGCAAGTGGTTTTGCAGAATTGAAGAATTTGTCATTTTTTTAAATGGGAAATAGTTACCTCTGTAATGGCTCAATGGATCAAGCCAGTTGAATGGATGGTTTCCTCAGCAGGGACTGTTGATCCTTTTCTTCTCGTTCTGTAGCCAGAAGAAAAAAGCCACTAGTATATATTCAGGTCTCAGTGGAAATATTGCTAAGAAACTTGAGAACAACATAATAGTTTGTAAATCAGGTTTTAAAATATAAAAGCACAGTTTTCAATGGCAGTGGTTTCTGTGTATTCCTGGCAAAAGTGTTGGTTTCAGTGGTGATGCATCAGGGAGAGATTTAGTGCAGAAGGAAAAAGTTGAACACCGGCGCTTTCATAACCATTGAAATATAGTCTGACTCAATATAACAAGGAAGACTGCTGTGCTTCACAACCCATGTGATTAGGTCTTCATCTTTTCATATCATCTACCTGCACATTCCTTTAATGATTATTTTTGCTAATACATCTAAGATGAAGAGATTTGCATGGACTTCGACGTCTTTATTGAAGTATCTTCAGCTGAAACTAGAGAAACTCAGTTGTAGTTCCGAATACTATACAATTGCAAATCATAGTTACTAGAAAACTCATTTCAAGCAAACCTACATATAGAAAATTTGCTGGCAAAGGAATTTATATGATTATGTTTTCTAATTTATAACTTATTTTGCATTTTATTTATGTATGGTTTTCAACAGTCACCATCTGTTTACGTATTCAGAATTAAAAATTATTTCAAGCATTTTGCTGTATATCACATGCTAAATTCCCAATTAATAAATGTAATTGACAAATGGCATAGGTGACAGCTCAAAACAAAATTAGCTCTGATGATACAATATACTGTTTCTTTAGAATATCTATCTTACCTATGCAATGGTGGGTTTTTAGAAAGAATGGATAGAACAGAAACGTGCAAGTGAGCTACTTTGAGTAAATGTATATAAATAAAGCTATTTGACTATATAAAGCTCCAATCATAATTAAGATGGGGTTTTTCAGTTACAGCAACAGACAGAAGACAGAACGTTACACAACAGTTGGCCATTTTTTAGTTTTGAAACTTTCCTTCCCTCCAGCAGTGACATGTAATGTGTTCTGATGAATATAGCTAAATGAGTTTCTTCTTGTGACAATTATAGGGTACAAAAACCCCTCATTGCTGTCACTGAAGCAGCAAAATTAATGACAGAACTGACAGAAAATGAAACATTTCCTCAAAATCTCTTCTTATCTTTTTTAATGGAGATATTTGCAGTAACATTGTTTGTATGAAGAACACTATTTTCTTGATTTGTGGTCTAGACTAGATATTGCTACACCTGGGGCTCCTAAGACTGATCTACATCTGACTTCGATCAAGCTGATCCCCTGTGGTGCTTTGCCTGGTCTTATTACCTTTGCTGCTAGATGGCCTGCCTTGCTCAGGAAAGATTTTTTTTCTCTTTTCCCATCTGGATTGCATGCTAGAAGTTGAAAGTGGGCAGGAAGGGTCCGGGTTTCAGCTCCAAATCTTTGCCATCTTGGTCCCCACATTACCTCTGTAGCTATTCACAGCTAATGGCCCTAACAGCCTGAATGTCATTCCTCTAGTGAAGAACAGCCCCTCAGTCCTGGTTCAGCTCAGCTGCTGATTGCTCTGTCACACACTGTCATGGGTCCCTCACCATGTGTCAAGACGCTGCTGCTGGATGAATGCTCTAATTCACAATGAAAGTTACAATCACAAGACAAAATGGAAATGATAATTTGACACTGACAGATCCCCAAACTGGCATTGACTGCAGTATTTCTCCCGCCTCCTTCCCTCAGCTGTCTCCTTTTTGTTACAAGAACAAACTTCGGTGTACCCAGTCACTGTTATTTACAAATTACCTGTGGCTGACACAACAACGAGGCATAAGGCAGAAGCCACTCCCTGTTTGGCATTTGAGTGATTGTAACAAAGAAAATGATGGTGTTTGTATGCTGCTTCTATCAATATCACAAACATGACAGTCATTTTTAGTCCAGAAAAAACAGAAAAAAAAATGTTTTAAAAGATCTGTTAATATTAGTTCAAATTTTAGATGGCTAAATGAATACACTAATGTATTTTGAAAGTGCCATTACAATCATGTTGTCTGGCTTGCACAAAAGAGTTCAGAGACTTCGTTCAGTTTTCCCATAGCAGACAGTAACCCACAGAGGCATAACAGGTTGTCTTTTGGAAACCCACCCATTTTGATCTAAAGATTTCAAGTGCTGAAAAAGATTATTGTATTGCTTGAAAATTTGTTGCAATAGTTAATCATCCTCACCATCAAAAATTACCTTTAATTTCCAGTTTGGGCTTTACTGACTTCTACCTATCATTAGATATTTTGTTTCTGTCTGCAAGATGAAAAAATGCTCTAAAATAATTTCTTTTTAGATAATAACAGACCACAGAAATGTGCTTTGCCTTTCTTTAACTTCTGTGACTATTCCAATAAGCAATTTTCCTAATAGAATGATGAAAGGAAAAGGTGAGTTGCGATCAAATACAATGAAATAAATTATATTTCAGACTGCTACTTGAAAATATGCTTACCAAAGAAACAGCTCAAATGGTTAGGCTAGTCAGCCAGCAACTCCAATCTTACCTTATGTTTGGGAGTAAATTATTTTCTTGAAAATCTTGTTGAGCTACTTTCTTGAATATTATATGTCCTTCATTTAACTATTTTTCTAAGGGTTGTTCAATGCTTAGAATTCATGTTTGATTTACTATTATGTGCAGAAAAAAGAGGCTTGAAATATTAGTTCAGCTTTGGGGTTTTTTAACAAGCAACTTCTTATCAGTTTGCAAATAGAGAATATGCATATAAAATAAATGTTTTCATTGGTTGAATTGATGATTTCTAATTAAAGATTTGGTATTCCCAAAGCATAACATCTTTACATAATTTTTTTTTGGTAGTAGAGGGAGGTATATTGTTGGTATCTTTTATGCAGTGACTTGTTCAGAGAATGTCTGATCTTGGAGGGTTCCTAGATGAAAAATCAAAAACGGTTTCCGAATGTCTTTTTTGTTTTTATCATGACTCAAATTCTCCTCCACAAAGAAAATCCAGTTCATTTGATAAAGCAAGAAGTAATGCCAAATGCGTAAAAATACAAGTAAAACTTTTTGAGACTAAACCTTTTCTTTCTGTTCCGTAGATTTTAAACATGACAGGTTTCAGCAATACATGCTTAATTTCTCCACTTCTACTTACAATAGGATTATTGAAGATTAATGCTTATCAGCTAAAAAACTTGCAAGTATGCAAACTGACCTACACCCATAGTTGTAAAACTTATATGCATTCATCGACCCTGAGTCTTCTTTCCAGGTAGCAAGGTCTAACTTTGCATTCTAAAAATTTCCCCTTTCAACTGCTGCAAGGTTCACTAAATTTTCTCCCTTTTATTTACTACAGTGTCAGTGCTGGTCAGCTCACTTTGCAGTTGACAGCTACACTGAGTAATATGATATCACTTAGCCCCTCCAAATGGTCTTTGTTACATCATGAAGAAAGTCAGTTCTGGTAAAATCTGTATTAATATTTGTGTTTAAAAAGAGATTCTGAGGTGCTGTATGGATAAGAAGGGGTTTGTGGAAGGAAGTAGAACATCTATATTGAGGATATATCTCTTGCTGTTATAAACATCAATTACAATTGGATCAGAGAGCAAGAGATATCCTAACACAGACCTTATCTAGAATATAAATTGCACATGAAGTAAAATTTTATTAGTGTCATGGTAAATTTCTTTCTTTTTTCAAATATCAATACATTATTTATCTTGCATTTTTTAATTCTTTTCAATGCTTAATAAAAGCAGGAAGAAGCTTTTATACAAGGATGGCAGAAGATGACCTGTAGCTGTTGTACTAAAAATCAGTGAAAGTAATAGTGTGAAAAGCTGGAATTTGATTTCCTTTTCTATGCTGCATTTTTTTAAACAATTAGTTGGCATACAGTAGTACCCAAATCTCTGACCAGACACGCTGCTGCCAATTGGACAAACATCTTACTTGAGAATGAAAGAGGGATTTGGCTCTTTTTCAGAGCAGGGCAAGGCTGTGAACTCTGCGATATGCTTAAGATTTTTACAGAGAAAAGCCTCTCCAAATAACGTGGTGCTTTTTAGGTCGGAGATCTCCCTGTGAGTCTATGCTTAAGGAGGTATTTTGCAGATTAGGTGGTCATGGTTCTGTTCTGCACATTGTGGTGGGAAACCCCTCTGCAATCTCCTTAGCTGCAGCGTACCAGCTGCTGCTGCCTGTTGTGAGCGAGCTGTTCCCATGTGCTTCCTCTTCCTGCTGAGCTATCAGTCCCCAGTCTTGAAAGCAGATTCATTTCTTAGCAGATATATCACATTAGCTTCTGTTGCTCAGCTGAGTCATTATGTAATGTAATTTCTGGCCTTTAATAAATCAGTTTGGTTTTTTCTCTATATTCACATTTTAATTCAATTTCCAGCAATTCCATCTAGACTAGTATATTAAAAATATGCATGAATCTAAAAAACCTAAAGCTACACAGTGTCATAAATTTTCAAAATCAGGAGATGAACCTATACCTAGCAAAATAATTAGACAAGAACAATAGTACATGACACAAACTTTAAAAACGGTTCTGTAATGAGACTTTATTGATTCACAGTAAAGTCAAGATTTGTGCTTTCAGAAGTAAACAACATGCAACTGCACATTTAATTTGTGAAATAATGTTCCATTTTAATGTACAGCAATCAAAATAATATATATGTATGTATAATTTTACAGATGAAAATATTTATTACCAAAGCAAGCGGTCATTTACACATAAGACAACCATGGTTGTGGGGTTTTTGTAGTACAAATTCTGCCACATTGCAAGCAAGCGTTGCAGGCCAGAGAGAATAATTCAATGTGAGAGCTTCCTACTTTGTGAATAAATCAAGGACTTCGGTTCAGCTAGAACTGTTCAGCCAGGCTCAAAGGAGAGAAGGCACAAGGGATAAATCACACAGTATTCTGCAGTATCTTGGCTTCTCAAAATTTTCATGAAAAGAAAACACTCAGGACTGCAATTGCCATTCAAAGTAGTACAACACCATTCAATGCCTGAATTGTCACATAAAGTCATGTTTTGCATCATTTACTGCCAGATGCCATTTCACCCAAATGATGTCTTTCTAAAGACAATGTGTTCTATTCTAGATCATTGTTGTCCCAGAGCAAGAGTGCAGAGCAAGAGTGCAAGGCACAGAATCCCTTGGCTCTGGAAAAATAATGTCTTATAACAATCAGGCAGAACTTTTAGAATTAGCCTCAACGAACAAATTTTAACAAAAATATCACTGCTTAACATTCCAATTGGCAATTATAACTCAAAATTTCAACTTCCCTATCTTGTCAGATCAAGAGAGTGTTTCACAATGATGTTTTTCGCTTAGAAAAAGAAAACATGAAGACTTCCTTTGGAACTGTCATTATATTTCATTTTGAGGGTTTTTTGAAATATTTTATATATAAAAAGATCTTGAAATTATTTAAATGAAATAAGCATTTTCCTCTTCTTTTCTTCAAATATGAAATTTAGAGAGGTCAGTTTCATGAACACAAAATCCTGACAGTGAACTATACAAAGTTCTCTTACTGGGTGTTTTTGGTGGAAACAACGAATCACGTAAAATAGTCGGAACTGGGAGAGCATCCAAATGTCTTCTCAAAAAGAACTCAGCATTTTTACAGGTTCTTAGTTACTTTTTGAACCAGTTAGAATTGTCCATCAGGAATTTCAATGAGTTAATGTGAATTCTGAACATTCTGCAAAAGCCCTCATTAAATGAAATATAAACATTCAAATAAATGTCTGGGAATCTGAGGAACAGCAGTTAAGCTATCTGGTAAAACACTAGTTAAAACAAACTAGTTTGTTTTCCTTGATGAAGGAAGACATCAGTTTGCTAAATAAATGTTTCAGGCTGATATTCTTCCCTTTGATTGGTCTTTGCATCATGCTGCTTCTCATGTCCTGGATAAAATTTCCAGGAAAAAAATAATCAGAAATGAATCTCCTCCTCCTTCTCCAGTTCCAAGTAGTTTGCCTTTTGACCTGTGTATTTATGTAACACAATCCATTCTTTTTTTCTTTTTTAAAAATCAAAAAGTATTATGAAGGAAACTCAGAGCGAGTTCTGGAGTATAATTATGAAATCTGTCATATTGCTAATATTCATGACACAGGTCCCTTCTATCAATAATCCTAGTCCTTCTGAAATGAATTTGTGTACTGCATTTTAAAAGACATTTTCAAACTTAGTTTTAACATCTTCTAATTGTTATGCTTTTGTACTACAGACTATATCTCTGTTTCCCTAACTTTTTGTAGACCTAAATCTAGAAGGGCTTTAAAGTGTGTACGAAGACTACCTTACTGTGACTTTCATTTTTCATGTTTTCTGTGTAATTTACAATACATTTCCAATTTTTTTGATGAATGGTTTGCCAAAAATTTTTTTGGAAACTGTTCTAGGCATTTGGCAGGAATCCATATATTTTGAAAGAATTTTTATCAGAGATAGATAACTATGATACACAGGTAACTTTTGTTATCTAGGATATATATTTCTCTTTGCTGAAGTTTCACTGCTTGCACATCCCTATCCAAATGTTTATATAATATCATCTGAAATTATGGTTTCTGTTTACATTCAAGCTGCCAATCAAACATGATTCCACAGACAACAGTAATTAGCCGTGTTACCCAATTAGAAAAGAGAGGAAAATATCTTGTTGGCACTCACAGTAATACTTGACAGACAGCTTGAATATAACTTGTATTTTGAAAAGGTTTGTGTTGGGAAAAAAAATATTTTCAATAACTAATGAAGTACTGCAGAGATTTACTTTTTTAAGGTTGAAAAGTTAGTAAAAAAAGGATTTAAATTGTTCATTGTCAATCAGTCTTTGCAATCTGAATGCATACATTGCATTTTTACCATTATATGAACATTCTTGTCCATCTGTGACTTTACATTTGTGCTGGTTTTGGCTGGGATAGAGTTAACTTCCTTCACAGTAGCTAGTGTGGGGCTGTATTTTGGATTTGTGCTGAACGCAGATTTGATAATACAGACATTTTTGTTATTGCTGAGCAGGGCTTACACAGAGACAAGGCCTTTCCTGCTTTTCATACTGCCAGGCTGGTGAAGAGACTGGGGGTGCATGGCAGGTTGGGAGGAGACACAACAGAGACAGGTGACCCCAACTGACCAAAGGGATATTCCACAGTGTATGGCATCATGCTCAGTGTATAAAGTGAGGAGAAGAAGGAGGAAGGAGGGGATGTTTGGAGTGATGGTGTTTGCAACAATCACCCATGGTGGGGCCCAACTCTCCCAGTGATGTTTGAACACCTGCCTACCCATGGGAAGTGGTGACTGAACTCCTTGTGTTGCTTTGCTTGTGTGCACAGCTTTTTCTTTCCCTGTTAAATTGTCTGCATCTCAACTCACAAGTTTTCTGGCTTTTACACTTCTGATTCTGCAAGGTACTTGATGCTTGGTGGCTAGCTGGGGTTAAACTGTGATAACAGTAATGGAAAACTCTCTCCATATCCCAGAAAAACCTTCCTGAAAAAATGAAATATTAGGATTTTCCAAATGTTACATGTACAAGATTCTAGGACAAACTTGATTCAAATAAAAAGAAATGGCCAATTAATATGCTGACAGAATCTAATCTAAATATCTGTGGAGGATTTTTTTTTGTGGTTTATTGTTATGAGACTTGTAGCCATAAGGAATATAAATATAAGTATTTTGTAAAATTAAATTATTCTGTTTTTTTTTTTTGCTTTTGAAGCAAGACTTTTACCATCTTAGAAAAAACTTCAAAATTAAAACCAGAATGCTTAAAAAATAGACAATTAAAACCAGAATGCTTAAAAATAGATGGCTTTTTATATTTTAAAATATGTCTCTTTTTTTAACCATTTTTGGGAATTTGAGAAAGAGCAGGAACTTTTATTTTCAGGATGTTTGGTACCAGCAATATTGAGTGATTTAAGAGACTTACTTTTGCACTGATTTTTGGTGGAGATATCACAAGTGGATGTCATTCTATTCCTTCTTATCCTGAGGGTCCTACAAAGATTTTCTTAGGCTCATTGGAATGCAGCATGATATTTAATTTTAAACATATGAATCCTCATTTTAAACATATGAATAATCTAAAAGTATATATAGGTCACACAAAAGTTAAACCAATTGCGGGTGCTTTTCTTTCCTATTAAAAATAATTTCTAATATAAGGTTTAAACTTAGGATACGCTTACCAAAAGACTCTCAGTAAAGCTTAACTGAGTTGCCTAAGCATGTGAATGTAAACCTCAGTTTAAAGTGCCTTTGAGTCCTGCAGAGAAGCAAGGTGGTCTTACTGCTGAAAAGCTTCAAAAAGATTTTGGATTTCAGAAAGCGTATTCACACAGAACGGTAAAGCACTTTACATAACAAGATTTACATTCACACCTTTCAGCTATTTTGGTTTTAAGTTTCCCAAGTTCCCCAGGTTGACATGCCCCAAATTCATGCATGTCTGTCTAAGGTGTAAGTTTGTTGCTGGTTTTACAATGTGCTTTGACAAATCATGAAGAGACCAAATCTTCAATAACAAATTCTTTAAAATTCCTATTTTAAAACCAGGTTCAAACCAGGAATCCAAACCTATCCAGTGCAGTGATATTTTGGTTTTCTCAGTATTTTCTTGTTAGAAGTAGCTTTATCCGTTGTCACAATTGTTATAATTAGGAGCAAGATTTGGATTCTTTTTCAAAGGAAAAAACTACTGTGATGTTTTACCTATTGCCTGGACAATGCACTATTAATTCCAATGAAGTCTTTTTGACATTAAAATGGATTTACACTGAAGGGCAAACACCACCTCCAAAGGCATCCAGACTGCATTACAATCTAATCCATCACATTATACGTTTATAGGTGTCTACCATTGCTGGATTGCTAAAACACTCAACCATAAAAAAATGTCCATATGAAAAGCTGGTTTAAATTTCATGCATTTTTACTTACAAAGTGTCTGGTTAGATGAGCATGAGCTTCTGTGAAAGAAATCCTTTTGGAACATGAATATGTAAGAAGCTATGAAAATTACATGAACAGCAGTTTCTCTATTACCTTCTCTGTATTCTTTGCTGCTAGGTGAGTTTTAGACTCAACTAATTTGCAAAAATCATTAAAATTCTTTTCAAAGTTTTATGGCATTGCATATTAGTAAATAAGAACACTACCTTGCTTCTTGATGTAAAAACATGTGCATAGCTGATTTCCCAGATAAGGAAAAAGATGGCTCAATGGACAATAAAGCATCAGCTCAGAATTTACTGTACATACTAAAATTATTCATCTTGGGGTATATTTTCAGAAGCAATGTGAATGGATGCATACCCACAATTTTGATTATTTGTTAATGGTATTTCTATGAGAGCCCTCCATTCATGCTCTAGAAAATTACCCCCTACTTGTCTGTGGTAAAAATATGCTTTATTTCCTTATTTATTTGTTTATTTCCTAATACAAAAAGTAACAGCTTATAGAGCATGATAGAACGGCTTGGGTTGGAATGACTTGGACCTCAAAGATAATCTAGCTCCAATCCCTCTGCCATGTGCAGGGACAGCTTCCACTAGACCAGATTGCTCAGAACCCCATCCAACCTGCCCTTGTATGTTGAAATATTTCCCAGTAGAGAGGAAATAATCCTGAACTAGGTTTTTCAGCCTTTGCAGCTGATTTTGTGGTAATGTTTTCCATTTCCTGTAATTAGATTTAGTATCACTAACAAAATATTGAATAATTGAAAAAAAATAAGGCATGACAGATAAAGTATTTTGTATAATGGGACTTTTAAAAAAAGTAATATATTTATATATGACTGGGATTTTTTAAAAACCATATTATGAAAAAATGTCACAATATAGTATAAATGTGCTGTAATGTGATCCAGAGGTATAAAAAATAACATATTCTAGTTTAAAATATTATGTTTGTGGAAGATAATGCACATATACCTGTCTTACAATGCTAATCTGCTCCAAAAAGCTAATAGAGACGTACATTAAATTCAATATTGGTCTTTATTCTAGATAAATAGACATACTGTGAAGTATCACTGAGTGTATTTGGGTTCTACAGAGATACTGTTTGCTCATGGGATAAAAAAACTCAGACTTAACACTGCATCAACATGGACAACACTCTTAATGCTGAGGTCCTTCACAGAAAAGGACAAGCTCTAGTTGCTGAAATGCCTAAGAAAGTTTCCACCTGAGGAGAATTTGCTTTTCCTTTTTTAATTTCCTGCTGATCTCTCTTTCTTTTTTTCTTCCCCTCAAAAAGGCAATGAATTTAGATCACAAAGCCAGCTGAGGTCTATAGCCATATAGAGGTGTGCATGGAAAGTTCTTGTGGAGACATGCTGCCCCTGCTTGTCAGCCTCCCAGCTTCAGTGCATGAACATCACAACTGGTAAGTTAGGAAAGCCCAGGCAGAACAAAAATGTAGATAGCTTAGCTATTTGGGCACTTCTAGTTTTGTGGGACAGAATTATGGAAGAGTCTACCTAGTGTTCTATTAATCTTCTCTTTCTCCTTCCCCCAGTGTGGCAAACCCTTGCTCCCCAAGGAGTGGGAATGTCAGGGAGCCAGCACCTCTCCCTGCAATTATAGCTTTCATTATTTATGCATGATCACTCTGGGAAAAAGTATTGAGAATTACAGTATATAAATTCCAAATAATTGAATTGCTAATTACAAACTCATGATGAGGGCATAATGAGAAAGAAAGATAAAAAGTCAGGACACTGGTAATGCATTCACATTATAGCCAGCAACGTACCGTTTCTAAATGCTATATATTTAGCCTTTTTGCTTTCCATGTTTCCCTAATATGTTTAAGATTTCAAAGATTTTATCAGATGTCTGGATTTTAGTAATTAGATTACTGGGACTAATTTTTTTATTATTTAGGACACTCAAAATCATGTTTTGATAAGTTCCAGAAGTTCTTCACTTCACCTGGCTACAGCAGGTTTTCTGTATAGCAATGTAATCCAAACCTCAGATATCTTTTAGACTCCTTTATCAGCTCTTTTAGGAGCTTTCTTGCAAGCATTTGAGGACGAAATGTGTTTGAACATTGGAGAAACCCATGATAAGATATGAGTTGCAAAAACTTAGCCAAAAATGCATGCTTAAAAGATGCACAGCAAAGGAAGAAGAAAGGGGGAGTATATGTCATACAATGCACTTGGGAAATAACTGAGAAAAAACCCCTGAAACATGCTTGTTCTGGACCACAGGACTAGTAATTGGGAAAAACTAGCATGGGAACTAAACAATCAAAAATTCTTTTTTGGGTCTGTTTTGAACAAAAATTATTAACATACAGTGATTGAAGTAACAAAGCATATTATCGTATTTATTTCACCAAATTGCTGAAGACTGCTGAAAGATTTTCTGTAACCTACAGTATCCTCCAATGTAAATTTGTTTTCCTTCATGTCATGTAACCCAGCATAATCTGATGGTAGATACTTTTTTAAAACTGTTTTTGAGAAGGTAGTAAGAAAAAATACATAGTAATTTAACTTTAAGGATGTGACCTTTCTTAAGACATATCAGGGAAAGTATTTCCAGGGATGGTATACGTATCACTTCAAGTGAATGCGTCGGTACATCTTAAAAGATAAAAACTTGCACAGAGCAGAAGAAATTCTTTTCAGCTCAGCCAGCCAAAATAAAACAGACTGAAAGGGAAAGCACTAATATTTCTTAGATGCGTAATGTTCTTACAAATGGCCCATGCTGTGCTAATAAAACTATTGTGACTGGGAGCTTTTGCAGTGAGAACTGACAGATGAAGCAGAGTTAAGCACTTTTTCAGACAAGCTACTACAGTAAATCATTAAAGCGCACAAACAATCATCCTTCATCAGCCTGGGATTTGTTTTATAGCAATTGCAAATCGAAAACAATGTAAACAAACAAATCGACAACTAATGAACATTCCCCCACTGCTCACTGTAAATAGATCTACAACTTTAGAAGAACACTTTATCCAACACATTGTCAACTCATTGTAAACACATCTACAACTCATAAACAACTCATTACCCAGTATGTTGTCACCTCATTGCAATTAAAGTTGAATGCTAACTGTACTGCATTTCTCTGAGCTGAATCAATTCAGAAGCATGGAAGAAAATGTCTAGATGTATTAGTCCAATAAGTATCAGGACTTTTAAGAATATCTTCACAGTGTAACTGGAGTTTCTTTTGCAGTTTTTAATGTAAAAATTGAACAAAATTGCATCACTTCATATTCTAGCTTACATCTAGGTTTATTCAGTTAGACTTCCAATTTACACATAACAGTTTCTATGGAAATTTTTTGAATCAGAAAAATATTCCCCCAAAGGTTGTAAAACTTACAAGTTTCCCTAGAACTGTTCTGCATGAAATATATTTTACAGTCTTTCTTATTTATTTAGTTAGTTAGTTATTTAATATTTACTAGCTTACTTTCTACGCCACTAGAAATTTTTACCTTCTTTTTAAAGCATGGTAGGTATTAATTTGGATGTGGTTGCTAATGAATGAACTTCAACACCTCTTAAAAATAGTTTTGCAATTGAAAAATCATTTACCTTGAAGAAAACGTAACTATTAATTTTTATGTGCGGTGCACATAAATCTGAAGATGAGGACATCGGGTTTTAAGAGCAAACTTCACATACGTTAGACTGCCAATTAGGGTACAGCTTACGAGAACGGGAAGTATCTGACAGGGCTTCCCCAAACTCTTCTGCCAGGCTGCATGCACACAATCTGCTGCTGCTTTACAAACAATATGTCCTCTGGGGCAAGAGCTGTCTTTTTAATCCAAATTTACATAGTGCTTAGTACAAAATAATCTAATGTTTTACAGGGCTGCAGTGCTACAGGTATTAATGAATACTTGTAGTAGGCAGATGCATTTAGTAATGGATCACTACATGATTATAATCGTATTTTAAGAACAATTCAGTTTCTCATACAGAATATTTCTACCGAGCTCCTCAATTTGTTTTAGAATTGCTGCTTTTTGGTTACGTGATGGACTGTGATGCTGAGATTGGAAAGACTGGCTTACAGTTCTATTGCACACAGGATCAGAAGCCTAATCTTCTCCATCATGTCACAATTAAGATTTTTTTAAATGTCATTCTGCAGAATGGATGTTATCACTATTTTCTATGTCATACTGCTCAAGAACTCTTTTATAGGTATTGGCCTCACATGACACGTTGGCATCCAAACAGCTTGGAGTACATACATTGTTTGATGAGTGTAGTGTGTCAGAAGCAAATTAAACTGGCTTAAGAAGAAAAGACACTCCACATACAGAATATGGTATTTCTCACCGTCCTTTCTTCAGCACCTATTTAGACAGAGACTTCAGCCACTTCTGGAAATATACACAACCCCTGTCTTTTCGCAGAAGGGACGTCAGCAGTTGCAGTGTTGATGAAATAGCATCTGCTTATAGCAAGACAGGCGTCTGTCTCACAGTTTTTAATGCTGAGGATTTCTGCTTGAAATGCTACTTGTATTTGACAATATACTTTTGAAATGGTCTCTCAAAGGCCTTCACTTTTGGGGAAAGAGGTCAGCTGGAGTAATAAACTGGTAGAGGCATTTTATATGTTCAAATTTTGATTACCTACCTCCAGTCTGGCTTTAGCAGGCAAATGTTATGCTGATGTGATAGAGCTATGGTGAGAGAAAAAGATATATCTACAGTGAGAGAAAGAAATCAGTAATTAATCATTATGTTTACAGAGCTCTCACTGATTAGAAAACCCAGTCCTACAATTACAAAAGTTTAAAAAAGAATCAAAGTTTGATTGTTTTACTTGTGCTTAAATGAGATAAGAATGACTGTGAAGTGGCTTACGTAAAAATGGAAAGTTACTCTCACTTCAGCGCCTAATATTTATCAAACTCTTACTACGACCCTAAAAGCTTCCTTCTTGCTGCTGCTAACTATTTTTAAGTTTTGAATCACGTGCAGCATTTTCCATTAGAAACCAAATTCTAATCTTTGGCACAGGCTTTTTCTCAAACATTTTAACAAAAAAACCCCTAAACCCAAAAAAAGTCCTTGGATTAAAACCTGTATACTTCACAAGTTTTGTTGTATCTATGAAGTGTAATTTTATTTTCTAGACAGAAGGTCTAAAACAAAACCAGAAATCCCTAGTACACGTGATCTCTATTTTCCTTAACATGAGTCTTTGTTGTTTTGGGCAAAATATTTGCATCTGTTTCCTCTGTAAACCTGATACCATCAGAGACATTACCTTATTTTGAATGTGGTATCTACATTCTATTTTGAAGTATCACAATTTGAAGATTACACCAGTATTTAGCAGATAGATACCTTCTTTTTTTCCACTCACTTATGTGAACTGAAAAACAAATGTTCCTCTGCTCTTTAATGGATTTAACAACTTAAAGTCACTGATTTTTTTGTATAGAAAAAAATACAGTGGCAATTTTATAAAGAACTAAGATTATGCAGGATTGTATCAACAGATACAGAGCTATTGAAGGTAAAATAAATCTCCCATAACAGTGAATACTTTCCTCAGGTGGATTCTCAGTGATGCACACAATGCTGTGTAGCTTTTATGTCAAGGTTGAACACCTTCCTAAAAGATTTCAAAAGAAATGTTAGATTTGATCCAGAAATTACTATGTGTCATATGAGTGGCATTGTTTTAGACAAGAAATTACAGCTGAAGACCAAGATGTGCCTTCTGATTAAAGTCTTTGAGAATAAGCAATTTTCACTTTCTCATACATCAGCAACAATACTGAATGTTGTTGACCAAGAAGGCAGCACAAGGCAGTTGAGAGTTCAGATATTCCCTAGTCAGACAGCTGCACTCAACTTCTTCAGGATCCTGAGCAGATACAGCAGATGGCCTCTTTATTGAAAGGTATAAGGAAATGGTAGGTGACAGCAATCACCATGTAACATCTGAATTTGTATTTGCTACACACAAAAAAAATCAGGCCTGAAAATCAGCTTTATTCCTGCTCCAATAAGCTTAAGTCCCTGTGTGCTGTCCATGTAGCCACATTCTGAATTGTCTTTATTTTCATCTGAAGTACATGTTAAGGAAGGAAAGCAAAGTGGAGCATGTTGTCTTTCCTACTAATCTGCATCAGTTTGTGTTACAATAAAAGCCAGTGTTGTCAGAGAACATACAGTGCATAGAAAAATATATTACTTCTCTTACATGGGTTCACATTTCGTTTATCACCCATTTGCTCCAACTTGTATGCCACAGATCAGGCCCTGACGTTGTAAACTCTCTCCCGCAGAACTGTCTGTGAATAGCAAATAAAAGCAATCCGGCTGTGATGGACATATTGTTATAACTACTGCCAGTGAAAATGAATAGATGACAGTTCTGCATAGACTGCTTAGCTACCCCAAACAAGAGAAGAAGCTGAGGAGGCTATTCCACTACTTTATTACCTCCAAGAAGTTATTAAAAAAATATTCCCAAGAAATATTTACCTCTATCACTCTTCATAAAATTTCAATGTTTTCTCTCCCTTCCCAATTTTTTTCCAGCTCAGATTACCTTCGTCTCACTTCTGGCCCTTGAACAACTTGTACAGTGGGGAGCAGTTTCCCCAGCTCAGTTCACGAGCTGCAATAACTTCAACAGCAGATTGCTTTTGTTTGCCCATGATATTAGGGGCAGAAAGGTGAAGTGTGCTGTTTTTGTTGCAATGGTATGTTCTTACTCAGTATCTACATGATCTGTGCTTTTTCACTTTAAAAGATTGAGAAAGAAAGTTAGTAAGACTTCCTAGCCTTACAAGATAATTCTGAAAAAAAATCGTAGTTCAATATGCTGCAAATTTATGACCTTGTTAGGAATAGTGTTGACCACCAAAAAGCTTTGTTTCCTCCTGGTGACAATGGCTTACTTACTATTAGAGACAGAGAAACCCCCTCAAAACAATATTTATACAAAAAAAAAAAAAAAAAAGAATATTTCTTTCAGATAGGTCTAAAACAAAACTACAGTCCCCCAAAACCAATTTCATTGTTGGTTTCAAACTTTCATTATCGTCTCTGTTAGAAAAGGCATTCCTAAGAGTTACCAATGTTTGATTGTATCTTCATACAAATCTCAGTCTTGCTTTTCTACACGGTTCACGTGACCTGGATTTCTCTCATTTTCACCATCATCAGTCTTTTCAGCACTGTATAAGTCAAAGGAACAATACAGAGCCAAAAAAATGAGCACATAGTGTTTGCAGCTCATTAACACGGGAGTAAGTGTATAGATGAAGATTAGATAATTGCGTAGAAAAGGATTCAATTCATTTCCAGGAACAAAATGTTTGAACCCAACACTCAGGCAGCACCAGGCCTGTGCTAAGGGGGTCCCATAGGCAACAGTCATGGCTGCAGGGCTCCCTCCCCTAAACCAGTGATGTTAAATTAGGGATCCATCCATGCTGGTGGCAAGCACTGAAGTATTGAAGAGCAGGCCAGGGACTGTCAAAGAACCAAGAAGCTAATAAAAATGCAGGGATAATTTAGGTTTTCTTGTAACCAGAAAACCTTGACATTTTTTTAGCTTGTAAGTAAAACACCACAGAAGGACACTACATTTTTCAAGAGAATCCTAATTCCAGGATCCCAAACAATGTTGGACTGAAAACTCTGCATGTAAGCTGTTAGTCATACTACTGCTCTTTCCTTTAAGGAAAAAAAAAAACAACAAAAAACCAAAAGCAAACCAAACAAATACAACTAACAAAGAAAGCAACCAACAAACAAAAAATAACCTAGAGCCTTTTTCTTCTCTTAGTTTTCTTTTGTGATGCTACAAGTTTTCGTGCCATGAACTTGGTTTTGTCTCTGTTATTACAATCTCATACTTATCCTTGAATTTATGCGACTTCTGTTTCATCAATTTTTATTACAACTGCTCATAGCATCTGTCAGAAGCGAGGTTTTGTTCAGCTAGACTTTATTTTAACTTTAAGGTTTTGCCTGCAACGTCCTCTTGAGTATGTATTTGGCATTGTTCTGTACTTTAACCTGTTCTAAATTCTTATCTTCATTTATCACTAATGTAATAATCAAGCCAAGAACCTAGCCATTTCCCACTGGAATTGTTTGGACTCACTTTGCAAGCAATGCCCTGAGATAAGAATTTGTAGTATCTTTTTGTCCCAAATATGGGTTCTTTCACTTGGTGTGCAACAGCCCTATATGCACACATAGCCTACTATCTATTTGAGGCTTGCCAAGTATTTGGCCTTTCAAATATTCTGAGTGAAATCCTGACCCTTTGAAACTAATGGCTTAATTCCCAGAATTAAAATTTCACACTTCTGCTTTTTTTTTATTACACAGTCAGAGGTTTTAAGCAATCTAAATTATGTCATAACAGTGATTTTGTGGCATCAGGTTAAATTCCTTATGAGGATATATACTTTGCTTCCTTGCTACACAAAGTAGAATTTAGTTCTGTTTTAAAGAGGGGTAATTTAAGTTTTTTACAGGTTTTTAGTAACTAGGAGAGAAATGCAGATTAACAGATTAGAAGAGATGATTCAGGGGACAAAATTACCTCAATGCTAAAATTCCTCTCAGAACAGGTGGAAAAAAGCAGGTAGGTGAAAGGAGTAGGATAATTTAACACTAATCATTTTACCTGTTTGTAAAGAGCTCTACCATAATGAGACCTCTCTGAAAAGGTATCTCAAATATATTTTAACTGAGGTTTGGAGTCAAATAACAAGAGGTGAACACAGTGCTTGTGTTCTCTGATTTCCAGGTTACCTGCTCAGAGTAAATTGTACACATATGACAGCTCCTTGTTCCCTGTGTCTGAAGACTCAATATTAAAAAACCCCAACAAATATTGTGCTTTGAAATTTCAGATCAGACAACTGAAACAAAAGGCAGAAAATTGCAGCTCTATGTGTAATAACTAAACCTCTTGTTGTATGCTGCTATATCAAATATAAAACATTTTCATTTCCTTTGTATAGGAAATTCAATAGGACCTGAAAAAGGGGTCAACCAAGTACTGTGACTCCCACTATAAAATGTGAGTGGTGCTAATATTCCTTTTTCAACTCTCATGTGATTACAAAGTACCAAACAGATAAAATATAGCTTTCATAAAACTGGAGGTTTGGTGGAGAATTAGCATGAGAGTTGTGCAGGCAACTTGCAAACGGAAGGCTGGCCAAGAGCTCAGATTTATGCTATGAAATAGAAATGCTTTTCTCCTGAGGTTTTCTTGAAAATATCACTGCATGTGGTCATGTTGGTTTACTGGCATATTTTCCTGAGTCTTTTTTCACAGTGAAGGGGGGAGGAGGAGAGGGAAGAAGCCTGTTCCTTTAAGAGACACGTAACTATCACAGCATTGAGAAAGCACATAAAAATGCATATCATAAATAACACAAATGGGAATTTTAAACATTCAGGCATATTCAAATTTGGACCGAGGAATTGTTAAGAAAATATGGGAAATGTTGTCAAACCAGAGTTGAAATTTTATTTTTTGTGGAGTGTTTATAGTGTCATATATTTTATCTCCATAGATTTCAGCTGTCACATACCAACATTAGAAAATTCTAAGGACCAAAATGTCAATTCAAATGTAATTTTACAGAGATTTTTCTTGCCTACTTACTCGAGATTCAGTCTGAATTCAGACACAGGTATTTTAGTAGTCAAACTATATTATTCCTGGTACACTCAGTACAATTTTAGTAACTCAGAAACAAGAGACCCCGGATGGAAAGCTTACAAGCAGTACAAGCCTATAAGCAATTCCAACAGAATTTAATTACATAAAGGGTAGCTGAATTATGGAACACATTGCTGAAGGCAGCAATAGATGCAAGAATTATAAATCAGTTCAAGAAAGAGCTAAGAGAAAGGAAATCAAAAAGTAAAACAAATCAGTTCCTTTAAAAACATCACAGGGTTAAATGGGGCAGGCCACAGTGGACTCAACAGTCAAGCCCTTTTTCTTTAAATGTTCCTGTATTTCCTAAGAAAGAAACTAAATAATCACTCCATTGATTTCCATAATGGCTGTAGTTCCAAGTACCAGAAATACATGAGTGTGTCTTTTGTGCTTTACCTGTGCTTACAGAATTTTGTTGCATTTCCTTTTATTTCAAACTTCATTTACACTTGCACTGTTTTACATGACTCTGGCAGTATAAAGCAGCCATGAAGTAACTGTAAATATGATTTATGCTCCCTTTACACTAGCAAAGTGATGTATAGTATCCTTAGGGAATGTGGAATCATGCCCAGTGCCTGTGAAACAGACACATAAACTCTGTTTAATTTTATTTAACAAGCACATTTCTATTTTATGCTTTTTTTTATATCATTTTAAGACTCATATTCATTTCTTCTCCTTAAAGTAGACTGACAGAACTGAATTCAGTGTTCTCAGTGCATTAATATTTCATTAATTCTATGTATATATAAAAAATGATGGTTTATACCTACACATCTAAACAAATCACTACTAGTAGATCTCTGTTAATTTTTCTCATCTGTAGTATTTGCTGTCTTAGGAATATTCAATACAGAAAGAGTGCATAAGTGAAGTAATGATTACTCAGGATGGTTTCAATGCCATTATTTTGATATCAAAATGAACATTTCAGGAATGATTACTGCATAATTGATTGAGTACCTCACCCAATCCTTCACATAATTGCAGTGTTGATCTTAAGGTTGATTAAACAGAAACAAAGAAGTAAAAATCTGTTCTATAAGGGAGAAAATTAACAAAATAGAATCTCCTGGAAACTATATGTTCACCTAATTTTAACTTTCAATAATTTTATGGAAAAAATGGTAAAATATTAGGCACGTATTTGTCTGCAGGTGTTCTCACACTTTTCTGAATGTTGCCTATGGGATACATTGTGGCTGAAAACAATATTAATTGATTCTCTGGGCCTTAGTGACATGTATTTTTTTCAGTTGTTGAAACATCAGCATGGAAAGAACCCTTTGTGAGGGGTTGCAGCAATATTGTCTCATGTCCATTTTTAAGTGCACTACACTGATGCTTGAACTCTTAAATAAAAAATGGAATCTGTGCTTGAAAAGTGAAAACTTTAGGGTTTTTTTTCACAATGATTTAAAATTACTTCTATAAAGATTTAGGATGCTGACACTACAATGACTGGAATATCCATTATGTGCTTAGTAACCTCGTACAGCACATTTGCGATGTTATTACCATCAGTACTGATCCCTGTACTTTCTCTGGCATTCAGAAACTGGGGTGCTCAGTGACTCAGAAATCCAGGCCTTTGAACCTTATAGAATATGTCCCTATACATGTCTGCAATGTAACTGAAAACACAGAAGTGAAAAAATAGATAGGTGAATTGTACTATAGAGTATCAAACTGTAGAAACCAAATGAAATTGTTCTGATTTCTTTAGTTTAAAAAGCTTTTTATTACTATTTGATTTAATTTTGTTGTACTGAAAAAGAAATCTAGGGTTTGTTTTAGGGGCTTGGTTTGTCAGGGTTTTTTTTAATACGGCAATTATTGACTCCAAAAAGGAAACTGTTTGACTAAAACAAAAAAAAAATCATAATTTGCATTAAAGTTAGAATGGAAGACCAAATTTAGAGTGTTCATGCATAGCAGTAATATTTTGCTTTACACCTGTGAATGTGGGGGTTTTTTTCACAGCAAAGAGAGATAAAGGATTATCAAAAACCCAGAAGAATAAATAAAAGTAAAGAAACGGCTGATGCAGCCATGGATGAGGAATAGCTTTATTTTTAGATTTATGCATGGAAGACAAAGAAATCTATATGAGCTTCAGCTTGTATCTTCCCTCCCAGAACTTATGTTTAAAAGAAAGAACCTTAAATGCAACTTTTTCAACATTATTTTACACAAGCATTTTTTCATTCTGTCCTATTGATGTACTACTTCTCACTTTCCTTGCCCTTGCCAAAACTTCATGCATGCCTCCTAAGCACAGGAGCAGAAATAAGCATTGTGTTGTTTTGACTGCCATTGCTTTGTGATCTTAAATGGTCCCTCAACCCTTTTGTCAATATTTATTGATGGGATCCACAGGCGCTCTGAGTGATCCCACTCTTGAGGGGCATAAACCAATGGCAAGCTGAGAAGGGAAGAAAAGGGGGGCCTGCTCCAGGCAAGAACTGGTTAGGAAATATCAGAAAGCTCAGAAGCCATTGACAAAATGTCAAACATTTCAAATCCTTGCTTGTTTTTCTGGCTAATGCCATGCTAAACAGAACCATTATCACCCCCTAAAGTGGAAACAGATACATATATGCACAACACATGCATGTACACTCACCTCCATGCACACACAAGAGTCTGCAGGGAAATTAAGCAATGACAATGAAACCATGTACAGAGAAAGTTCTCGGATAAATTAACAGTGCAATTACATTACATGACATGCCACAAGATGGATGAGGAAAACTTGGCTGGTATTACGTTCTGTTTTCAAATTGCAATTTATTTGAGGGTTTTAATGGATGCCTTATTAAAACATCTCAGCATTGGTCAGGTTTCAGCGCATGTCAGAGAAGCCCATGATTGATGACACCCTCTGCTGCTTCCCTTGCACATTTGCAGGGAATTTAAGCAAAGAGGGAATGAACAGAAGCTCGGATTCGTATTGATCGTGTGAAGGTGCACTGCCTGAGAGCACAGTCTAATAACATTCTCTTAGCTGAACTGCCTCACATGAAGGCATTTATTACAAGAACTAAAATGTTATATTGTTCGGGATAAAAGAACATTGTACAAACAAAAGAGTAGGCAACGAACAAGGGAGAGAAGGAGAGAAAAAGAGAAAGAAAGAAATACAAATGTGTAACTTTAAGCAACGAAGTGCTATTATCTCCTAAGAGCATATTTCAGCTAAGAAAAACGTGAATTTAACAATTTTCTATGTGTAGATATAAAAGTATCTCCTGAAGAGAAACTAGAGACAGCGATTTCCTTTTTTTTTCTCTTTAATCTATCTCATTTAGATGAGATCCTGTAATTATATTGGTAGCAATGAGGGTGGAGGTCAGAGCTAAACACAGTTAGGATTTCGAACATCAAAATGGATAGCTTGACATTAATCATTTGACCATCCAATGTCTTTCTTCATCACTTTAAGTACTATATACTGTAGTTAATCGATCTGACCATCACCCATTTTATAAGCGAAAAGCACTTGTACCTAACTGGTGTAAATCTTAAAGAATCCCCCACACTTTTAGAGGGCAGCTTCTTGATAGATTAGGACTAGACTTGCATAATATAAGGAACATTTCCTCTTGTGCTGTGAGATTTGCAAGTTACCAGATGGAAAAAGGGGAGATTTACACGATTTCAAACTGCAAATGCACTGTTGGCTTTTACCACCCAAAACACTCTTTTAAAGAAAACCATGTAAGTAGTTCATCACATCAGCAATGTTTGGTTAACTGATACTATTTTTTCTTCATTGTAAATGGAGTCAAGCTGAAGGTAAAATGAGATAATCAACTACAGATGAGGTAGAGTAGAAATACCCTTGCCCCTAGGTACCTCAAAACACAATACTGATCACAAATAAAAATTCAGGTTGGGCATTAGAGTCCAATTCTTTCAGATGCTGAGTACTTGTCAGTACCACTACTGTGGCTGTGTCCCTTTTATTTTATTTTTCTCTTGGCTTGCAGGAAGCATTCAGTATCATCCATGATCAGATCTCCAAAACACTCCCCACATATCTATGCTTGGGGCTTGGTTAAGTACTGTCTCATATGTCAGCACTGCCTCTGGCTGTTTGCAACTCTAATACCATTCCAGTTTCAATTCCAGGTCTAAAAGATTATTTGTTTGACCTGCCTTGCTCATCATTATCTGAGCTGCTAATTTTATTATTTTGTTAGCACCCTGGGCTGCATGGTATAAAGCGACACTATAAAAGTGTAGTTTGATTATATTGGAATCATTCAGCATCACAGGCTCAGCAAACAAAATGCAGCACTCCCACCCACACTGCTATGGTAGGAAAGAGGAGGGAGTAAAGAAGAGGGGGAAGGGAGGATAAAAGCTGTAAGAAGGATAAATAGGAGTAAAAAAGCCATTGTGGTTGAAGAGATTCACAAATTCTCTCAGGCTAGTGTTGGACAAATTTCCTATGAGCCTATCTGAATTACTTGGTACTCAAAATATTTTTAAAAGGTATAGTAGTAAAAATAATACTAAAAAAATCAGAATCTGTGAAGTTTTGCAAACTAGAAACAATGAATGAAATAGCTAAGTCTCTGGTTCTGACAATTGTAGAAATTTGACTAGGATTTAGAAACCTTAGGTCAGTGCATCAGGTCTTGGTCCAAACCTAGACATGTCACCAAGCTTCTACTATTTTCCATTCCATGTTCCCAACTCTTTCTGCCATAGCTTCACCACATTTTTTCCATCTGTTTTTCAAACATCTCCACTTGAACAAGCATTTTAGACAATCAAATCACAACTTGCTTTTATAAGTTTATTTTAAATATAGACAGGGTCCTTTAATATTCCCCATATTTAACATTAGTTCTTCTGTTGAAATATTGAATCGGAATTATTGTGTTTGTCTGCTTTTGTTTCTGAGGTTTTTTTCTTCCCTTCACCCTCATGTTTTACTTTCTAGGTAACTGACAAAGTTAACTTGAACTTCTAAAAGGAAAACGGCTAAATTTTAATTCTTTACTTTTATAGTCCATGCCGCTCTCAATCCTGCAGACCTGATGCTTGTTTCATTGTTGCAGAAGCATTAAAATGGCTGCCTCATCTTGCAGGCATTTTATGGCATAAGAAAAAGGCTTCCTGAAACAGAAGAGTTCATATCCTTCAACCACAAAACTTACCCTTGTGATTAGCCTGCTGTGACTGTTTCAGATCAGTACACGTAGCACCTAAGCAAGCCATCCGCAGGTAACCTAGCCAAGTCATAAACCTGATCTTGATCCTCAAAATTCTGCATTGAAAGCCACAGTTATCAAATATTTTCTAGCTACCATAATTCAATTTCAACTTTATTTATGTAGATGAAACATAGTAAAGATTGAATGTTAATAAACATTGATTTTCTAATTAACAAGAATTGAAAATCTCATACTAAGTGTACCTTAGAAGATGCAGCTGAAATAATTCCAATTTATGCAAGTCACATAGTTCTCAGCTTCTTGATTATAAGCAGTCACCATGTCTATTATAGCTAAGATAAATAAACAGACATTTTCTGGCAGTTTAGTGCACAAATGCAACCTCCTAACCCTCACCATCAAAAGGTCAAAAGCTGCAAAACCTAGTCCATTAACCTCTGTAAATGGTTGTGATATTAAAAACGGACTCTCAATATCCAAGGGTCATGATCTAGTGCAATAACTATCAGCAATAAAGAATTATGACTATAGTACATTATCCATCTATAAAATGGCCATTTATGACACCAGCACATGGGCTATCTGTAACAGGAATGAACCACCCCTTCATAAGAATCATTGCACACTTTCAATTATGGGGTTATAATATAACCTGTTAAAACTTACTAAGTTTTGAAACAGAGAACAGAACTACTATCTGTATATTAGGGAAAAAAAACCCCAAAACTTACAGGCTAATACAGCTTAGTAGAAAACAGCAGTTTAAAGTATCATTCTCTGTCTGATTTCTGAACTGTGATGTAGAAATTTCAGACTTAACTAGATAACACCTCACTATAAGAGAGCCATGGATAGGTAGAAGCCTATCAAGATGCAGAGGGGGTCTTACAAGAAAAGGGTCAGCTAATTTGTTCTTCTAGCACACTTTTCTGGTAGTTAAACAGAGCTTTAGCACTCCAAGCAAAGCAAGCTTTTTGCAAAAGTGGCTGAGAGAAAAAAACATGTGGGTCTGAAAAGAAATTGGACAAATCATACAGCAAAATCAACTCTAGTGGTGTGAACATAATTTTGATCGCAAAAGTCTATTTTCAGGGAAAGAAGGTGGAGGATGATAATTTAAGAAATAGGATAAATAAATGCAAAAAAAAATGTGAATCTTTTAGAACTTTAAAAACTACTGTCACTGTGGGACAAAAACTAGTATCTTTTCTATAAGACATGCATATATCTATAAATATATATAGATGGATAGAAGACTTCTTTCATTTTCATGACATCTGTTTAAATTGCTGAGATGTCTTGTATGAAGAAACTTAGACCAATGAGTTATTTAATCAATCACTAAAACTCTGATGATACATTAGCTTGAAAGACCTGCAAAAACCCAACCCACTCTCTCTTTTAGAAAGCAGCTGGTCTTAATAATTAAAATGGAAAAACTCCATCCATCTTCATTTGCAAAGAAGTCACCCAGACAGAGACAGAACTTAAGCACCCTATTGTAGTTTCACAGGATGTCTGAAAGGGCTAGGGAGAAAGCAGAAAATATCCATTATTTAAATTTTGACAACAGATACAGAGAAGCCTTTAATTTGTAATTAGATGTGAGAGGTTATCAAAGCTAAAAGCAAATAGCATACCAATTTTGTTTACTCTTCCTTTTTCTTTTTGTTGGATTCAACAAAATCCAACCATGGTGTCAATAACTGAGTTCTGAGAATGGAATTAACTATGCCCACATTGTCTTGCTTTTTTGTTTTCTAGTCACAGAAAAATAAAGAAAAACCCAGGCATGAAAGTATTACATAGATTTTAAATAAGACTGCTGAAGCCCTTTTTTTTTTTCCTGCAATCTGTAGTGAAAGTGAAATCTCTGCTGAAATAATGCTTACATGCTCTTTACTGCTTCTGTTCCACCCATGAACTTGTCAATTGTTTTCTCCATTTATGAAACAAAAGAAATGTAGAACTAAGTAGGCCTAGATTCAGGATGACACTGGGCATCGGGACTCAAAAGTAGAGTATCTGCTCAAAAAGTAGTTAAGATGAAAATTTTTTATGATGCTTAGTCTCCTGGAGAATGTAACTGGCTTGCAAAGTGTTGCTTGCAAAGAGTAGAGGAGTGTTATAAGAGGGTGCCTGAGCACCCTCAGTACCCTGGAGGTATTGAGACACTGAGATACCAAACAGATCAGATAGAGGCTGTGTTTGAGGATACAGCCTTCCCCACGCAAAAACTCTGTGTGAATAAGATTGTGTGAACAGCAGCTACTTTTGCCTCTTGCAGATCATTCCCCGGTGTAGACCCTGAAGGAAAAGGCCATCAGAATGTGTATCTTATGGCAGTGGAGGCCAGTTGATGCTCTGTTTTCCAGTCCTTTGTACAGAAAGAGTATAGCATATAGCATGTTGAGTGGCTACAAAGTGGCTACAAAGAAGTTATTTTATTAATGAGATTCAATACTGGGCACTTTACTATCTGAACACCTCGTTTTTTAATGGCTTAACAGCTGGCAAGCTCTAGAGGACTCTTTAGAGCATCTTTTCTCTTCACCCTGTGCAACAGCTTCCTGCCAGTCTGGGGAGAATATAGAAATAGTAATAATGACCAAAAATAGTACCATAAAACATATTACCATAGCAGGTAAAAAAATTATTAGGCATGCTTTGGTTGGGTTTTTGTTTGTTTTTTTTTTTTTTTTTTAATTACTGGACTCTGACTTTCCTCTCTGGTACTTTCAGGCATTTGGTTGCATTATATACCATGATATACCATGTGGCTCACAGAAAGAATTTTTATTCTGTTTAGACCTGTACAAAACTGGGAGAAAAATCTGCTTTGTGACCTTATGGGAACTTGATACCTGACTAAGCAGGAATATATATTAAATCTTATCCTTGATCATAGGTACTTGTGCAAAGTAACTGTTTCAATATTCTTCTTCCTTCACACAAAGTTCAGCTATGAAACAAACTTTAGACAAAATGCTAGGATCTTGCTCAGGGGAAAATTGCTGTAATACACCACAGAAGATGCACTCAAGAAACCTGGTATATCCCTAACAAACTCTCTTTTCATCTCCCATCTTATACTCTGCAAGTTGAACATTGCACTTTCTATTTTATTTTATTTGGATGTACCAAGAGTATCTTGAGCTTTTATGTGTCTCTTTATTTTATTGATCCTCTCTGCACTCTTAAAAATAATGGGCTTTTAGAATCCCAGAGCAACTAAAATTTATCTTTCTTACTTTCTTGCTCATTCGTTTTTAAAACACACACATTTAGTGGATAACCTTTTATATATTCAGAAATCATCGGGCAATTGCTAACACTAAAAAAACCTCACTCCTGTCTAATTACTTCTTTAGAGAAAGGGCACAGACATGATTATACACTCCCTGTTGTTTGCCTGCTACCAGGCTATCATTAAATATTTTTCTTATATATTCATTGGTATAATGTTGTGAGATAGGCATGTATGTCCTCCTTGTGCTGGTAAATTAAAAGTCCACTTTCAGTGAGCAGGATTAATTATCCATTTAACCAAACCTACATTCATTCTCTTATTGGGGCAGGAAAGAATGGAGAGTGGGGTGCTGGAAAGATGCAGGTGGGAAAAGAAAGCGGCAGAGTGCCAGCTAGGCTGCAGTATTCAGTTACATGTGAAATGATTTGTAATTCTGAGTAATCACTTAGGACAAGCCCTTGCACCATTTTATCTATACATGACTCTAGGCCAAAGTCAATACTCATAGTAAAATAATGAGATGAAGCTAACTGAGCCCCTTTATTAATGCTCCAAGGAGCAAATCTGATGCTTAAGCTTCTCCCACGGAAAGTATCCACTTCTTCCTAAAAATGAATGAGTAGGTCATGATGGCTGGTAGTAACTAGGATTCCAACCTCCAAAAAAACATGGAAAATTTCCTTTCTTATTTGTACATTTTGTCATGCTTTGCCCAGCTGCATATAAAGGCATATAAATTTTGCATTACATGTAGACTCATTAGAGAAATCTCTCTCTCTTAATCATGTTCCCTGACTTGGAGAGGTGGAAAAGAAAACCCACACAATGAAAGTTCAAAAACCCAGATGGAAAAAGACCAGTACACTGTTTGAGATGTGTGGTCAATATGAAGAAATTCAACTACCCAAGGAACTCCTTGGCGAGGAGTTCCCTCACAGTTGTTTTATTTCTGAAGTGTAGTGTCCTGGTTTCAGCCAAGTGCTATTCTTTTGCAGGAGCCATGAGGGGGTAGAGCCTGGAGCCAAGTGGTGTGGCCAAGACCCTAGTGTTATTTGACACCATCTCATGTCACTGCAGTGGGGCAGGGGGCAGGGACTTTGGCTTCAGAAAAGAAGGGCATGTCTTTCTAGTGGAGCAAGAGTGGCAGACAGAGCAGTGGGGTACTGCTGATCTTGACCAGAGGGAACAGTTTGTGTGTGATTGGATTGAGCTTCACACTCTTGTATACACTTTTGTTATTAGTATTTTTGCTGTTATTTTGTGTTCTCTTATCTAATTATTTTTTCCAGTAAATTGTTCTTATATCAGCCTGTGATCTTTGCCTTTTGTGTCCCCGATTATCCTCTCCAGCCACCAGCAGGGGAGGAGAAGCGAGTCAGCAGGATGTGGTTTTAGAGTCTTGGGGCAGGGGACACTAAATTGCAGAGTATGATTCCTGAGCTGCGCCATGTAGTCATGTTACCCCAGGAAGTTATTCGTACTGCAGCAACTGGCAATTTTATTCAAAGCACCATAAATAAATATTCTTTGTCCTTATTTCATTCCTCTGTGGTTGTTCATGATGAATTCTAGTCATCAAGTGATCTCTTGCCCTGGAACATCCAGTTGCTTATCCAGAGTTTTGTAACTTGAGATTCTTCCATTCTGCTACAGCTTTCTGTGTAGCCTTTGGTGTTTCACATCCTGATAAGTCTCCAACTTTACAGCAACAGGCATTGGAATATCCCAGTCTCAACATATATTAGCATTGGTGAAATGCTATGTGATTGTTCCATAAATATAACAGGGCCACAAAATTTTGCACAATTATATTACATAAAATCGAAGTCTTTGAAGAGAATATTGGATTTTAGTCCCTTTAAGCATGCATTTCTTTCAAGTGACCATAAGAGAATCAGTGAACTAAATTCTTTGGGATTTAAATCAAGCACATCTGAAAATCTTGCTTGCTTTTAAGAACAAGAATCAATGTAACACAAGCTGATGCAAGGTCAACTTACAGATGCAAGATGGCATTCCAGATTCGAACACAAAACTGCCAAAACAGCACAACACTTTGAGCTTAACAACTCAGATGAATCTAAAACCTTTAAAAATGTTTCAAGTATGCTAATTAAAAGCAAATGTCTGATTTCTCACAGTACAACAATTTTGAGTAAAAGACTGAAACTCATGATAAGCCTCAGCTTCCACCTTCCATTCCTAAAAAAGGAAAGGTTACAATTAGGAACCATAAATTTTGCATGAAACTGACGATATCTGTGGTGATTTCTTTCTTGGTCCATGAGGTCCAAGCTGGTCACAGTTTGAAAGGACAAATAAATTTTATTTCAAAAAATACTGGTTTTAACTAATAAGTATTTCTCAAAAGTCTATCCTCTTTAGCAAAAAGAATTAAAAATTAACTATTCTGTTAAAGAAATATTTCCTGTTCATTTCATCATTGTTACATTTTGCTTATGTTTCCTTTTATTTTCATTTAAAACATTTTGTTCAATCAATTAAAAGTCTTGACATGATTGCTATCTTTGAATACTGTGCGATATAGTAGGTTTGGTACATAGGCATTAATTGTATATCCAGACCAAACCCAAAGCAGTTAAAATATATGTAAGCAAGTTTTGATTTGCAAAAATAATTAAATAACTTACTATTCTGTACTAAGTTGTTCTAGCCGTGCCCCAGAGACAAGTATAACCATTTGTATCACCTTTTCTGGATGATCCTCCTAGCAATATTATGTTTCCCCACGCTGGCTGAACATGACCCAGCATGTGCCCAGGTGGCCAAGAAGGCCAGTGGCATCCTGGTCTGTATCAGGAATTGTGTGGCCAGCAGGACCAGGGCAGGGACTGTCCCTCTGTACTTAGCACCGGTGAGGATTCACACCTTGAATCTTGTGTTCAGTTTCGTGCCCCTCAATTCAGGATGGACATCGAGATGCTGGAGTTTACAGAAAGGCAATGGAACTGGTGAAAGGTCTGGAGCACAGGTCTGACGAGGAGCAGCTGGAGGAGGTGGGCTTGTTTAGCCTGGAGAAAAGGAGGCTCAGGGGAGATCTTATCTCTCTTTACACCTGCCTGAAAGGAGGTTGACAAGATGAAATACCCTCAGATTACACCAGGGGAGCTTTGGATTGGCTCTTAGACAAAATTTATTCATCTAAATTGTGGTCAGGCATTGGAACCAGCTGCTCAGGGACACAGTAGAATCACCATCCCCGGAAGTGTTCAAAAGACATGCGGATACGGCATTTGGTTTAGTGGTGATTGCAATGGTGCTGGGTTAGCAGTTGTACTCAATGGTCTTAGAGGTCTTTTCAAACCTTAACAATTCTATGATTCTATCATTCTAAGAATCACACATCTCATGTGGCACTAGTGAGGACCATATTTCTGTTCAGCACCTGCACTGATTTTTTATCTAGACTCTTTTTGTAGAATCTGTGCCGAGGAGGCCATTTCGTAAAGGATTTAAAAGTATACACAGATTAGAGAGGATTCAGTAAATCCAAGAGCAACAACCAATTCCATAATTTGAATTTGAGAAAGTGAGGTAAATAATTCTGATGGATACAAGATGTTCTGTGATTTAGTATTAGTCAACTTCAATTCAAATCAAATGCTTGCTCAATTAATTGGCAGTAAAAATTACTCTACGTGGTTTTTTTTCTGGCATTGCACATTGTAGAAGGTTTTCATAAAATTATTTCATAGTGAGATAGTTTGGAACAAAAAAAAGGGTGGACTGTTCTGACAATCGTGATATACTTAGTAAATGTGGTGCAACTTTAGGAAACAAACAAGCACTGTTTAAAACTTACCCATTTTTCCCTTATCTTGTTAATAGAAAGAAAACATGAAAGCAGAGCAGAACAATATGTTTTGTGTAAGTTGGAGAGAACCAGGTTTACAGGAAAGAAGACAAAACGTATCACATAAATTTATCATGTAGCTTAAAATGAAGCAAACCAAACAAACAAAAAATCCCACAAAAGTAAACTGTGAAGTCTTGCATGGCTTGCATGGGAAACCACATAAACGTGATTGAGTTCTCTCCCAAACCAGAAGTAGTGCTTGATAAGACTTATAAAGAAGAATAAGTTTTTAGGCCCTTATACACAGGTAAAACACTAAAAATCCGATAAAATGTTTGCACTTTGGACATGGCAAATCTATCTGTACTTTGAAATCAGAATTTTTCTAGCAAAATGCCTTTCTATCTATATATCTTGGGAAATCTTCTTTCCCAAGTGTGAAACACATAATTCCCTGGATATCTTCTACTGAGAAAGAAATGAGTAATTTGATTATTAGTATCTCTGGGGAGGAGTTAGCAAAAAAATGCTGTCTTTAAATATGTTGTATCGTGAACTAAAATGATTGAATAATTGACTAGAAAATTACAGTTAACTTTGGGAAGCTATTGATTTAGACCTGGCTTTAAAAAGCCTGTTTGCAAAAGGCGTACTAACCACGAAGGAGTACACTGTATAATCCTTCAACAAATGGGTTAAAACCCACAGAACGGCATAATCCAGGGCCTAAAAATTCATCTCTCAATTTCATCTTCTTCCTGGTAAGAAACTAAGAAATAACACTGTCTTGGTGTGAAAACATCTATGTGGGGCAAATGCATCTAGGTCATGCAGAAAACAGTATGTTGCCATAGCTATCATTAGTGTAATACTCTTCACAGCAAGTCCTACTGTGAGCTAAATTCAGGCCCAGTGGGTGCTGCACTATTGACTTCAATGAAGCTGCACCTGCTTATGCCCTATCTGAATCGGTCCTTGCATCTACAATAAGAATAGTATTTCAATCACTGCCATTCACTGAACACTATTTCAACAGCCTCTCTGTGTGAATTCCTGCTATAAAATATCTGATGTGCAGTAGCTGGCTATTCCGTCCCACCCTGTTTGCCCTCCTCTTGATCATTCCTCAGAGCAGACCACTTTCGGGCAGCAATGATCCAGCCACTGAGGCAGACAAAAGTCACAGCCAGTATGAAGGATGATTATCTTGTGCATTAGAAAGCTATTTCTGCTGCTGACACAAAGTTTGGTTGCTTCTAAAGAGTGCCAGGGGGCACACATTGCCATTTTTTCAGTGTACAGGCCAGTATCTGTTTGTCTAAATGTTGTCAAGGAGTCAATAATCTTAATTTTGAGAGGAAACTCTGTTGCATACCCATTTTCTCTCTACTTTTTAATTGCTAGAATACATTAGAAGCATTAAATGTCTTTCTGGCTAAGAACAATTAAATGGCATTTCAAGATGTCGCCACCTGAGAATTAGGCTGCAAGTGTGACTTATGGTTGTTTCTCCATCTACTCAGTAAGGTCATGCCACCACTGACACATTCTTCTCATTGTATTTGATTCCTGTATCTACAGTCTTCAGTATTTCCTTCTTCCTGGTTGCACTTTCTAACTTGTGTCTCTTAGTCTCTCTCTAGTCCTGCTTCATCTTACTCTGCACCTGATCTCCACTTCTGAATGGATTTTTTCACCTTGCCCTTCAAAATCTTATGGTGTTTTTTTTTTTTCTATTGTCTTAGAGGTATGAAAAAAAAAATCAAAACAAGTTTTTATTTCATTTTGAGCTGGTTTCCTTAAAATAGTGGCAGAACATGGGTACACTTAAGGGAAAAAATGCAAAATCTCCTTTCTACATGCATAAGTGGAAAGGTCCAACACTTCCTGATGGGCATAAGATATTCCCAAAGGAGAAGGTTAGCATGAATGTGGACTGTGCCCATACAAATCTTCATGAGTTGACTACCACCATGGTGGCACATGGTAAAATCTCAGTTCCTTCTTCCTGAGAGGTGAGGAAGACTTCAGCTCCCCACAGGCTGGTTAACCCTGCAGTCGGCGTTACGTGGTGCAACAGTTATGGTAACATCTGCCAAATGTGTGGAATCCAGTCCAGCATAGCACAGATGGAGAAAAGAATGGGAGGGAGCAGCTGAGTTGCATGAAACCTTCTGGATCAGTCTTTGTTCCAACATGCAAGAAAAGGGTGATTTGTGCCTGAGAAAGACTCTAAATTGTTTTCTTCTACTTCCCAGGTAAATGCCATGGCTAGCAGACTATCATGGAGAAGACAGAAATCTTGTTTTCCGTGCCACACATGTCTTAAAAGGTAAGCGTAAGTTAGCTTCCTGAATTCACATCTCTTTGTGAGAACTTGATTGCTGTGAATGCTCTGCCCATGCATCAGGAGCAGTACTTAATAGCTCAGAAATTGAAAAAAAAATTAAGCCTAGTAACAGACAGTGTTATCTTGCCTGCGTCACTAGCTGATCTATGTTAAGGAGTTATATTTTTAAAAGAGCATAAAGATATGAACGCGTGTCACTACTGTGTGATTTTTGGAAACTACACTTTTCTGCATCTGACAAACAAGAAAAGTACTGATTCTTCGGTAGGGATTTTTTAACTAATTTTTTTGTGTTTTTAAAATATTTTTAGGAAACTTCTGGCATTTTTAGGAAAAGTTTGTAGAGTTCTTGTGCCAGACCACTGCTCTTTTTCTGGAAGCTGCACATATTGTCTGTCAGCTACTAACCTCTGAAATCTAGTCTTTTGACTGGGTTAAAAACATTTGTAGTACAGCATATGAGGAAAAAATATTATGACCTTGAGACTTTCGGCTGTGAAGTCTCCTTGGAGCTACATGTTTCAGTTATATCTTTTTGGGGAGTATTTTGTTTCCACAAAGCTGAAATCTGAAAAAATGTAAAAGTGTTTGAAAGAAAACCTGAGCCAATGCTTGATGGCAGTTTAGTTGCTGACAGTCAGGTGAACTTCTGTAAAAATTGTACATTGAAGGTTATCAGCTAAAGACTGGTTGTCAAAGGCTGTCATCACAGTATGACATCACAGTAATTCTGAGTCTTACCTTGGATTTACTTTTTCTGAACAATTTGTTTCTTACAGCAGAAAATGCTGCATTGCAAGTTATGGGAGGAAAAACATAATTCAGTGGATTGCCTTCTTGAGGCTATAACCTTAAAAGAAATGTAACTAAAAGCTGCAGGATCTTTCAGATACGATTACTTGTGTAAGTCTGACAGTTCTAATGTTACTCAGTAGACATTCTGAATTTGAAATATTCAGGGATATGGTTATTTACATTTTAAGCTGGTTTATCTCTGTATGGTCACCTTGGCAACACAGAGGGTTGGAAAGAATGCATAAAAAGACTCAGCTTCTCAATAAATGTTTATCATGCAATTGCTTGCATTTACAACTTGATACAACACTTTGCTAAATCCAGACTGGGCGACGCTGTTTAACTTAGCTGCAAATGTACAAAACATCCTACTGAATATTATTTCTTATATGAGCAATGAAAGCAATAGCACAACAGAAACATCAAAAACTTATATTGAGCACAAAATGTCCATAACTTGACAGTATTTCATAGAATCATAGGATTATCAAGGTTGGAAAAGACCTTTAAATATCATCAAGTTCAACCATCAACCAGCACTACCACTGTAACCCTTAAACCACTAAACCATCATCCAGAGCCAGATCCAGACACCTCTAAAACATATCCAAGGATGGTGACTCCACCTCCCTGAACAGCCTATTCCAAAGTCGGACCACCTTAACAGAGAAAATTTTTTCTAGTATCTAATCTGAATCTCCTGTCTCAAAGCCGTTTTCTCTGGTTCTGTCACTGCAGGCACAACAGAAAAGATAGGCCCCATTTCACTAGAACCCCCTCTCTGGTAGTTGTAGAGAGTGATGAGATCCCCCCTGAGCCTCCTCAAGACTAAACAAACCCAGCTCCCTCAGCTGTTCCTCACAAGACAAGTTCTCCAGACCTCTCACGAGCCTTGTTGCCCTTCACTGGACACACTCCAGTATTTCAGTAGCCTTTTTAAAGTGAGGGGCCCAAAAGTGAATGCAGTACTCGAGGTGTGGCCTCACCAATGCCAAGTACAGAGGCATGGTCACTTCCCTAGTCCTGCTGGCCACTCTATTTCTGATACAGGCCAAGATGCCACTGGCCTTCTCAGGCACCTGGGCACACTGCTGGCTCACACTGAGCCAGCTGGTAAACACCAGCACCAAGTCCCTTTCTGCCACTCTTGCCCCAGCACGTAGCACTACCCAGGGTTGCTGTAACCCAAGTGCAGCACCTGGCACTTCTCCTTACTGAACCTTGCGCTGTTGTCCTTAGCCACTGATTGAGTCTGTCCAGATCCCTCTGTACAGCCTTCTTTCCCTGGAGAGATCAGCAATCCCACTCATCTTAATATCGTCTGCGGATCTACTGAGGGCACCTTCAATCCCTACATCCAGATAATCAATGAAGATGTTAAACAGGACCAGATCCAGTTAAAATTCTGTAGGATTTCTATACTACAGTTTTTAAGTTCAAATAAGTTGTCTACTAGGTATTACAGACAAAATTTTTGCAACATTTGGATATGGCTTTTATTTTCAGTACTGGGACTTTTCTCACTTAAAAGAAATCGCTAATGGTAGTCTGGAAACTATTAACTTAGAAAGGAACAGTTTAAGGTGTTTGATCCTCCTTTGATGAAGTGTGAACACTAGACCTCTTTCCAGAGGTGTAATGGTGATTCTTCTCTGAAGGGAGAGAAGGGAGGGAGTGAGAAGGGAATGAGTCTCTGTAACTGTGTTTAAGAGAATTTTTTTCGGTGATCAGTTTAATTAGCTATTAGTAAGTGTTATTCTTCGTGCTTCCATTTTACATGAATGTCGTCAATACTACATAATCTCTGCCAAAAATGTCAGATGTGAATCTCAGTGTTATTCATTGGACCTACATTTTCCTTTAAAAAAACTCAGCATGAATAAATGCAAACACCCAAAGGAGGCCTAGTGTACACACAGGGTGCTAGTACCAGGTCATTCCAGAAAACAAACAAACAAAACCCTAACCCATACCGTCATAGCGAGTTTTTACTGGAGGAGGGTTTAAAATCTTGCAAGGTGTGATGAGTTTGATGCAGCACTTAGAGTTCTAGGGCTCATATTAGCATGTCAAAATATAGACTGCCAGTCTAATCTTTAAAAGTTTATATTCCATATAGAAAAGACAAGCAGGAAGAGAGAATCAAGACAGACAAAGAGAAGTGACTTTCCTGGACTACACGAGAGATTAATGATAGAGTACATAATATAACACAAGTCTTCTGCTTTCTGCGTTAGTGATTCATTAGCTCTTGCATGCAGTGCCATATCCTAGATTACAGTTAATGACAAATATTGTGGATCAGTTTAGGAAGAATTTTTCTTCACCTTAATCAATTTCTTCTGCATTTTAATATCTGGAGATATGGAGAACCAGATCCAGAGTTTTGAATTGGTTCAGCTCATAGCATCTATAAAAGTACAAGAAATCTTTGGGTTTACCATTTCCTTTTAGTAGTTTTCTGAACAGTACAGAAAATGAATGCAGAATTGGGACAACTCCACATCCCTTAAGATTCTCTCAAGCTAATAAAACCTAGTTCTAAATTTTCAATACAATTTTTGTCTGCTTTAAAATGCAAGGTTATTTATTTTACAGGACTACTTTATATTCCCCTACCGATCCTAGCAGTATTGAAGATGAGTGATTGACAATGATGTTAAAAATTACTTTTGTGTAACAATTGTCTCTTTTTTTTTGTCAGAGACCAGTTCATGAAGATTTCATCCTTGTCAGTCAGTGTTTTGGGTATCAAATTTGAAGTTTAAGTTTGCTCTGTATATGAAAGGTGCATCTGAGGCATTCTTGTGCTGAATTTTGTTATCACTTCTGTAGCAATACCCTATGACAAAGCTACTTTTTTTAACTCGTAGATAAAATATCTGTGAATCATCATTTCCAGTGGAGCTGGCTACACAGACTTCCCAGGCTTTAAACTTACGGAATCAGGACTTTGCCTGCTGAGTTCTGTGGAGCTAATATATTAATGCTGTTATCTAGTGACATGGAAATTTTGCGTATATTTTTTATACACACACACACACACACACACACACACACACACACACATCTATATACACACACAAATTTGTGCAAACATATTATACACATGATATGTTATTTTGGATTAATTGCCTGCTGGATCTATTTGAAGATACAGAAGAAAATCCAGTGGTTTTTTTCTGTATACATACCAGACATACTATTTTAATTTTAATCATGTGGATTCTGAAGAGAAATGTGCTTCTAGGTTTACCCTAGCCTCTCTCTGGTGACAAATAATATAAGCTCCCAAATGTGTTTTGACCTTCATAGGCTAAAGGCCAAACCTTCAAAGAAGGGCTTCTAAAAATCTTCCAAAGGAGGCAGTTTACCACAGTGCCACAACTCATAGTTCAGGTCCGTTTGAACACCTTTGACAGCAGATGATAGCTAAACAAAACCAGAATATGAAAAAGATCCCTGTAAAAGATCCTTTTAGGCTACTCTTTTAAGAAAAATAAAGGAAATACTCTAAAATAACTTCCTTCACACAATCAGATCAAGTTAATCTGTATAAATTTAGAAATTCCATCTTTGATTCAGTCTCCTCTCCTTCCCCCCAAAACAATACCAGGGCAAAGAAATCAGCGGTGCTTCTACTTGTGAACCTTGGTAACACTGGAGAAGTTCCAAGTACAGTCACACAATGTGTGTCTTTCAGGCACTGCCACGGAGTCACAGTACAAAGGGGCAAAACTGATGGCAGAAGACACAAAAGCACCATCTGTACCTTCAGGTTCTGCCTCGAAATTAACTGCAAGGTGATGTAATTTTCTAGTACTGCGGAGTGAATGGACTAAACTCCTGTTATTCAATAATTTTATTCTAATTCTGACTGGGGGTGAGAAGCCTAAATATGATGAGGTGCTAACAATTAAGGTGCTAATATTAAGGGTGTCCTGAAGAATTTACAGTCTACAGAGAAGTATGTGCCTGGAATGGACATTGTAAATCATCTAGTCCAAACACTTCCTACCAAAAGGTTTGGGTACCAGACACCTATTCAAATATACATTAAGCCAGAAAAGGGAATTCCCATTATGCATCTGAAGAATGAGAAACAAAATGTGACTTCTGAACTACATTTGAACTTCTGAGAGTGAGCTTAGTGTATCAGACACAAAAAAAAAATTACTTTTTTTACTATCATTTGCTAATAACTAAGTTCCAACAAACAAAAATCAAGTGCTTGGCTAGCATTTCCATAAAGTTTTAGAAAGAAAAAGGCATTCATTAATAAAGAATCATTCTTTTAATACTGTTTGGAAACCATAGAAAGGGATGCATTACCACTAAGGCAACAATTTCTCATTCTCATATTCATGAAAATTGGATCAGTAACATCTGGAAGTTCTTTTGGTTCCATCTGATAAGTACCTAATGGTCTCAAGGACTAGGCCATCCTCTAGTGTTTGTAAAATTGAGTTTGGCAGAGAGACATCTTGCAGGAACAGATTCTACATGGAAGTAGATAATTCTTACTGTCAGTTAGAATGGCTTTTTTCATAGTACTCCAATGTATTTAGTGCCAGAAAAGTTATTGAACTAAAACAATTAGACAATTTTAAGTTTTTTAAACCTTAAAAAATGATTCAATAACACAGTTTTTGTTTTATCTTGTTTGATTTAGTTTCCAATTACTTAGGAAAAAACATTCAAAAAGAGTTTTCCTATGATCTTAGCAACCAAAGCAAATTTAAGCCAAACCAGGGAGAAACCAGCATAATCTGTAAGCATATTAGGGACTTCTTTTAGTTCTGATTTAGTTGGACGATGATGTACATTTATTTTTAACTTTGCTGGCTGCAGCAATCCTTGTGCAGATCATTTTGTTTATGGTGAAAGAATGATAGGGATGATGAGAGCTTGGAGATGAAATAGTGGAAGTTTGTATTTGTGTTTGATATTGCACAGTTGTCTGTAGAAATATCTTCTACTTTTATTGAAAATCTATTTCATAACTATGCCCCCCAGGTCCACCATCTCTGTTCACAGTTTAAAGATAAAAACTCTTTCTAAGCAGGACTGGATTTCGGCCCATAAGAAACTCCAACATTTTGTTAGCCTCAGTTTTAGCTCTTACTTTCTGCATCTGCCAGAAACAATCAGAAGTAAACTTGGCCATTCTAAAATGGCAAAATCACCTGTTTAGCAGTGGGAATGAACTTAAGTTCTGCTATGGAAGCTCAGGAACAGAGCACTGCCACCTGAGACTGTTGCAAAAGCCAGCTCCTAAAGGCAAGACTTCTGTTGGATGTTGAATATGTGCTAGCAGGTCATTAAGGGATTGTTTGGGAAAGAGGTGATTTACACACAGCCAAATGAAATGAACATCCTGTTCATTGCTTGCATCTATTAAAATGAACTTTTGTCCCTCCGTCTATGCCAATTTTCTCAAAGGAGCAAGGACTCTATATGTTTAACAACCACTGGTTTATTTTTAAAATGCATGCAGGAAATGTAAACAGAATCCAAGGCTTACTGCTAAGCTGCAGCCCTTAGTTTATTGGCTGAAGAATCAATCCTGAAGGATGCTGAACCTTCTGGCACTAGTCCAGACCAGCACTTCAGCACATGTCAACTTTAACACAAGGGGCCTAGTCCTATGATTAGAGTTAAGCATGTGTTTATGTGTTTTCCTGGCCTTCAGCCAGGGTGCTCAGCACTTTTCAGGATCATGTCTTCAAAAAGATGTGGCAGTATCTGAACTTCAAAGTGAAGTGTGACCTATTGATCCTAAATCACTTTCCACACATGCTGGATAGTAATACAGACTAGCCAGCTCAGGCCATATCTTCCTCACACCTTCCTTTTTCTCATGTGTTCAAGAGAAAGAAAAGTGATTAAACGTACTGCAGTCTTTTCTGCCCACATTGCACATCTTGACTCTCATGAAATATCATTCAGAATAAAAATGTGGTGATCAGGTGTGATGATCCACCGTTAAGGGAAAAGAAGCACCTACATCAGGCTAAACCCTGATTTCTCTGTAACATTTATTGTAAAATATGCATGTTTGAGTACAGACCCAGAATGCTATGACCTGTCAGTCCTCTTACACTGAAGGTTGTTTTGAATGTTAGAGTTCAGGTTTGTAGATCATTATGGATTTATTTTTTGTCAGATCAGTGAAATAGCACTACTGCAAGGTTTATTAATAAATGTAAGAGGCACTTTCAGGATTAGCAGGAAGGGTAAGTCCTAACATCTGAAAGCAAAACCATAGTACTTAAGGTCAATTCTGACAATTTCCTGGGGATTTGGTGCAGGAATATATCCCATTTTCCATCGAACATTCATTTTAGGATAGAGCTTTTCGACACCAAATTATCTGAGTCTACTTACATTTCAATGTATTTGAGATACAGAGATAATATAGTGATAGGTAGTGGCAGCTATCTTTATCTGAATATTGGCTTTGATTTGATCTCTTAAGCCTGGATAAGGTTTTAGTTTTACCCAGAGCCCACTACACTAAGAAACACAGTTGTGATGGTTTTCCTCTAGTTCTACTTTCCCTCTGAAGGCATTCCTAAACCCAAGACTAGTATTACATTCAATAGCTAAATTAACTTGGGAAAAAAAATGGCAAGGACAGCATTTCCAGACATAGACATTCATTTCTTAATACACATTGCCACCTGGGGAAACCTGAAGATACAGTGTTTGCAATGAAATTTAACATGTTAACTCTAAAATATATAGTAGTTTCTAAAGTTTATTACACTTTATCTCCACGACATTCTTGGTGTACATTATTACTGATTTTCTTATTATTGCGATATTTAAAATTTTTACAGAAATTATACACTTCTTAACTTAATGAGAGCAGTGAACATAATGAACAGCAGGTAAATTATCTGAGCTAATTAGAACAAAAACATTACAAATTTATTTTGCATTTATTTACCAACTTATTTGCAGGTATATCTGTATTTATTGCAAATAGATAAACTCATCTCTGTTAGTCATATGGAAACATTTAAGGACATCTAAAATATAAATATTTATTTGAGTAAAATATTCAAGCACTGTTGAAAGAGTATGAGCAAGTAGCTCTGTAAATTGCTGTGAGATCCTAATGTCAGAAAAGGCTTCAGAAAATTAAAGAGCTGCTGACACCTCATGGCAAACTTTAAAAACCATTCTCAGCTCACGTATCTCTACTATTCTATCATTTTCTCTACATTTCTTTAAAGAAAAAGTCTTTGTTTAGTTGGTTTGCAATAGCATATGGGTCAAAATAAATTTGATAACAGTGTCAAGGAAACATTGTTCATTCAGTTCAGCAAAAAAAACCTAAGCAGAAATGAACTCTTAAGAAGAACACAGATAAAAGGCTGGGCATTGCATCAATTGGTCTACATTAGTCATTAATACAGAGGTGCTGCTAGTACAATACATACTTATGTTCCTTTCAGTATTATAATCCTCCCATTTGGGAGTTATTATCTCAGCTGTTTCAAATCACACAAAGCTGACATTCCATGTAGAAAGTTGTCAGCAAGTTACACTTTTTAATGGCTCAAAGCTGTTGAAAAGTTTCAAAGCTGTGGAACACAAAACAAAAAGGTATTTTTGCAATGCTTCTGATGTTTTCTCTCCTCCTACACCACACCTTTTTTTTGTGCAGTGTAGTATCTTGTGTTCCCTCAGATGATATTTCCTGACAGAGACACCTTTCAATCTGCCAAGGGCTAAATGCATGCTGGAATGTAAGATGAAAATCCAAAATAAGAAAAGAAAATAATTCGCAAAGAAGGAATTTAAATGCTGGAAAAGTCAGTCTTCCAGTGCAAACAGCATCCAAGAGTTTAAATGTGCCATTTTTCAAAACAGTGTTCAACAATTAGTCTGGGAGGCATAAAATGATTGCTGAATTATTTTGGAAAATAATTACTTGCTTTCTTCAATAATGTATACCTGAGAAGTCAGCAGATACCTCTGTGGTTGCTTGGGATTTCTACTCCTGCAATAGCATTATGACCATTCAGTTCTGCAATTGCTGTAAAAATGCATTCTGTACACCAGGAAGCCAATGGCTGTTTTACCCTTACCATAGGTAAAGCTGCAGGTATATAAGCTGTTTAAGGTAACTATAGGGCATTTATTCCTTTCCATAAAATTCCCTTAGCATTTGGTTATACCGTGTCTTAAGATTTCTGTCTCTCTGGCAAACTCATCCTGAATGAATCCTACCTGCAAAATGCAGATAAAATACATGGAACAAATGCATTAGATACAACCTTACTTTTAGAAAAGAACCAAATTTTTCAGAAAAAGTTTAAGTGGCCTGCTGTATAAATTTCGTAGTATAAATTAGCTTAGCTTATCCTGATGTAATAAATTAACTCATTGCATCAGAAAAGGCTTCTGAAAATTAAAGAGCTGTTGCATTCAAATGTATTCCATATAAATCAGTCAATTATGAAATATATATAAAGAATATGTATCTAGAATCTGTAGAACATAGTTTGTACATTCTGCGTGATGGTCCAGCTCGGGATTTCCTTGGGAGAAATCTAGGAGCTATTAACATCCTCTTGGATGTAATCTGAATCATGCTAAAAGAAATCCATGCCAAAGACCATACTGTGTCAATTCCAAGAGGATCTAGGACTTGATTTTAAGTTCCACAGCACCAATTTTTCTGTTTTTTACCTATTATTCTGTTATTGAACAGTAGGTCCTGAGATCACTGCTGTCATGATCACACCTAGTTGAACATGTTGAACATCTCCATCCTTTCACAGTAATTTAAGTGGAGTAACCAACAAGGCCAGCTTTCACAAGCCACCAAGAGATCAGTCTGTACAAGGACAGTACTTGCCAAAGTTGCAGCATTTGGTAAAGTCAGCTGAATTTTACAAGTTTAAAAAATTTTCAGTTTGCTACTCAGAAGGGTATTAATAAAAAACCCCACTTTTATTTCCTTATTCCTTATTGGTGTTTTACTATAAGAATCTTCATTTGCTCCAGAGAGTTCAACTATGCATGGCCTTTGACAAACTTAAATTACTTTCCTACTAGCTAACTTTAGGAGCTGTTTCTGCTCAATAAAATCAGATGCAGAAATTGTTGTCTCTTAGATGTATATTTAAACTTTGGAGGATTCAACACTTTACAGAACTACTGCATAAATCTTTGATCTCTAAGGTTTTTAAAGTTTGGGGATTTTTTTTTGCTTCTCCACATTAAAAGTATCTCAATTTAAACCTACAATACTCTCCTCATTGACTTTAGTGACATTTTCTTCACATGTTCAGGAGTGCTTGCTCAGCTCATGTATGAGTTGGCTTTTGTTGACAGACTTCGCAGGAAATTAAAGATTAGACCCTAGATAATTGCCTTTAGCCTTTAATATAAATCTATATAATTTCTGGATTAATCTGAAATGTTTAGGTCTATTGGTTGTTCTTCTATAAACTCTATTTGCAGCTATAATTAAATAATCAAACTCCTACCTAATTTCCTCCAGGTCTGAATCTGACAAACTGTGCCATGTGGGAAAGGCTCCTTTGCATAGATTGCAGTCTCGGAAGAACAGATGACCTGATTAGCAGCAAAGTCCTAGTGCTCTTTACATTCACATGTGCTGTGGTATGTCCTCAAGGGTGTTTTTTACCTGCACTGTTTTTCCCAGCTTCAGTAGCTTCCTAGCCTGTTATCATGAGCTATGGAATGTCCAATTATTTCCTACTTTTCGTTTTAAAAAGAACACTGCTGGCCTGCTTTAAACTTTACATGTGTTCACTTTCTTTGGAAGGAAAGTGAAGTAACCAAAGCTTTTCAGTACAAGGATAATAATTTTCCATTGCTTGTCTACCATAAAAGGCATTTACAAAAGAGTTTAAGCCATGCTTGAAATGTGTTCTGTGAAAGGCCTTGCTATCTCCTGTTGCTTTCACCATATTGATGCATTTGCCAGACATTATTAATTCTGGCACTAGGAAGTTAGAGGTAAACCAATGCTTAAACTGTTCCAGTAATGGATACAAGAAGTATATTTCACCTTGCAATCTGAATATTAGAGCACTCCTTGTCTCCTGTGTGTGGTGGTCGATAACATACTACGGATAAAAACAAAGTTAAATGAAGCAACAGATATACTATGAGTAGAAAACTTGTGTGTACATTGGAGAGCATTAGCCACTTCTTTCCAGGCCATTCCATTTTCTTTACATGAATTCTGATTACAAAGCAGTAAAAATAGTGCAAAATTACTTCATAATGTTATGAAGATTTTGCTAAAATACATGTTCTATGTCATCCATATCCTTTAAGTATTTTTTCCTAAGCACCACATATTTGCCATTAATATTTTAAAATATGTTGAAACTACTGGTAGAAGATGAATTTTTGATGATATTGTAAAATATCCAACTTGACTGTAGGGATTAAATCATATCCAACATGATTGCAAGGGTTTGATTATGTACAAAATAGATATAATTGGTGACCACACTGTCCAATCAAAACTGCTTGTTTTCATATTACTGAATTCCCACAGACAAATAATTTCTGATGGAGATTCAGAACAAAAAAAGTATTTCCAAGAATTCTTCTATAAATAATCCACAGATCCCACTCATTCTCAAAATATTTGAAATAAAAAATACTAGGTACTCTGTCAAATAGACAGCAGTGAGACAGCAGAAGGTTTAGCTGACATTCGTTCCTGACATCCATTCCTGGGAGTCTAAAACTTCCAAAAGCCATCATTCTACAACGTGTTTCAATTTTAAGTCTCCAGAGTCCCTATTACGAAGTCAAAATTAATAAAAAGAAAATAAAGGAAGCTATAATGTTGTTTAAAAAAACATGTGAAATTTAACACAAAAGCTGTTAAAATAACATTACTGTCCGACGTAAACCTAAAAATACAAGGGAATTCCGAACTAGGGCAGATGCAATAACCTTAACGCAACCCCGTTGTGCCTACCAATTGCATACATATGGTATGTAAACTAACCCGCTGTTCTGAGACCCTCTGCTAGAGGACCATATGTGCTGCAATTGGTAAAGCACAGAGGAGCTGTGTGAGGAGTGCTTTGTCACTGCTTGTACTAACTTTCTTCTTGGGTCATGTACACACCTTCATTGCACCATAACCTGTTTGCTTCCACATTTCTGTTTCCTCCCTGACTTTCCATTTATTCTGCTCATTTTAGTTTTATTTGGTTTGATCATTAAGATAAAAATCTTGATGGTAAGATTTTCCTCCAGAACACTGTTTGACAAAATAATTGTGTTAGTGAAGTTTCTGTCTTTTAGTTGTAAGAATTGTCACCTTAATAACTTTCTCATATCCTCTAAAATAAATGGCATATATCTTGCTTTGGTCTTGTCACCTCAGTGACAGCCACTTTCACCCAAATCCAGAGATGTTTGCTTGGCTCCTCCAAACTTCTAGGTAAATCTAAAAAAAATTCCATTTGTCCTACCCGATTTAGCAACAACTTACTCTCCAGTACACAATAGATTCGAGTTGAAATATTTCACCATATTATGCTTTTGTACTTTTCACCACTTTGACTATTCTCTAGGTAACTCAGTGCAGATTAACATCATCCATTTTCCTGTAAGCAGCAACGTAGACCAAGATGTATCTTTTACTCCATTAAGTATTGATATTTATCATTTATTATTCAAGAGGCTGCATTCCTTTTCCCACCATTTTGAATGTCTTTTGAAAATAATTTAACAGATTTAATGTAATACCTTAGAAAGAAAATGTTATCCTCCTAGGACACTACTCATGCCTACAAGCTCTAAACAGCATAGTAAAAAAGTCCAGGTAAAGTATCGCGTAAAACGCAGGGAAAGAAATGTACTAATTAATAAATAATATACATGAAGTGTGCACGTGACAGAATGCACACAAAGCCCACAAATGAATTGTGGGACAGCAGATGGCAGAACATCAAATTCAAGGTATTTGGACATTTTTGTGATTTTTGGTTACATTATCATGCACAAAAATCATTAAAAAGAACAAAAAGAGAAACAAATACATGTGTTGTTCTGGAATTCTGTTTCTCCATCTAGCTTCCATAATCCTTCACTGGGTTTTGAGTGCTTATTTCAGCACTCACTGCAGGATGGAGATTGTACAAAGGTGGTTTTGTTTTTCTGTAGTCTCAGGACTTTCCTAGTGCTGGATCAGTGAGGTTGGAAACGGAAGCAGCCTCAGGCATTTTGCTCTAGGCTGCTCTAATTTAAGACAGTTACCAAATGCCTCTAGGGGCCAATTTATGGGTAAGGTGTCAACTAGAAGTATGAGCTGAATAGCCTCCCCTCATGGAGTGGTGCAGAACTCTTGCAGTGCCTCCACATGAGGGAAGGTTTCCTTTTTCTTGGTGGGATCCTAAATGTTAATCAGGTCTGCATGTGCACACTTCAAGGGAGTACTGGATCTTTTCCACCTATGTCCAGCCCAAGAATGCAACCAGGACATTTCAGTAACCAAAACTAAGGAATGCATTTGTATAAAACCATAGGATTTGTTTCAGGACAGGAGAAGGAAATGGAATATGTTCTATCTCTTTCAGGTAGAGTTTCATAGTTCTTTTTATTTTGGGGAATAAAAAGGTGGCAGGATGTACTGATCTTAAGCTACTATATTTATTCAACTAAATGGATCTGTCACAGTGTTTCAGAGAAAGAAAAGGACAAACAGGACTTATGCTTACCTTCTACAATAAAAAGTTGCAAGCAGAAAAGTTTTCTCTGATTTTATGTTATTTTAGACTCCTGCAGACTCTCTTTTCACTCCAGTCATTCCCGTCTTTTGCTGATATAGTTTCATAGGGGCTGCGAAGAGAAGAAGGATACTCAGATTTTTAGGATGAAATTTATTAAAGGCCATGTAGATGAAGCCAAGGTCAGAATCATGTCTAGTAATAAATGGAGCATCTGAACAATGTCATGTTTGGTTTTTATTTCTTTGTAAGTAAATTTTCTTTTTAATAGTTGACGATTGTGCCTTTAGTATCACAATTTTTGGTTGTTCTCTTAATATTATAGGGTTGAATTGAACTCAATACATAAATGATTACACAGAAATGAGCATCTCAGAAGCTTAGACTCAGTTTCCTTGTTAGGTTGAAAAGGATGAAGAATTCCTGGCCAGGTGCAAGCCCCTAAGATCCTGTTGACATAATGTTAAATTGAGGTAGACCCTAAGAGAAGGAATGGTTTCAGAGGACACAATATCCTTCATGAAATGCTTGGTTCTAATCCTGCTTATGCCTGAAGAAAGTTTGAAATTAATTTACATTCTTTTAAGAAGGCCTTTCTATTTATCTGTCTACTTTTGAAGGCACAAAGTAGACTGCATCAGCAAAGAATTCTTTTTTGGCTTTGGAAGCTAATTCACACAGGATAAGATTTGAGAGGTTTCAGTTTTGTATGTGCCATTATATGCATGAAGCAGGTAGCTACATCTGGGAGCAATAACCTTGTGTTGTTTGTAATCTGAGGTATGAAGATATGCTAATCATGGATTAGCTTCTTTATTTCTTAAAAAAATATCCATATCTGATGATAAAGTACTGTAGACAGTAACCTGACAGGCATTGTGCTAGACGAGATGCGCTTTTTAGTCAACTTCCTTTTTATTTTCAAACGTTTCTCCTTTCACTCTTGTGGCCTATAGCTGTGCAAGTGGATAAATGGCTCTTTCAGATCTGATGCCAACATCAGTCTACAAATTGGCAGATGGTGCCATGAGGCAAGGCAGTTAGTTGGCAAGCCCCTCACCCCCTGCCCTGCAACCAATTTAGCTTCTTATGTTGGCATAGATCCTGCCATCCTGAGCCAGTGCCCAAACTAGGCCTTCTAGTGTGTGACTCAATATGCTACTGCTTAGCCCTAGGACAGCTAATCATGTATTCTTTCAAAATTGATGTGAATTAATTAGGCATTGTGGGCAGGGTCTGAAGGGGAGAAAGTGCATGGTCCTACTAAGTAGAGCAAAGCAGAAATGCATTCCCTGGTAAAACAAGATGCCCTCCCTTTTTGCCAGTGGCTAAGCACTGCCCTTTATTTACTCCTACATCACCTTTCTGTTGAGCAAGATCAGGTTTGATCTGCTGGGTACTCATTAAGTTGCAACATATTTGTTTTGTTAATTGGCACCAACATTCAGGAATTTTTTTTTTCCCCTGGCAAATATAGATCTTATTGGCAATTGTGCACCCCAAGAAAAGAAGGACTTGGAAAGCCCAGTGCCATGTAAGTGTAATTAGGTTTAACTAGAGAAACAGAAGCTGGAGTTCAGACAAGCTTGCTGGCTGAGTTATAGGGGAAACTATCAGGAAGTGCTGCTGTGTCAGTGGGAAAGTACTGTAGCTATGGATACTGGGGATTGCCGAAATATAATTCAGCTACATAAAGGCTTAAGCAAAATGAAACAAATCACTTCCTTTCCAAAACTTTAGATATTAAACTCGGAGTGTTGGCCAAAAACGGAAACCCTTTCAACTGATAGAGTGACGGGCTCATAAATTTTGCCACAAAACCTTGCAGTGGGAGGGACTCTCTCCTGGAGCCGGGTTTCTCACCAGGGACTCTGTGTGTACAATGGCATGTTTGCTCAGGCATTGGGAGCTGGGCTGCAGACACTAAAGAAGGTTTGGCTCTTTTCTAGTGTCTTGGAGTCTCATTTCAACATGCCAGCAGATGCCATATATACAACGAAAATTCAAATAGTGGAGAAACAGAAATATTATTGTAAGGCTTTAAATACAGAGGAGGGAGAAAAAGAGCCTTTTGGTTCAATTTTTTTTTTTTTTTTGTTAAAGTAAATTAATGCTTCATTGGGAATACCCTGTTTCATGAAGAGCAAAATTATTTTAAAGTTTCAGCTGAAATTTTTGCTGAGAGTTTCTGCTTTGAAGAAGTTGTGTCCACCGTTGTGTTTACTTTGCTTACAGTTAGATTAGAAAAGCAAACAATTCATCTTGTGCAAGCAGTACATCTGAAAATCATCAAAAATTTTTGTATGAGGCTTATAATACTGCAATTCTTGTTGTGGGCCTTGTATAAAGCAGTTTCAGGATGGTGTCCAAGTAATTTAACAACCACCTATGTGATTCTGCTACTCTATTCACTATGGCACCATTTTACATGGGCATGCAAAATTGCAGATGGAGAAGAAAATATTTACATTTTTTTTAATGCGGGAAGTGTGCAGGTAAACAAAGTAAATTTGTTATTTCTCCTGGTGAGGCTCAAGGAAGGTTTTTTCACAACTTAAGCTTACTTCCAGACAGAACGATGAAGATTTTATATAAATACTAATTGGAAGTATTAGGATTTGTGGGATTTTTTGTGTTGGTTGGTTTGTTGTTTTGGAGGGGTTTTTTTGTGAATCCAGAGATACAAAAGTGATTTATAGAGGCTAAAGAGAAAACAAGAAATACAGGAAAGTAATTGCCGAACAGTTGGAATTATTAGCACATTTCTCCTTTTCTTTTTTTTGTCTTTTTTCTTTTTTTCTTTTCTTTTCTTTTCTTTTCTTTTCTTCTCTTCTCTTCTCTTCTCTTCTCTTCTCTTCTCTTCTCTTCTCTTCTCTTCTCTTCTCTTCTCTTCTCTTCTCTTCTCTTCTCTTTCTTTTTTCCTCCCACTGAGGGACACCCTGATAAGCAATATGAATTTGTTTATTTCCCTATCTGTACTCTCCCTTCTGCAAATCATTCACTTAAAGAGCATGTAAAAACCGCCACTATTCTCCAGAGCAGTAAGAAAGTGGGATTAAAGACCCCTGGGAACTGTTTCTAACATCTTATAAAAAAGAAGAAAAGCCACAAGAGAATTCAAAGCTAAAGGTCTTAGATGTGACAAGGAACAGTAGGGAAATTAAAAATATCTCCAACAGAAAGCTGAATCCAAAGTGTAGAGGTTTTACAGGTGCCACACACATAAAGAAGTTAATTAAATACAAATCTAAGAGAGAGAGGGAGGGCCGAAAAGCTGCAAAATGCGATCATGTAAAGGCAGTGAAAAACTCATCATTAGACCTGACACTGAATTTAAGGCTAAATCATACCATGAGAGCACAGCCTAAAGCAAGGGCATACTTCAAGAATCATAATTTCACAATAAAGTACCTAGATGTACAGGTTCAAACAGAGGGAAATAGATTATAAGTAACCTTCTATCGGTAATAAAAAATTACCTCAGTATGGAAATGTTTTAAACCTATATTATAAAAATAAATGTTAGGTTAGAGGTCAAAATAGGTATACAGTTATAGACTTGTATGACTATCAGAGAGGTAAACTTTCAGCAGCATTAGGTTTTGAGAGGGGAGGAAAGGAAACTTCTGGGTTTTGGAACACTATCAAGGTATTTATTAAAAAAAATTGGGAGAATAGTTTTGGAAATGAAAGTTCCCTTTTGCACACACTGATGACCAAAGAAAAATAGATTGCTTTATACTGTCCAAGTGCTTTTGGTTGTTTTGCTTTTTGTTGGTTTGCTTTTGGATTTTTTCCTGATATTGTTACATTGCTTTTAGGAAAGGCAAGTGGGGCATATTCTGTGACTGGTCAGACAATTGTTCACTTCAAACTAAAGACCATCTGATAATATCAGTTGTGTTGTGCTGTGCTTTTATGCTGTGCAGTGTTTTCCAACAGAAAATAGAGTTTAACTAACTGTGTTTTAAATATTTCATTAAAGGAATAAAAAGTACTAAATCTTAACAGCTTTTTAAATATAATTCATAATCCAAAAGCTATATTAAAGTGTTGGCTACAAACTAACAGTCTGACAATAATTTATTTTCCATATCTTGTTATCTTTAAAATTATTTGAATCCTAGATAAATGCAATGAAGAGTTACTATTTTAATTTAAAAAATAAAACTCACAGAAAATGGCTTAAAATATATAGACAAATTAAATTTTTTTGAATATCTATTTTACTCCTTGGTCCCAGGCAAACAATGGAACTATTAGCAAGAACACATTACTATGCTCAGCGATATTTCATATGGTATTTGACAATCCATAGGGGCTACTTCTCCTTCTCCATAAATAAGATATATAATTTAATGGGTCTCTTTTATCTTACACATCATAGCAAATCTACAAGAACATCACTTAACCTCCTCTAGCCATCTTTCACCTGCCATATTCTCACAGACATGAATAAACCAAAATTTTAATACTTAAGATTTTTGTATTATGAATATGTATTTTCACATGTTAAATGTTGTCCCATCCAGAGCAGATTTGAAACTGTCAAATACATTAAAACTACTGATTTGAGGAATGTATAAGACCTCTGAACATCTTGGGGATATGTAAAACATTATGAAATCAAGTGACTGTGAGCTATGACCCACATACTTCAGCTGTAAATTTCCAAAGTCAAATATGTACTGGAAATGTTATGCTAATGGTATCTTGTTCCTTCTCATGTAACTGCCTCAGCACATCAACATGACAGGTGTCACATGCCATGTTTTGTGTGCCACAGCATTACTGATTGCAGGAAAATGACAACAGGGCAATTGATCACCTATTTCTTACTGATGACTATAAAAAACCCAGCCATACCACACCCTTAATTCTTCCCAAAGTTTCATATCAGTCTCAGAACTAATGTAAGCCCTTCCCTCTTTCTCAGGAATTCGGAAAGCATAAGGAAAGCTCCGTTGTGGGTGTATTTTGGCATAGGTTTTACAGATGACATTTTTACAAATGGCATCCATGTCAAGTTATATTATTTGAGAACCTGGTTCTCATTTAAAAAAAAGCAGAATGCTTAGATAGATTACAGCCATTTGCTTAGCTGATATTTTTTTTCTGACATTGTACGATTATTTGTGACTTTTTGAAAGAATCAATCCTCTTTGTTATACTAGGCAAGAAAATGATGAATGCTTTAAAAATATGGACTTGTATAAAGCCATGAAAAGAGGGGAAAAATTGAAAAATTGTATTCTGCTTTCAAGGCTATTGTAAAGCAAGGATTTAATTTACTTGAAATCTTACCAAAAAGACTTTTCCCTGTGATTTCTCTTCTGCACAACCTTCGGACACACACCTGAGCTTATGGATGGTTGCTCAGACAAGCCTCAAAAATCTAAATCTTGTGATTTTACTTACTTGGTAAAGTACTTATTTTATGATTTATTGCTATTCACTTTCAAAAAGTGCAGCATTTCATGTGTGATTTCTATTGTGATAATGATGAGAAACACCAGCCAAAATGCTATGTGAATGCAGAACAAGGAAGTTGGTCTCAAGCAATAGACATCTGTACAAAATAGTTTCTCTTCACGTTGCAGCTGTTCAGGATCATACAGATGCCAATTCTGAGACACTGAGAATTGTGATGATCACGTTTTGCAGGTGCTCAGAATGGACACAGCTGCTTTTAAAAGACATGGATGTTTTCAAATTATCTGTGTTTCCTAGTATGTTTTACAGCTCTCCAGTCTCCCACATCTGTGCTATCCACTTAAATTGCAAACTATTTGGTGCTATTGTGAAAGAGCACTGCATGTTTGCCCAGCATGTGGGTTCTTGGATGGTCTCTTAGCACTTCTGTAGTAACCAATCAAACAGAAATTTTGGCTTAATGGTGTTATAACAGAGAGATTTGTCAAGATACAGTATGGTTCAATGAGCCTTATAACATCAGTGTGTCATAGAAACATCAAAAAGTCAGAAAATTCTCTGCCCAAATTCTCTTCCCATAGCAGAATCCGATAAACCTGCGTTACTCCTGAGGCGTGTAAAGAAAGACATGCAATTTAACCTGTATTCCTTTGTAATATTAGACACAATGTATATACATGATACTGATTAGGTAAGCCAGTTGTTTTGTGTTTTGATGAAGGTATAAATGGGGTAAAGTAGAATTAGTCAAGTTCATGGAATTAAATCCATTAAACCAGTTCCAGTCTCTGACTCTAGAGATTTTTAGGGCAAAAATTGCTGTAATCCATAAATAAATACTGTAGTATATGTGATCTGCCATAATACTTCCATATTACTATGCCTGCTTGGCTCCTGTACCAGTGACAGTTATGAAAAGAGGGTTAGACAAACTTTTAGTGTGACCCAGTTGTACAATTTTAACTAGGACTCCCTATCCGAACCAAACCCTACTGATGTAAATGAGATGTAAATCAAACTTGTGGGCCCTAGTGAAGATGAAGACTGTATATGAAGCAAAATCAGAAAAGGTCTCAGAGAGGATGAGACTTCAGACTATGTAAACTATTTATTAAAATATAAAAATAACAATGTTAATGGCACTGATGATACAGTTAATGATAGATCCAAATCAGTAGCAATAAAACCCCATGCACTATACAAACAGGTGAAAAATTATATTCAGAAGTATCATTTATTTCACTGAGATGAAAACTTGAACTATGGAAAGCATTTATGCTATTATAAAATAAGCTTTTTTTGGTTAACTTTACACTTATTGCTTCTCTCATTCCTACAGAAAAAGTACAACACTGATTACAAACTGTCCAATTTTAATCTTGATTTGACTGTGTTCTCTTAGTTATTTATCTTTAGTAATATCCCTGGTCTAGCTTTTAATGTTATACTTCAGACGTCTAAGAAAAAAAAAGGTGACATTTAATTCACTTGGTGGAACAGAGTAGCCCAGCAAAGACAAGAATTGACAGAAATCCCAAGTAAGCTACTGTGTCACACTGCAAGCCTAAACAGAGAAAGTTATGCTCAAATTAGTGCTCTTAGCACCAATCATATGATGACTACATTCTAGTCAGTGGCATCAAGCAATGGTGACTTCTCAGATGCATACAATTAAGTTCATACTGCACTTAAACAACAACCCTATTTTAAGAACTCAAAGATTTAGTGGATATGATATTGCATAATTTATAATAGTCATAAAAATACTTAAGAGATTCTGCAAAAATATTTTAATGTCAAAGCAAAGGAAAACACAAGTGAATTGCGTAGTGTTTGCTGTGGTCTAAGGACCAAAACCAAACACTGGAAAGCTGCTATGATTATTCCATACCCATTTGTTTGGAAATAGGAGAGATATTGGCAGTAAATTTTGTAGTGGAAATGCAAGATCCTGAAACTCTTATGTATTAAGGATACTTCCAATGAGTGGCTTCCAGCAAAATCAAAGACAACCTCTCAAGCCCAGTGTCATTAATAGACTGACACAAAAGAGACTGGTCCTGGCAGAGCACTGTTCTTACTTGAGCAGTCCCACACTGAGACTGAAAAAGCACCTTGTGAACAAACAAAGTCATAGCGGCAGATTTACCCATGAGCTGGGCTCTGAGTCATGCTGTGGAAGGAGACATGCTGTTGCCCAAAATTTGCTCCCTGTGGAGAATATTTCTCCTTGCAGTGTGGCTATATTTTAATGCATTCAGTCCTGACTTGCCACTTTCCTCTTTATACAGGATTTGATGGCAATTCCTAATTTTCATGGCCTTTGATAGATTCACTGCAGGTGAAATCCCTTGTGGCCGAAAGGACTCCTTCCCAACTTCTTGACTCCTTGTTCTCACATCAGGATGATTTATAGAACAAGCAGTATGCACTGCTTGTATTGTCTTGCTACCTGCAGTGGGGTTTTTGAATAATATGCTCAAGTGCTTCTTATTCACTGTTCTCACAAGCAACCTTGAATCTCAAAGTGTTATGAAACCTTAGGAAATTTAGTATGCATGATAGAGCTGGCACTGCAGACTCACAAGTCTTTTAGGTACCTTTACTTCAAAACTTATTCATATAGAAGAGCAACACATATTTTCTGGTGTTTTTTTATTCTAATACAGAAGATAACTATGATCGTTTGCCTTTAATTTAGCAAGATTTTCCATTTGATTCATGTTAAAAAATAAGCTTGAAGATTTATGGCATTTTTCTCTAAATTCAGAAGCCAGCCTAGAGATGGTTTCAGATTGATTTTTCTGCCCCAGATGATTGAGATTTTTCTAAATGTAAAAATAATAATAATAATTTAAAATAGATATATAGATAAAGACTTCATAAAATATCCAACTGAAACAAAAACATGAATAAATCATTCAATAAAGTTTAAAGGCTCTACATATATAATCAACAGGAACCAAAATGTATTCACTGAGGAACAATAAACTGTAATAGGAAAAGATTTGTAAAATATTTAATGGACATGATGAGCCATAGACTACCACTTCTCTAAGTGTAGCATGTCTATATAAATTTCCAGGATGTCTTCAGTCTCAGTAGGAAGATTAATGGATAGTTGGAAAGTCATGATACTACTCTAAGTTGGAGGATAGGATGATGTTCCCTCAGAGAGAAGAAGCCATGTCTCTAATACCATACCAGTTATTAAAGCAGGAGAAAAATGCTCAGATGAAAATACGAATACTGGACAGAAAATTATAAATCTGTATTCATAGTCCACCACAGTTAGCTTTGAATCTGGTTTGTTTAAAAAAAAAACCAAAAAAACAAAAAAACAAACACCAAGAGAAATGTAGGCACGAAACTATCAATGAAATTTTCAGTTCCTAAGTGTCAAACTATGAGCAGGATTTCATCAAACTCCCCACTTCCATATCACAGAACAAGTCCATCTCCCTTATGGTCTGAAAATAAAAGATATGAGCTTGCAAACAGCCTGAAACAATGACTAATAGTGATTTGTGTTGCTCCAAACATTTCACTTTCTTTTTGCATCTCACATAAAAAAGACCATTGGAAAAACACTTCGGAAAAGCGCTTCGTATATGACACATGGAGAAACCCATCATGTGTCAGTTTTCACGTCTCCGATCTCTTGCTGTGCTTCCTGTTCTACACATACGACAAAGAACTTTGCTCTTCTCCTCCTCCACACCAGTGTGGAACAGGGAGCAGGGGCTAGACAAATGCCACCCATCACATCTCTTCACAAGGGCAGAGGTAAGCCAGTACTGAACTGGAAATAAGGCTGGGGCCAAGTATTAGCATGGGGCTGACACAGACATCATCACAAGGAATTAACTGTAGAAAAAACCATTTTGTTTCTGTTTTATAGAATATCAATAGATGTGCCATGAATCTTATTGCTGTAGTTAAATATGAGTTTTTCTGTCTCTGTGCTTAGCAAACTATGTTTTACTGCAATCTAGCTTTTTACAAAATGACAGTTGACATGGAGTTAGCTATCAAGGTCCATGTGACAAGTCATTACCCAAAAGTCAAAAGGGAAATAGACATGCAACAAAAAATACCAAAATATTGTTACACAGCATATACACCTGAAACCATTTGGAAAAGCAAAAATCCACTGATTTGTGCAAATAAATGGAAATGCACTTATATGAACAGACACACTATCTTTAATTGCTTGTTCTTTGTGGGCAAAACTGTGCTGTAACTGTAAATGTATATTTTTGCACATGTAATGCATCATGCTGAGAAATTTATGAAATGTTGTCTGCTCTTTGAAAAACCGGGCTGGGATATCTACTTAGTCTGATTTTCTCCTTTCATACCTCCTGTTCCTTATTTTTATTTGCTCCCCTGTGTGCACTGTCAATAAAAGCCTTGACAGTTCTGAAGAGTAAGCTAATTTTTCTAGCATCTAGAAAGGGATACCACTTGCTAGATCATTCATTAAAAACACCCTCATAATGGTTTATACTACATTTTTAACTAATTTCCTAATGTAATATCCACATCCCACAATTTCATTTTATCTTCAGTGGGAAAGAGATGAGAATATATAAAATTCCCCATGATTTTGTTTTACTGAAGGCCTGGAATTGCAGCATGTATGAGACTTGCACATGCTGCATCAAGGTACAATAACTGAAAGAGCAATACCCATCTTGAACATTGCCACATTGACTTACAGAATGGTGCCCTTGAGAAAAAGACTGTGAGAAAAATGGAGAGCCATGCAGTGACAAAAATGAAATAGAACTGTCATCTGGCAGTTCTTCATAGTCCATCAAATAAACTATTACAGATATAAGAAGAGCCACAGAGTGCTTGGGCAAAGGTTGTTAAACCACTACTCCAAGGTCAGGTCACTGCACATTGCTAAGATTGTTAGTAAAAGATAAACCAGTTTTCACTATGAAACTTGACATTGCCAGTTTTCAGCCTCACCTATAATACTATATGCTTGCAGCTGGGGACACAGCTGGATAAACTAATAATACAAGAGTTTACAGGAATGGTTCTCATTGATGTTAAGAGCATTTAATATTGAAGAATCACAGTTTTCCTATCAAAAAACATGAATGTGATTTTCATGTAACTTTACCTCTATTTTTATTCCATTAATATATTCCGTGCTAATTCTGTGCCTATCTTTGGAAAAAGAGTCTCTTCCACAGTGAGGTTATTTCTTTGGAAGGTAAAAACTAAAATGTCAGCCCAAAATGTAACTGACCCCAAACCGGAAAAAGTTTAGGTCCAGATCACAAGATTATCTTGAAAAAAATAGTAACTTTAAAATTTACTATGTTTGAGTTCTTTTTATTTCTCATCTTATTTTAAAACATTTTGGGTAACCTTGATAATAATTCTCACTTTTCTTTTTAAGGATAGGGGTTGGAAGCTTATTTAAACAAAGATGAAAGTTGTTTTTCTCCTTCACTCCCATGTCTCAAAGAGCTAGTCATTTCGGTGAGTATGAGCCAATATGAGACACATGATTAAATCATGAGCGATGGCAACACAGACAATGTGCAGATGCCTCTGATCTCAGTGAAGAAGGAGAGATGCTGGTCAGCCTTTTCCTGACACAAGTAAAATTCAACAAATACAAAACAGAGATGCAGAAACTCTTGCCTTTAAGCCATACATGAATCAGAATTGCCAAATGCAGTCAGGACCCTAATTTTCAGAAATCCAGTGGTCTTCTAGTTACAAATGAAGCTATTGATTTTCAGCAGCTCTAAAAATTCAATCCCTTAGAATTTTACAGGGGCATTGATGGATGTTAATGTAAAGCAAAGTACTTGGTCTATTGCCATAACAGAAAATGAAGTGCTGAAAACTATGCCTGGTTGGTTACTAAACACCTTAGCATTCTCAAAATATTGGTTAATTTAACCGCTGTCCTGTCTAAATATGAATGTGCTTGTGGTTGCTTACCAGTTATTCCTGGCTAGTGCTTTGATACTCAGGCATAATTTAAGAAACCAAAGAAGGATTGTAAAGAATTCTGCTCGTTTTTTATCATTAAATAGAATAGGAATAAAGCATACTGCTAATCTGACTACAGAAACTGGTATGGCCCTATGTACTATACCCCCAGAGAGCAAGCATGAGATAAACAGACATGAATAGAGTTACATAGCAGAGGCTGCTTACATGCATCCTGCAAGTCTCTGCTTTCCAGTTCATTTGGGGTTTTCTTTGTTGCTTTTGGGTTTGGGTTTTTTTCTCCAAGAGAATATAATAAAATCATTGACCAAGAATTCTGCTATACATAGTCTGTAATGTTTATGGAAAGAAAATTGTTATCTAAACAAAGCAAGGAGTGAGGGATGCAAACATCTGACCAATCTGATCAGTCTCCCTAGTGCTCAAATGCCAGGGTGCTAACTAGCTATTATGTGATTAGTATTTAGCACACGTACTTAGAACCAAAAGATAAATATCCCTGGATTGACATCTGTAAGGGAGACTTCTACTGCCTAGCAATGTTCTTGTTACTATCCTATATTTGAGTCCTCACCTTATCATTCATAGTGAGCAGGTCACACCACATTAGTGTTTCAACATTGTCTGGATTAAATCAGATAAGTGGTGTGTCTGTGGTTTAGCTAGATTCTAATTGTTGCCCTCTACAGAGTACATGAACTTTAATAAGGCTGCTAGCTATCATCATTCTTTTACCTCACCTGTTAGAGGATAAATTCCCAGAAGTTGATGTGGTTGGGGTCTATTTTTCCCTTCCCCAAATACTTTAATTAACAGCCACTCTCTATAGCACCAGCCAAAACACAGATCAGAGGGAAAAATTCAACATAAAGTTTGCACATGATGCTTATTATTCTGAGTATGTGGACAACTACGTGCTAATTTCTATCAGGAGTTACCCACTCATAATCATTGAGTCAGCCCCTGGATGTCACATGATGACTCCCTTTATTCAAAGACTTTATTTGATTTTTAAAATTTTTGGTTTATTTTACTTTATTGCTTCTAGTTTGATACAAATTTCATTTTTAAGAGTGCTTTGATAGTTTCTTTCTATTTTAAATTAAAAAATCATGAGGCAAATCACTAAGCCTCCAAGGAAAACTGGGATAAAAACTGCGTATTTATAGGCAGTTTCTGTGAACAATTAAAGGTACATTTTTTAATGGCCTACTGGTTTGAAACTTTATGACATAAATTCTCATAGCTCTTCAGTTTAGCTGCGGAAAACATAGGCCATGCACTTACACTGTTATTTTTTCTTCCTTGAACCTTGCATTTTGGCCTTGCGTAATTTAGTATAATGTTATGCTGCTTCTGTATGCTGCCTATAGGTGGATTAATTTCATATTTTCTTTTCTTAAACATTTCCCTATTATTTACCCAAGTAGCTTTGGCTCTGTCACATAAAAAAAAAATCATTGTGGATTTGCATCCTTTTATATTTCCCATAGCTTCATCACCTGCGTAATTTCTGCCTCTATCTTGGCCTTCACATACATATTTCACAGTGATTTCAATAGGAGATGAGTTCTTAGGATTATTTAAGGATGAGATTTTATCTGATCTTTTAAGGGTTTTACCAACACTCATGTCTAATGGCCTTGCTCAATTTCCTTGTATTAGATAAAGTAATGTAAGGTGCAAGTCTTTCAAGCCTTTATATTCAACAGAGTAACCATTCCACTAATTAGGAATCACAGCCCTTTTCAGCCACAGTGTGTTCTGTCTACTACTCAGCAACTGCCCAAAAAAGTAGTTATCCATTAAGAGAGCAAGAAGCCAGAGCTTAAGTTTAGCTGTTTAGCTGTTCAAGTGTTGTTATTCTCTCCATTTGCACTGTGGGAATGAAGCTAGCTGCCAGTGGCTCCTTCAGTCAACATAAAACCTAAGCTTTCCTGGAGAAACTCCAGTACAGCCCTTTCATTATCCAGGTTATCTGACTCAGGGCATCAAGTGTTTAAATTTGGTTTTGTCATTGTATTCTCCTAAGACTAGCCAGAGGATATGTTGATAGTATCTTAAGGAAAGCATTTACCCAGGCCAAAGACTAACCTTAATCTTCTTGGATCTTTCTGAGGGACAAGAGAAGAGTTTAGGACTCAAGTTTCTTTCCTCTGGCTAAAAGCATAAAAGAAGTTTCCAAGATGTAATCGCTTCTTGTCAGATACTCAAATGTCTGTGTCTGAGTTTTGCAGTGCAGTATCGATTTTGCAAACACTCATGTGTGGTTTGTTTCTACACACATAAATGGGAAGAGGCCCACATTTGAGTTGCAGTTTAAAATACTATAATTTTTCCAAACAAGTTTTCACACCAACAAAGTAAAAAGCTAGGTGTTTTACTTAAGGGATGGTAAGGATGAAGGAAAAAAAAAGTTTACCTTTGAAAGAATTTTGCTCTTTTAGTAACATATATAATATGACCACATCTTTTGGCACAATCAGGTACTGCACAGCTAACTACATTATCTTGTTAGGACAGTTATATTCTCTCATATGACAATGACTTGCAGTATGTAGTCACTGCCTTCTGGGGAAAGGAAAAAACCCAGCAATTACTGTGCAGTACTCGAATCTGCCTGCCAACAGCAGAACAGTGATTTGTGAGACACATCAAGAGCTTCTGGCAAGATCAATCTAGTGAGATCCCTCTGATAGAGGAATAATGAGTTGACAAAGACCAATGTTCAGTTGGGCCCAAGTCCAATAAGATTACTGTACAGCATCATCAATATTGTCTGTGTTTGGAACTGACACAATCAGAATGGAATCAATTGTATTTTCCACAGCACTGTCACACATGATTTTTAACTTTGGCTCACAGCACTGCAGAGAAGCTTGCAGATGTTGGCAGATTTTTGCTAACTTATGGGATGTCATTATTAAGTAGGAACTGTGCACTACAGTAATTTGTGGTTCTCTGTGTTCCATCATATGGTCTCTGTGTTTAGGAGGGAGGAGAAGGAAAAGATGCAGTAGCCGGAGGGATTTGTCTGTTATCATCCTCATTTTACTGTGATTGTTGAAAATACCATGTGATCCTAAAGGTGCAGATTGTTTTTCAGAGAAGGACTAATTTGGGCTGTTTAGCAAAGTGATTTTGCTCAAGCATGAGCAAAAGTCTCTATTAAAAAAAAAAAAAAAAAAAAAGGAAATGTTTTGATTATCTGATAAAATATTTAGGACAGAGATGACTCAATTTGTGAATAATAGATGCTATCTAAGGCCTTATAATCTATATTTTAAAAAATATTTTTTTGTAAACAATTTTGTTTGGTCTTGTGGCTTCTGGAGTTAAGCATTCTGTCACAGAAAGCTGTTATCTGTACATGCTGAGTACATGTACATGTACATGTACATGTACATCCACTTACATGTTTAGGCATTTCTGCATATAATATAGCTTAGTATACTCCACAACAAGTAATGATACATTAGTTTGTGAATTAGTTTAAATTAGACTTTTATTTATGGATTTAAGATATTAATCTTATTAGTTATTTGCAATATACCAAATTTCAATGTAATATTTTTGAAAAATGAAGAGACAGCTAAAAGGTCAAGTTTCTTCCTCAAATATGTAAGTCTATTTGCATGCCAAAATCTTTCTTTATCCACCTTTGTTCGTATCATATTTTCATTATTGGTTTCTGTGCAGTGTGTATACTTCTTTTTGAGAATGAAATTTTAATTTTCCTAAAAAGTAAATTTGAAAGCCCTGAAGACAGAAGTCACATTTTGATTTGTAAAATACAATAACACAGACATCACAAGAATAATTTCCATATAAGTCTGCACAGTAGAATTTATTGATATTCACACAAAGTTGTTTTGATAGACTTTGGTGTTTGTCTAATATGAAATACTGCTTCAGACAGAAGACTGGATTAGTGTTAAAGAACATTGTATTTGATTTTACTGTAGTCGAGAGTTTGATTTTGAAGGCCAGCGATTAATGGCTTTGTATTACTAGAAGCTAAAGGACAGCAAACTATTTCAGGGATATCATTCAAGAGCAATCAAATAATACTGAGGTTTAACCATCCTCAATTTGGTCAGAACTTGACTCAGTATACTGAAAACTAACTTTGGGACACCCATTGTGCCAAATAATTTCTCTTGAATCTGTCTGGTTTTATAACATTACTTATCATATCAGACTCAATTTTTTTAGTGGCATTGCGTCTGTGGGTTATACTGGTTTATATGTATGTAAGGGAACTCCCTCCTGGGGAAATTCCAGATAAACATTTAGTGTCCCCAACAAAATGAGAAACTTCCCACCCAAAACAATCTCAAAATTAGCCTAAAATGAATTTATACTTAGTAGTGTAGTGTAACTTTTAATGTAAGTACTTTTTGATCTGAAACCTCAGACATTCATTGGGATATGTCTAAAGGAAGAGGGAAGCAGCTGGCAATACACAGCTGTATCACTTACATGCTTTCTTACTTACCACATAATTTTTTTCCTGACTTCCATTCCCCTCTTTTTACAAGGTTTAACTGAAAGATTGTTTGTAGGGTTGGATAGCTAAAAGACACATTTTATTTTCTGAAAAGTGTAATATAGCACATAACCTAGTCGGAATTTTTAAGTATGGAAGGTTTTCGGAATCTATTCATAGCGAGTTTTGTCCAATGAAGTTTTTCAATTAAAGATAAAAATTAAAGATCAGCTTATTTTAAAAAACACAGTTAAATTTAAATATATTTAAGAAATACATAAAATTAAAAAATATAAAATACATAATGCAAATATTATTTTAAAACAATGGCTTTTGGCAGAACGTTGCAAAAATTGTTAATTCCTGAGAAACAGATAGGCAAACTCACCAGAAATTGGGACTAAACTACCTTTTTTCCCATCACACCAAATCTTTTCTATGTTCACTTTTTTTTGGTTAGTTAAATTATAGTGCTAGGGAACTAAGTCAAAACAGAATTTGCATGACTTTCTATATATTGTATTATGCAACTTAATAATCATAGCATTAATATATTCTTTACTTAATGTACTCATTGATATCCATTTATTTCTCAGCAGCTGTAAATGAAGTTTTGTCACATACTGAAGCTTCCTGATACAAAAAACACCACAATTATTTCACTGAACATGGAGGTTATGCAAACTTTCAACAGATCTGAAGGAATAAAGACTCCACATATATCTATCTGACTGAAACACAAGCCAAACAAGTAAACATTAAAGTGACAAAAAATAGTATCTGCCCTTTGGGAAACATTTGCTCCAAGTGCCTCGAGAGTGAGGGGTTGTTTATTTGTGTGGGGGTTTTGCTGGTTTTTTTTTTTCCTTTTCTCCTGTATCTTGTGACCATTCCTTTTAGCCAAAGGTGTTTCATGCCTCATGCTTGGTATTCACCCCCTGGCTAGGTTATTTAAAACAGCTCCTGTGCTATATCAGAAGATTACTTTTGATGAGACACAAATCACCAAGTGTTTAAGCAGTCCATCTAATTTAAAGAACGACTGCTCATGGTGGGGATGGTTAGGGACGCTGATGTCATTTACTGAATTGGGACCTAATTATGATTTTAAATGACAATAATTTATTAATTTTATTTTTTATAGGCTGCATGTTGCCCTAAATAATAATAAATTTATGAACAGTGATTGCATGCCACAAATAACTCTTTTCTGTTGTCAGATAATGTGTGATTAATAAGTGTCTTTTCTAACATTGCCTGGACTTTAAACAATAAATAAAAATGTGCGCTCATAGATATATAAATTAAGTCATGCTGTTCAGAGGGTTTTATTGAGAATTCAACCGTTCTTGGTTTTTCCTTCTCTTTTTTCATATTCTACTATACCATAACAAACCCCATTTTTGCTGTGTACATAGAATGTTTCTTTATATTGTTATGGTGTGCATATCCTTTATTCCCTTTTGCTGTTCATCTGTCTCTCCCTTTTCCCCCTTTTTTTTAATGTGACACCTCTGAGCTGGTACCCATGGCAACACCCACTAGTAGGGGTGAGCTTAGGAAGCCTCTGCAGTTCCCCATCACTCAGTTCTCACAATGCCAGTCATTAATCTAGCAGTGTCTGCTTACTCAGATCTCTACAGGTCCTCTTCTGGTCTTGTTTCTTTCCAGCAGTAGCTGCCCTGTGCACAAGGATTCAAAAGACTACTGTTAATGATTTTCCATTTGTTTAAAACAGCTCAGGCTGGCAGCTCTGTCTAATCCACTCTCAATGGCACCAAACATTAAATTATGGGGCAATCACTGCGTGAAGTAGTTTCCTGAATTTCAAAATTCATCTCTGAGTTTTTCTACTACCCTGATTTTAATTATGAAATAAAATAACAATAAGAAAATCGAATAAAAATTACAATTACTTAGGTGTCTATTGTATTCATGGAGATAGATTGTAACCTATAAAAATGTCCCCAAAAACTTACAATGAAATTGCTTCTGTTTTTCAGTCTATAAAGCATTGTTTTTGTAGGTTTTTTAATTAATGAGTGATATGTTGTAGTTTAGCATCTTGCACATATTATGACTACTTCCGTACAGATAGGTCTAAGCCTTATGTACAAGGGAGCTCAGCTTCCATTCCAGCAGAGGTCTTGAGCTGGTCATGTGTGCACGAGATACATTTCATTCTGAGATTAATCTTTGACTGAGATTTTAAACGAGGCTAAAGAGGTTATGGACACAAATCCCACTGAAATATAATAGAAATTCTCTCCCTAGCTCCCTTAGGTGCTTCTGAAATTACTCCTTCAATTTTTAGAGTCAAATCCATAATGGAAGAATTACATTTTGCTTTCCATTACAACTCATGCATTTAAATTCTATGAAGTTAAGCCTTGGACGTTTGTCTAATGTCACATATGTCATGTAAATAAAAGTGTTTAATTCAATGAATGAAAAGTTTTTAGTTAGTTTCTACATTTTGGTGAATATAATCTGTGAATGTTTAGGTAGATGGAAAGTTTTGTTACAAATCAATCAATTTTGCATTATTCAGGATCAGTTTAAATCATTTCCAAAGGAGCATGCATATGCTACTTTTTGCCACTGTGGAATTTGGTGAGGTCCTTCAGTTAAGATGTGTGTCTGTGGTCATAACTACAGTTGTACCCATTGGGATCAAAAATGCAGATGTGCTGAAAAGTCCTGGGAATGGCTGAGGGATTTAAACCCATACACAACCTACCAGGTATTTCAAAGAATCAGATAAATGCCATTCTAAAACATGGCCTTGCACTGGGCCTCCATTTGAACTCCAAAGACCTATTCACTTTAGACAATGCAGTACAGAAACCTTTTTTAAATTCTTCTATTCCAACTCATGTGAAAATCTGTGTCCTTGTACTGAATTGTTTTTTCAAAATGTGCAAAATATTCCAGAATATCTTTTTGTCAAGAAAAGTTTACAAAAGATTTCTTTCGGATGATGTTGCCAGGCAAATATGAAGGACACTTTTTGAAACTTAAGATAAGTGCCTACCTTGCCAGTTTAGAGATAGCTTCAAATCACATTTGGGGAAATCTCTTTGACTTGATGATTTGGTTGGTATGATATTCAGACTATTTTGATAAACGAGAAAGAAGTGAATGACAAAAATGAAAGTGATATTTGGCTAAATTCATCAACAAATTTATTGCTGGATAGTTTGCTGGAACAGTAAAGACCAGAATTTAATCTGTATATAATCACAAAATAGCAGACACTGGAATAAAAATTCCAAGAAGCCTTTATTCTAAATGGAAGAGGAAATTTAAATATGCCAAGTGCAGCTAAAAATCTATCTTAGTCAGGGTAAATGTTAATGTATGTTCAGTTTTTATGTTAAAGACAGATTTATCATAGACATTTGGGGCAATATTATTAGATCATTGTAAATACAATCTCCTATGCTGTAAAAAAGAAAAGTCTATGTGTTTTAGAAAATTACTCCACTGTCCTGTGAACTCTGGGGTCATGCAACCAGAAAAAGTGTTCAGAACTTTTTGTTATGAAAATAGCATCATTTAACACAAAGCAGATCCTCATACCTCTTTTATTTTTTAATTTTAAGTGGGAAAAGATGGATAAAAGCTTTACTGAATAATATTAGTTAAATATTTTTACCACTACTTGTAGTATAGATCTAGCATATGTATGATCTATTATATGACTGCTAGATATAAACTTTTCAGTTGTTTGGATGTGCCACCTGAATTGTATATTCAAACTTCAATAACCTAGGAAGTAAATAGCCACATTCTGAACCTGACTGTAGACGTCGATTTTGGGTTGACTCCACATCATATTGCTCAATTTAGGGTAGAGATAGGAACACACAGCTTTAAATTAATTTTGAAACAGTCAGAAATTTGGGGAGGACTTCTCACACTTCACATACCTGAAGCTGTAAGAACAGTGTCGTATCATGGTCAATCTAGCAATAATGCAATATAGCTTTTCTTCATGTTGTCTCTCAGATATTAGCTGAGCACTAAGATTTTTCCTGGGGAAGGAGCTGGCATCTCTTTCTAGTTATGGAGAATATCTAAGGCTGATATGGGACTCGAGTTAGAGCATTTTCGCACAATTATCTAGGGTCACTTATGTGTCTGAAGGATCAGAAAAGCTGTTTCATTTATGAAATACTGACTAGAACTTTCTTAAAACAATCCCTAGCAAGTATCATGAAGGCAAATTCTGCTAACTAGTTCTGTAAATATGATGGACAAATAATAAATAACACATCTTATGTAAAGATTTCTTTTTTTCTCAGTAGCTGCATCAATTTGGAAAAACACTGTTCCTTGCATATGGTTTTCATTTCAGTAAATTACTACACAAAGGCAGAGAACCAAATTTTAATTTTTTTTTTGTAATGAAATTGAATTGGACATCCCTCATAAATCTTGTAACTTTAGTGGGCATTACTCATTTCACCTAAAAGCACGGATGGATGTTTTAGAGTTTCTCAGTCATTAAAATGAAAGCAATCTCAGTATTACTTTCCTAGTAGCCAGACCCTTACTCATGGTGGGCTGTATCTTCATCTGTAATAGGTCCTATTGATTTCAGTGAAACTCTTTGATTCCTAGAGCGCTGCTGAACAAAAGCCAAAGAGGTAAAGTCTGTCCCTCATCCCTTTCAACATGTTTTCATAAACACATTACAAAACCTCATCCGTAGCATCTTTAATGTGTATGTTTCCATTAAAATCAGTTCTCTTAAACACATGTAAATCAATGAAAAATCTTTGCTGGAAACGCCACAACTAGAGATTTAAAATATATGTATACCATCTCCAGGTTTTCTGGCTGAACAAAAAAGGATTTTGGACAAGATAAAACAAATCATTTATTTTATCCTTGTTCCTAAAATTGAATTGTTCCCCTGTGAAAAGTCTACTCAGACGTAGTAACGGAGTCCAGAGCCTTACAGAGTACTGGAACTTGCATAATTGAGGTAGTGCTGGATCAGGAGGTGTATTACAGATGATTCTTTTGCTAGTTTACAGATTCTATAATACACAGGGTGGTAAATTATATTCAAGAGCAACCTCAAAAGCAAAGAAGGCTCTTTGTATAATAAATAACTCTTCATATTAGGTGGAAACTAATTAGTTCCAAATTCTGATCAAATCATGAGATTACATCCACATTAATACAAATTAATTTATCATAATGAATGTTAATAGAATTAATTATAATTAGACACTGTTGCACTGGGTGAAATATTTCATAATGGTCCCTTTCATATTAGTAGTAGATTATGTGCATATTTCAAAAATATAAAAATGCAAAAATTACATTTAACATTTTTTATGGTGAAGGCATGTCAAAGAACCATGACATGAAATTTTGAGTCTAGTTAATGGTCAAAATGAACTTCTTTCTGTTCAAAGCTTGCCTGCTAAACTCCCCTGAGCATTCAAACCTGTTTGTTTTTTTCTAGAAGAGAGACAAGACGTCCAAATACTGTCTAAAATCTAGGAGAGTTGACATCCTCTTTGCTTTTTTTCATATACTCTAACTTACAGCCGCCACGATGCTTGGCGCTAAATCATGATATAATGAGTACTGAATTACTTAGGCCTTTTCCAATTTCCATAGAAAATGGACTTTAATTCAAAACTATGCCTGGTTAATTAAACTTTCCATGATCTAATTTGATCTAATTATTTCTATAAATTGAGATGTAACCAGAGTTATATCCTAAGGTAGAATTAGGCTATGGTTACACATTTTTACTTAAATGGAGGCAACTGTGATGTTCTCTCCTATTAACCCTAACCTCGCTGCCCACTTAAATTGACATAGTTCTGCAACCCAAATGGTGAAGAAGAAACCATATTTTCAAAATGTCTCTTGGGGGTGGGGATGGTATTTTTTTAGAGATTGATTTTCCCAAACACCTTGGAAAAATAATATTCCTCTTTGCATCCATCTTGAATCCTTATAGCAGAAGAAAAACATTTGATGCAGTCCAGGTGTCTTACTGACAGCTCAGTACATATTTACTCTCTTTTTCATTTCTGTTCGGATGCACTAAATTTTAACCTAAATTCATTTATCTATAAAGAGCTCTTCTTACTTAGATCTGCTCTTCTAAATCGTGCACAATATGATCTGAACCATTTACAATATTACATTCTGAAAAAAGGGAGAACTCCTGGCTAAGTTATTTTATTTTGCCATATCAAAACCAAAGCCAGGATCTATTTGTTCATGCTAGCAACAGTTTTCACCTTCTGAAAATAACTGCTGGTCCTTCTTTGTGTCATTTCCTTGAGAAGTTCTCCTTGAATGAACTATCATTTTTGCTTACCAAAATCTTTTCACATTCAGTCAGCTGGTGTACACGTATACAGTTCCTTGCATTTACCATAAAATAATTTATTTCTGAAATCTTTGCTGACAGAGAAGCAGAGTGCAGAAGCTTGCTTTGCAAACAAACAAGGCAATCTGATGAAGTATTCAAGGCTTCTGGCTGCACTGTCTGAGTTCGTTTAGAGGTTAATAAAATCAGCTCCCTGCTATGTGTTAAAAACAAGTAATTAATTTTGGGATATCTGTTAGAACTAGAATATTATGCCTGGGAAGTAAGGGTAGAAGGCAGTCTGCTTACTGGAAATGCCTGCTTGAGGCATATCTTCACTGCTAATTTAGATGCCCATTTTCAGAGCGGCAGAAAGTCCAGACCACCTTATGTAGCTGCCAAAGCTCTCTACAGTCAATGAAGAGTAAAAAAAAAGAGAATTCTGAAAAGTTGAAGGCTTCCTGAATTTAGTTGCTTTCCTGTCAGCACACACTGGAAAGATAAGGACTCCATCAGAAAATCAAGTCCACATAGGTTAGGTGTTTAGTTCTCTACTACACCATTTCAAAATTAATTGTAGGAAGTCTTAGGTATTTCCATACTTCTATAATACAATCTGGTGGTTTTGGTCAGCCAGTAACACAGGGCCCAGAAGGTAGCTTGGCTCTTTCCTTGGACTTGAGAATAATCTGGGAAAAAGCCAGACTTCTAGGTCAAGGTCTCTGGAAACGTGTACAGGCTCTACATTACTGGATTAAACAAGAAAAAAAAAAACAATTCAGAAGTGGAGATGAGAATTTTAATTCTTTACCTACCTATTGACAAAACTATTAACCCAAAAGTTATACTTTCCTTGTCTACTCTTCCCTAGCCCACAGGTCAGGTAATCAAGGCATAACTTTTCTAAGTAGCTCAGTAAGAGATCATGAATTGAGTTCTTTACTATAAACTCTCATTTTAAGAAAAGTTATACTGAAGAAAAATAATTATATGGCCCGTCTTTAACTTGTCAATTGACCAATTGTTGATTTATTTCGGTTTGGTTTTATTAAAGCCGATAATAAAACTTTTTTACGTCACTAAGTATGTTTTTATTAGAATATATTATTATTACACAATAGTATCATAGAGTGGAAATGTAAGGTTGATTTTCTTTCACTATCATTTCTTTGCATCTCCTCAGTTGTTCAGCAATTCTTGTAAGGTATTTAGCATCATCTATGTACTCTGGTGTCTTGGTTTGTAGCAATACTCTTTGCTAACTGGAGAAGTATTTTGTGTAGTAATTTACTAAAAAAATAATAGATTCAGCCATTAAGATTAGTTTAGTAAATAACATGTATGAAACATTAATTTTGAGTGATAATATGCTCTAATATTACAGAGATTTTGCAGGGAGATGTAACAAATGTGTTTGACAGAGTTAAAAGCTAGAATAAAGTCTATAAAATGAATTTTCTCCATTAAAAAAAAAAAAAGTAATTTGATGTGGCAATAGCAGCTACAACATAAGCTACCCGACCTTGCCCTTGAAATGACCTCAACCTTGACCTGCAGGGACACTCTCTCTAGGGATGAGAGGTATGTTATTACATGTTATTTCATTACAAGGCCCCTGCTGAGCAGCAACTGCCAAATGGACTCAATTAAGTGTTTCTTGTGATGTGGATTACTGTCTACTGGGGCGAGTTGATACTAGCAAACATATTTCATTCTCCTAAAGTTTGACTGGATATGAAAAGCATGTGCGTTACTCATTCGGTGACACTTCAGTGTATGATTTATATCTGGTTAGAAAAACCATAACATACATACTTCAGTTGTGCACTGCAACCTTTTCTCACTCCTTGTCCTTCAGCAACCAAGCCCTGTTATCACACTCAAGGATTATAGAACCAGACCCAACCTTCATAAAAGTAAACTTCCAAAAAGAAAAATTACATCAAACGGTAGTTGAATTCCGATGATCAAACTCTTAACACTGAAAATAAAGTTCAAAAATGTCATAGACACAACTCTGTATGCTGTCTGATATTTATCTCAGCAAAGTTGTATCAGGGACAAAATACTGAGCACTTATGAGGACTGGGTTAATTTATTTCTTCTTTAAAATCAATCTTCTACATTAAAAAAACAGCTGTGTAGTGCTGTTGGTAAAAATGTTGACTACTGTTTTTTGGTCTCTCTCTAGATACATGTATTTTATATTCATTTTATGTTTTCACTGTGTTTTCTAGAAGTTTTTTCTGGAGTATCATTTGAAACTTGTGAAAAAACATCTCACTGGCTGCAATGTACTTTCTATCAGACTGCCGAAAGAACATTGAGCAAATATGCAAGCCATTGCATGCAGAAAAAATGGCCTTTATAAGAATTTCAAGAAAGAATTTTAATCTTGCTTTTATATCTCTCCATAAAATGCATTTTTTTCATAATTTATACTCAGGAGAAGTAAGAAAATCACTTCAGAATCTGTTTTTCCATCCTACCTCTTTACACTGTATTTTCCACCAATGCAATTTCGAGGGTAAACATTTTGCATGAAAACAGCTGGAAAAAAAGCTAGTCCCATGGAATCTAGTGAAGGTGTCATTATTTCTAAAGGATCTTCCACTTCTTCCTTTGACCTCTGTGAAATGTGAAGGCCTCGACAGCATTCCTTTGGTCTTGAAGATAAAAACAGCAAACATTACAGGAGGAAATAAATATGTGTAGCCCTTCTTTGTATATCATAAAGAGTTTAAACCATAAAGACATTTTAAATCAAAAATATCTCATCTCATTAATCCATATAACTCTCTTAAAGCTGGGTGCCAAGGTTCCAGACTGGTTTTGGAGGTGCTCAGCAACAGGAAGAAGAGCAAAGGCCATAAAGAAAACACAAGAGGTTTCACCTCAACGCGAGGAAGAACTTTACACTGAGAGTGGCAGAGCACTGGAACAGGCTGCCACTGAGATGGTGGAGTCTCCCTCTCTGGAGATATTCAAAATTTACCTGGATGCATTCCTGTGTAACCTGATGTAAGTGACCCTACATTGTTGCGGGGGGTGGACTAGGTGGTCTCCAGAGGTCCCTTCTAACCCTAAAAATTCCCTGATTCTGTGATACCTTACCTTTCTAGCATAGTTTCAGATAAAAAATATTTTGTAAGTGAATTGTTATGCACTGCTTTGCCTGGTAAAATTCCTGCCTGGATGTCTTCTCATGGCTCTTAGAAAACCAATTTTCTTCAATTCTATTAGATTGCTGCAGATACATAGAGTTTCCCTTTAATTTTTGATGTTGTAATAACTTTCACTTTTCTAAGTGCAGCCTGGATAAAAAACCCCACAGATCTAAAAAGAACCAAGGTTGCTTTGTGATGTTCACTGTTTTCCCAGAAAGAGATACTCAACACAATGTTGGAATGGAAACATTTCTTCATAAATATGACTATTTTGAACACCCACTACACAAACATAAACACGAAGTATTACTCTTGTGCTTGACAGAGAGTGAAAAAAAAAAACTTGGTTTCTTTTTTAAAAAGACATCTGAACCACAAGGGAGAAAGGACTATGCTCTAATGCTCTATTACCACACCTTTTCTCTACAATGGTGTGTAATCATAAGTCCAAAAGTGTTGCTTTATTGCATATCTTCCATTATCTTTTGCTCATACTTTCTTAATTGAGGATAAGAAATGGAACCAGATGAATCTGTATTATCCTGTGGCATCTCGGCAATCTCATGCTTGGACTAGTTTTACTGTAATATCTGAGAAAAATACAATGGTTTGGACCATTTGAATTTGATCTGATAACTTTAGTTTCTATTACTTCATTCAGAGTAATGTCACTATTCGCTGAGACCTAATGTCTTGCCAAAGGTCATGAGGGATGACAAATCCTATCTATTGGGATATCTTTGTCCATGCTAGAGAACTAGAAGCATAATTTCATATGATACAAACAAGCAAACCTATTCGTTAGAATAACTGCCTCAAAGGGAGATGGAGGAGAAGCTGAGTAATCATACAAGAAATCATGCACTTTTAGTTTATATAATTGTTTTCTGTTTTCGATGTAATTTAATTTAAGAAATTTTAAAGGAAAAATGTTATACAATCGTTCTATCAAATGCAGTAACAGCTGTCTTTACAAAATAACCATTGGTAATTACAATCCTTTAATTCAAAGTACTGAGCCACATCATGCAGAAATTGAGTCATTTATCACCATTGACCTTAGGAGAAACAAATTTACCCAAATCAATATGGCACCAAAATATCAATGATTGCTTAAAAATATTGGTAGTTTTGTTTATAACTTTACTGATAGAAAGAAAGCAGGTCTGGATATTTCTGCATAATGTAAAGGAAGTTTTTTCCTTTGCTGAAATTTTCATATAAAATAGAGTTAGCACAATTGTCCTTTACTTAATGTTATGGAAAAACAGCTGGTTCTGTTCAGTTGTATTAATTCCTGAAATGTAAGTAACTTGAAAGGCGTTAATGTGTGTAATTGTAAAAAAGTCTGTTTTGGAAAGATTTTCATTGTTTGTTTAAATATTTGCAACTGGACTTAAACATGCAGGAGCTTGCTTAAAGTTACAGTCTGGCATTTTCTGTATATTGAATATATATGGCAAATTGTTACTTTTTTAGAGCTTACTTAAACCAACTGAAAATGTAGAATTG
>VZRR01000966.1:199296-239896 GCA_013398015.1 Oreocharis arfaki
ACTTCCCTTCCCGGAACTTCCCTTCCCGGAACTTCCCTTCCCTTCCCGGAACTTCCCGGAACTTCCCGGAACTTCCCGGAACTTCCCTTCCCTTCCCTTCCCGGAACTTCCCTTCCCTTCCTTTTTCAGTTAATATGTGGTAAGGCGTTCTGGTAGCAGGAGTGAGGGTTGCTGCAGTGGTGGCTTCCATGGGAAGCAATCAAGGAGCTGCCAGCCATGCTGGAGAACCAATTCCAGACAGCTCAGCAGCAGACCCACCCCAGACCAAAGCTAGGCCAGAGTCTGTGGTGACTCTGTGAAAACCTATTTTTAAATTGCAGAAAAGACAGAGGGGGAGAGAATCAGGGCACACAGAGAGAAAGAAAATGAGAGAAAGCAAGAGACAGATTGAAATTGAAATTGAAATTGAAATTGAAATTGAAATTGAAATTGAAATAAAGAGAGAAAGAACTAGAAAGAGAGTGAGAAATGAGAAACAGGAGAGAACATCAAAGTCAGAGGTTTCTCCGTGGTGGAGCAGATACACCCCTGAACTGGCTGCAGTCTTTGGAGAACGTTATGCAGACCCATAATCAGAAAAATATGTTGAAATCAATTGAGACTAAATTAGTTGATTAAAACGATCAGAGTATAAATAATAAAATGAAGAAAACTGTCTCATGGCTTTGTTGTATGTGACTTTCTTTTAAGTCTAAGGCTTAAGACCAAGACAAAAATTATTTCATGAAAATAAAGAGGACTCGTTTAGGAAAGGTGAAACATGTCTTGGAGTAATGTCTGTGTTAAAGAAGAGAATGTCAGCATCAGAAAAGGTTTGGGTTTTTTTCATGCATCTAACTTCTTTGGCTTTTTCTGAAATACACCTAGCAGCTGATACAATTGCTGTTGTCATTACATCTGTTGTAGAAGAAGCAAGTAATTGCTTTGCTTAGGCTTGTGCAATCTCAAACTAATCCTCCAAGCATGAGGACAGATTAACCCTAGTGTGCATTTTAGATATCTATGCTTGTAATGAAAACTACTTGAAAAACCAAATGTGCACTCAAAAGGGAAATTAGTATAACTGCTGTTAAGGGAAACAAGTGTTTAGACTCTTCACAGCTTCAGGATAACTGTTAATTAGATAATGTATTCTGAAAGCCAGAGAGAGATATTAAGATCATCTGATTTTTCCTCCTGCATAATATGAAATTTAGGACCTTCCTGAATTAATTACTGCATAAATTAGGATGAAATATATAGAAAAACATCTTACCATGGCTAACATACTTACTGCTATAAAGAATCCTTTTAGGCATTAGAGAAACAATTCCCATGGGTAACTACTCCAGTTAGATGTAATTTCTTTCAGCTGGAATTGAAGTTAAAATTAGACATGTTTACCAGTTTTATACCTGTTTACTATGTTCATGTGCACTCATCTTAAATTTCTTCTTCCCATGTAGATTTCTTTTTATAGATAAACAGTGGTCAAGTCACACTTCCAACCATTTATTTTGATACGGTGATTTGATTGACCTCACTGAATCTTCATTTGTAAGGCACTTTCAAAAACAATATAAACATTCTCCTGGCCCTTCCCAAAACTGGATTGTGGGCTCCAGAAGTGGTTGCAATTTTCAGTAGCCACTGGAACAGGCTACTGTTCCCAAACCCAGGGAAGTGTGCTGTTGTCTGTGTCCATCATTTCCTTGTGCACACTGTCTTAGGTTACATTAACCTTTCTGGTGATAGCAATGCACTGGGGTTTCTAATCTTAGTTAAATGTTTCATATTTTTTGCAATATAGAACAGAAAGATTGTTATAGCTGTGGGAGATGGTTTTAATAGTGGTCATGAAATCTATCTTTGATATAAAAGCCATGATAAACCTCACTGAAAAAAGTAAAAGCAACTCTGTTTATCATAGAATCACGGGATTTTTTGGGTTGGAAGGGACCTTTAAAGGTTGTCTAGCCCAACCCGCTTGCAATGAGCAGGGATGTCTTCAACCATATTGCTTAGACCCTGGTCCAGCTTGACCTTGAATGTTTGAGATGGTGGGGATTCTATAGTCAAAGTCAGTACAGCTTTATGAAGTAGGACAGGGAGACAACAGAAGGCTCTCCCTAAAAGTCTAAAGAATAAGGAACCAATATATACCAACCAGGAGGCTTCACTCTGGAGCAACTGCAAGTGCAGAAATTGGGAAACTGATTAATTGCAACTTTTGCCTACCTGAGAAAGAAATCAAAAAGCCCTAGAAAGCCCAAGAGGGAGGTATGAGTTTCTCTCAGAAACTGTAAGGAAGCAACTAAGTTATTGCTGCTTTTTACAGTGCTCAGAGAAACTTTGAGGTATTTCTGTAAATGAAAGGACTGTAGTAAAGAGAGACCTGATTTGGATGACTTTTTCTTTCCAAATAAGTTCCCAAGTCATTTTATGCTAGACAACTATGTAAGGTACAGGACACCATAATTGTTTCTAATACTGCACATGGAATTTCTAACAATCTTTGATGCTTTTACTGTAATGCAGTACAAATATGCATTTCATCATCTTGCATACTTGATAAGACAAATGAAATTAGTGATCATGATTCTGGTCAGTGATTGGCCTGGTTCTTTATTAGTTAGGCTATGCTGCCTTCCGAAGAGCAAATATCACTAGCTGAAATAAGAAGAGGACACAAAGAAATGCTGATTTCAGTTTTTATCAGAATACTGACACATCCTTGTACCTGCAAAGCACAATAAAACAGGCATATTAGAGGAATATACTGATGTTCTTTTGGTAAAGTCATGATTGCTAATCCCTAGATCCAAAAACTCCCTTTAACTGACTGTATAAATGTAAAGTAATTATGTTTAAATGTGGAAAGATGAAAATCTAAACCTGTTTTGTTTGTCAAAAAGTGCCTTATTTACTTAGCTCTGAACTTGTGATTAATATTATGAATTACTCTTTTAATGAGCATTCATCTTTACTTATTAAAACATTTTTGTGTTTTCAAATTTTCCTAAGGTAAATTCCTGTAACTAATTTCTTTTAATTTTTATTTAGAAAAATTCTACCTAGGTCGAGTGAAAATAAATATTTATTGTATTACATTCAGTCTGATATGTTTCTTAGATTTCCTTTGTTAGCTGCAGAGACAACTGTATACAAGTATGAACTATCTCACTGTTAATTATTCTTGGGGTTTTTTTCTTGGTATGTTTGGAGGCACCTGCTGACTGAACAGTCATGATGAGTCCCATTATAAACTGCATCTAGTTTTCTAGAGACTCACTATATTCCCTCTGTGAAATTTGAAACTAGAATATTTGCTAGCTGTTGTTCAGAGAAAAGAGAACTCATTATTTTTGTGTTAACTCCTGGAGTACGGTGGAAAAATGGAGGCTGAGCAACTCCCACTAGTTTCAATTCTCACTTGACATTAGTTGCCACCTTGCAAAAAGCTACAAAATCAACAAATTAAGGTGTTTGTTTTATGTCATGTAGAAGAATCTATAGATTGCCTTGGACAAGACTGAAATCTAGATTTCCCCACACTTAGAGATCTAATGAACTGCATAAATGTGTGTCCCTTAGTTGTGTTTTTTGCTATATAACATTAAGTTCATAAACATAAATCAGTGTTGATAATATAACTACCACTAATGTTGTAAGGTATTATTATAAGACAAAGACATAGGAAATAATGATTGCATTTTCCTGGAATTATATTTATAAGGCATGAAATAAGGCCTGTTAAATCTGACTGTTCTTTTGCTACCAGATATTCTTCCATGTTTCCATATTCAATTTCAGTGAATATATTAATTAAAATTGATTATTTCAAGAAACAAAATAAGGGTACTTTACTACTGGGAATCACATATGAAGAGATTGGTGTAAACATCAGACTCTGTTATGAAGTTTCCTGCTTCAGGGATGAAGTCAGAAAGTGCAATGTATGACAGGTATAGGGAGCTGTGGGCAAGGGCAAGCAAAATACAAAACAGAGTGCCCGAGAGAAAGCATGTGTGAAAGGAAACTGTGAGTGACTGCGAGATGTAGGCATATTTGTAAGAGGAGAGGTATGAAAAAGTTATATTGCTTTCTCTAGAATATAAGAAAGAGTGGAGTCCAAGAGGTAATGAGCAAATACCAAGTAGATTAAATATTGTGTTCTTTACCTAAAACTTGAAACTTCTGAGAAATTTTAATGCATATATGCTAACATAGATCTGCCTAAAACCATTACATTGTTTTTTATAAAATTCTGCAGTCCACAAAAGTTTGGGAATTTTCTGGTGATTTCTGAAAGCTTGAGGTGAGTGATGGTGTTCTATTTTTTTTCTGCTCGAATGTCTCCTTGAATGGGTAGTGGTTATTTATCAGTGTATGGAACATTAGAGCATAACTAGTAGTATCACCACAGACACTGCTCTCTTTACAACCCAAGTAAGCATACAGTCTGCATGGTGAATGATATTTCTTCAGGGAACGAAAGGAGCATTCTAACAAGGTGTTGCTGACCTTGTTTATCAAAGGATCACCAAAAATACATAATATATGGTTTTTGGTTTTTTTTTTCAATGTGCTCTTGCCTCCAATTATGCAGTAATTGTACACTTGTTAACAATGAGGAAAAATTGGTGTTGATAAATGCCAGCTGCAGAGGTGCTTTCTTTTGCCTAATAAAGCAATCAAGAACCAATATACATATATTGATATGTATGTGAACATACACCAGCATGGAATATGTTAATTATACTCCATAACCCTTAACAATTTTTTTTTTATGTGGATTGCCTATTTGCCACCAAAGTGGAAAAAATTGCAGCATATTGGCAGCCACTGAATTGAGTGGATTACTGTGATATGATCTATGTTTCAATTTTTTTTGCTTCTTAAAAAATAACCTTACGGAATTTATATTATAACATGGTTTATTCTAGCAGCTAGAGTTTGCAGAATATGCATCGAAAATGACACAAATATGATAGATCTCCTCCTCCCATAGAATACCATTGCCCTTTTGGCTGAGGAAGAGGTGGCAGTGATAGCAACACAACTTAGCAACAAATCACACCATATGTATTTAATAAAAATATATAAATTAAAATCTGTCATGTTAAAAAATTTGGCTACTATCTCTTCCTCTGTTACTTGTAAGTTTTCTTAAAACTTTGCTGAAGAAATTTCTCTTCGTAATTCCTTGTACTTGATGAGTTTTTCTATTGACTCCACTCTCAGGGAATACCATGAATTTCAAGGAATCAGTGTTGCGACATTTATGGAGCTTTGAGAGTATAAATCTACTGAGAATTAAATTCGGAGAAAAAATTAACAAAATGGCTGAAGGAGAAACATTTTGTTTCATTTTAGAATGTCACTTATATAGCTTTCCTGCAAGCTAAAAAAGACAACCCATTCAGCCAATGAAAAACAATGAAAATGTTCCCTGCACAGTCATCCCAGAGACTGGACTCTGTTGCCTAGCAATTCTGACAGATGATTTACGCTTACCTGGATGTCACACATGCCATGAGGTCCAATAAACAACCTCAGGATGGTACATTTTCTCATGTCAGAAGTGGTATATTTTCCAGGCACACTATAGTGTTGCTTGGAAGGTCTCATATATAATTTTGCAAGCAAAGTTGTTTTCCTCTTGGGCAAACCATTTCCTCTTTTCTACTTCATGCAGTCTGCCTTAAATAATAACATTTAGCAGTTTTTCCCTGATATCCTCATCTTGCTGTTGTTTGAAAGAGAAGAAATCTTCTTTTGGTGCACCTCTTAGAATTACATTGACCAGTAACAATTTCATGAATTATGAAAATACTGTCAGTCAGAATTGGTTGCATTTACCAATTTAAAACAAATTCGTTTTCAAAGCACTTTGCCTGCCATCCAAGGTAATTGGAAAGCCAGTTTGAAAAATCTTCTAATGTGCTTTTTAAAATTGACCAAGTTTGCAGAGGCAGCTTCTTAAACAAAATATAATTAATTTTTATCTGTCTAAGCTGATCAGTGCAGGCTGACAGTCCTTCTACATTCTTTGTTTTAAAACATGTGAATTTTTTTCAATAGACTACATCTCCCTTTCATCTTCCTCTTTTCCCTGTGTAAATTGGCACTTTCTGTCTTCTAGAAATCTCATTACCACGCACTGATTCTCCATTGCCTCATAATAAAGGTGCCCAACCGATGTACCAAAAGAACTGTAAATATCTATTTTTATGTACCAAAGATTTTTTTCCTTATAAACGTAAGGTTACAATGGCTCTAACATGTCAATACTTATCTGAATTATCCTAACTCATGATATCTATTCAATTCATTTTCATTCTACATCTGTACTCTTTGGTGCAATACAGGGACTAAGATGTTCCAAGGTCATATAGGTAACATTTGATTAATTTCTAGAGCAGCAGTTAATTTAAAAAGATCCTGAAGGAACTGAATTATGTAATCTGAAACTTTAAGTACAAAAAGAAACCAAAAAACTACAAATAGAAGTCTTGGGATGTACTACTATTCTTGCATACACTTCCTGTGTCATATTCAGGAGTTTCTATATATATATAAGATCAGACTTCCTGAAAATAAACCCTCAAAATCTATCTGACATTTAAACATGCTTGTTTCTTCATTTGAAACCTGAAATATTTTTTTCAGAATCTCAGAGTTATTACAAAGTTTAATCCACTGTTTTTAGAAAATACAAACGAGAAATGTCAATAGCAAAATAATTTCTCCTCTTCTTTTCATCTTAGAACAATAGAGTAACACTAATGTAAGAAATATCTGGAGGGCTGATAACTATCTGGATTTGCTTTTTACCTCCTTGATGGTCATTGCATCACACCAACCAGTTATTAATTTCCAGAAAATATCTCAGTCCTCCAATTTCATTGCCTAACTAATAACTTGCTTTCAAACCAAGTGATTGCTCCAATCTACAGCAGCGTATCAATAGCATGTTTCCACTTAATCTCAGACTTCCCTCTGATTGCATACATATTTTAAAATTTTACAAGAATAGTTCCTTCTGTTTGCCTCAGGCTCTTTTTTCTTTCTTTCTTGAAGAGATTCTTATTTTTGCAAGCGAAAATTAGCTGCTGGTGTAAGACTTCCACAGGGACAAATAGATCCCTTTCTTCTCCCTAGTATCCTCTGCTTCGTACCGTTGTTTATGACTGCTGTTTTATCTGATAAAGCAGATCTGAAGAAAATAAAATTACCAGAAAAGGCATAGTGTATAGAAAGGAGGACTACGACTTTCTGGAGTCATTGCAGGATTTGAGAGTTTCTTATGAACGTATGTTTTTCTTTCCTTTTTTCATTAAGTTGAAATTGATTCTAAGTATTTTGAGGTGCATCTTTTGATCTTAAAGAAAAGCTAAAAGCAGCATTTCCTGTGGGACTTTGGAACTGAATATCAGCCATAAAAAATCCCTAAATCCAGCTGTATGCTACTGTGCTTGAAACACTTCTGCAGGGTAGGTTTCTTTATCCTCATGGTTTAACAAAGAAGTAGTTTTGTTTTTATGATAGTATACAAGATGCTTCAGGTGAATATCAGGACATCAGAAAAATATCACGAGCCAGCAAAGACAAAATAGAGAACTGCACCAAACTGTGGAGGGTCTGATTGCAGAGAGAGAGAAATTAATTTAAAAATATTGACTTTGCCACTAAATTCTGTAATCTTGTTTTAAAGTATTTCGTATGAAATCCTTGAATCAGGACTCAAACTCTGTGTTGCTCTACAGAGGAGAGAATGCTTTGTTGATACTGATTACTTTTCACAAATTTTCTACTCTCATAGGGGAAACATGGTATGCATGAGAACTTTTACATATCACCCCATAATAGCTCTGTTCATCACTGCTAGCTTGAGCCTTGATAAATTATCCCTTGTACCATTTGCATACCGGTCACAAAGTGACTAAACATCTTAATGAATGTATTCACAGGATGAAGTGTTAAAATACAACAGATGTTTTGCAACACCCCTTGCTTTACAGGAGTGATTTTTTTGCTGACAAAAAAATAGTTTAAGATTTCTATTTTTATCTGGAGTTCTGTGAACTTCAAGATATTTTATTCAGGCTGCAGTACATCCTATTGAATGAAGGTGAAAAGTGGCAGTGATCAAGTTTTAGACAATGAATGTTGCGAGAAAATCAATAGTCTGATTAAAAAAAGAAATCTCAAGAGGCTTCTAACCCTAAAAAGTTGATTTGTTACTTCGCTATATCTCATTGAAAGAGCAAACTATATTAGTCTTTAGATTTACCAGGTGCATTATTCCTTGTGTAGTTTCAAATGTATCAGCAGTAATGAGAAAGAACATCTTTAGGTTAGCACCTGTTTTCTCCTAACATGTATCAGTTAGATCTGTAGGGAGAAATACTCTATACTCCATCAGGCAGGTGAGCTATAAAACCTGCCAGAACAAGGGACTTCTTTGCACTATTTCTGACCCTGAAGATTAGACTGCAAAGATCTTGGTATCAGACATTTAAAAAATGTACTGTTCCCAAAGAGACAATGAGGGTGAAAAAGATATACCCAGAGCAGAAGGGAAGACTAGAACTAAAAGTGTGTGTGAAGAAAAATTATGTTAAATGCTAAACACTAAATTAAAAGACAGAAGTTTAAAATATTTACTTAAAGTACTATAATGAATGACAAAGAAAGTAATGGTTTAAAACTTTAAAGAGTAAAAGTAAGATGTCATCTATAACTAGCTAGAGTTTCTGATACAAAGGGATAAGAGTGGTAGGACATTTAAGGAAATATTATCTGAGAAATTACTGAAAAAAATATTTTGGGAAAGTTTCCAAATGGTGAAGCAGAATATACTAGGTCGAGGACAAAGTAAGCAGAGTTTCTCTGCAAAATATAGGCAGCTTCTGTACTAGCAGTGAACTTTTGCTGATGAACCTCTGTGGACTCTTTCAAGGAGGCAGATTTCTGGGACTCAGTCCAACAAAGCACTTATTTTCAACTTATCTTTAAACATGCAAGTCAACATGTTAGACTTAATTCATATAAAAGCATTGAGTGAATATAGCATTTATCAAGACATGGCCTGATAGCTTTTGGTTTCAATAAGATCCTCCTTTGTCTTCAAGTTCTTAATAAATTTAAACTGCTGCAAATCGTTAAACTCTCGACTCTGCTGCCTTGATACACAATGAGTAAGTGTATATGGGCTGCAGCCCAAAACCTCAGAGTATTTAAACACCTACTTCACTTGAACAGTGTGAGCAGCTCTGATCCCCAGTATCAAGAGAAATACATTACTATTAGAAGAAAATAAAAGACATTAAAGACCAGCACACTTGATGAGAGGTATGTTTTTACACAGGGAGAAAATAGGCAGATGAGGAGTCTGCATTTTGCAAAAGAGATGACAGAAGCGTATCATAGATGTTCATAAAATCAAGAGAAGAATGATGATTCTTTTATCTATATCCATATCCATCTATATCTATGTGCATGTATATATATATATGTATATATATGGAGATTATATATATATATATATATATATATATAAATATATAATGGAAGAGTTACAAGGCACCAATCAAATTACCAGCAGCATGTTTAAAACAAGTATTATGAAATGTGTGCAAAATATGTTTTATGAAATGGTGGTGCTTTTGAATTATAGTATCTACTAAATTTTATTGATCTGGATAGAGCCTCTGGTTTGTTGATCCTTATTGCCAGAAATGGAGAAGTGATACTACACTGCACTTGCCTGAGCATACAGTCTTTTCAAAAGCACTGGCTCCTGGCTGCTGTCTGAGAGTGTTCTCAGCTGGATTGGCCTGATCTTATGTTAGATTTTTACCCTACAATCAATAGAACACATGTACACAAGTAGTTTTAAGAGCTAGGGTCCAGCAATATGAAATCAAGAAAACACAATAAAGCTGAAAGCAGAAAAAACCTGCAAGTATCACTAATAATAAAACTCAACACACATTTTAACAATTAGCATCTCGTTCATTGGTGCAGACATGAATTGAGAGGGTGGTTGTAAGTTCATAGTTACTCATGAGTTAACTTGCTCTAAGGAAGTAATATGGCACACTTTTCTGAAATACTTTTTGTATCTTATCTTCTGCTCACTGCAAAAAAATGAGACATTTGTAAGAAATTATCTTTTTTTAATCTGTTCGTATGTTTGGGGTTTTTTATAAACAGGCACCAATAGTCTTAAACCTTGGAGTAGAGTGATTGAGAAAAACCGTAGTGAAAAATAATGAATAATAAGTGAAAAACATGAAATGCAAAAAATATGTAATATACCTTAAAATCCTATACACTTATTTTTTAAAGCTGAGTGGTTCTTAACAAAAATTGCAAGTACTGTATTTCTTATGTGTGTTAGCTTAGCTTGGAAACAAACTCACTCAAGACTTGAGAGGCTTGGCATGATTCTAGATGTTATGCTTTGAGAGAAAAGTACTCATTTTTCATGAAGGATAATCTCTGTTGATGAAATTAATAGAGTAAACCATATTAGAGTGTATTGAATTGATCTTTTGAGCAAGTGGTAACCTAACTTAAAGATGGCTCAATGAGAAATAATTTTTAAAATTACATCTGAAATGGAATTTGTTACAGTCTATAGGGTGATTTGACTGAAATGGAGTCATTAATATGACCCACCACATGACCTAAGCAATGAATTTTTTCATGTACCTTAGTCTCTGAAGAGAAACAATTCAAGGAAGATGTCTTATCTATCTAAAGCTCCCCTAGAAACAGCAATCTCTTCACATGCAAGCACTACTGTTTGCCATAGAATTGCCTAGGAAGCTCCCAGTTGAAGACATTAATAAATCACGGGGCCATTTCAGAAAGACAATTCAGGTTTTGTTTCATTTTAATTAGCTGAAAAGAAAAATGAAATCCTCATGGGAAAAATCAGAGTAAAGGGAAAGGGCAAGGCAAAGAGCTGGTCAAGATTAGCTTTTAGTGCAACAGAAAGGTGAAGTAAAATGGGAAGCCTTGTCAGATAGCTAGGGAATATGTTTTCACCATGAAAAGTAGCTGCTAAAATGGAAATTAAGCATTGCTGTCTTTAAGATGTGGAAGGTTCTGCAGCCTCTGCAAGGACATATCATTGAAGAAACAGGCTAAAATCTCCTGAATAACTTCTGTGACATCAGGTCAGAGAAGAGCTTCAAGGAAAGCCAGAAGTCATAATCTACTACTTACCAGTGTAAAACTACATTAGCACTGTCTAAGTTTTGGACTGTACTTCTGCCATATTTAGAAGGTTCCAAAATGAAATATCAAGTGGAGAGAACATAAATGTTACAGTTAAGTGACAGCTCTAACTCCTTTCCATTCAGATTTTCAGTTAATTCACAACCCAATAGCATGAGCACAGATTTTTTTTCAGACTTTTTAGGGATTTTGTTTTATGCCACTACCTTCATAAAGTCTACACTGTATCAGTCCTCTAGTGAAGTACAGTAGGGTGCTGTGATTTTCAGAAATTTCTGTTCATCTGCTGAGACTAGAAATGACAGGTTAGTAAAAAATCCCCACGGCAATTTCATCAAGATTCCCTGTAGAAAAATTCCAGCTGGACATTTGCATTCAGGTGACATAAGACTCCAATAAAGTTCAGTCAGGCATGTAACTTATTTTCAGTTTTGAGCTAAAAGTGAGCCACTTTTTGAACGATACTTAATTTCAGAGCTAACTTCAATGTGTGGTATAGCACAGAGATGATCAGGGTTGGGGTTGTTTAGCCTAGAGAAGAGAAGGCTCTGGGCAGACCTTATAGCAGCCTTTTGGTGCTTAAAGGGGCCTGCAAGAAAGCTGGAGAGGGACTTTTTTCAGAGGCATGTAGTGATAAGACAAAGAGTAGTGGCCTTAAACTGCAAAAGGGTGGGTTTACATTACATTTTAGGAAGAAATTCTTTACTGTGAGTGTGGTGAGGCACTGGAACAGGTTGCCCAGAGAAGTGGTGAATGCCCCTTTCCTGGTAGTGTTCACAGCCAGGTAGGATGCGGCTTTGAATGACCTATTGTAGTGGAAGATGTCCCTGCCCGTGTCAGGGGAGTTGGAATTAGATGGTCTTTTAGGCTCCTTCCAACACAAACCATTCTATGATTCTATAGTGATCATGGTAGAAAGATTTTGCAATTAGTCTGTAAAGATCGTCAAGTATTTCGAGGTTTGAGATGTATGTGTATGTGTAGTAATATCAGTCTACTACCCTGAAGTGTTAAATGCAATCCAATTACGTGTCATTCAAATTCATTTATTTGAGATCCTCTCATATAATTTAGATGGAGATAACAAATGGATTAACTGTATTTTTGCTGATTTTTTCTGACATCTTATTTAAATATCAAGTTTTCTGCAACTGAAAATGATAAGAATCCTGTAAAAGGCTTCACACAGAATATAAAGTCCTTAAAAAGCATGCTTGGCCACAAGACTCAAACCTGAAATGCAAATGTGCAGCAGATCATACTTTAGTATGAATGTGCTCAAAGCAATGTAACTTCAGTTTGGAGAACAGATTTAGTCCAGTAGAGGAACATCGTGGAAAAGAGACTACCTAGAGACAAGATAAGGCAAGAATTCTGCATAACCCTAATTGATCCTAAAGTTGGCTAATGTAACCCAAGATGTGGGAAAGGCTAAGCATGGACCTCTCTTTCCACGAGGTTTTGCCCCAATGAAATCCAAATCATCACACCCACTACACCAGCCCTGGCAAGAGTAATAGCTCTATCACATTCTGCTGGCTTCAAGAAAAGCATGCTTTCATATGTCTATTTTATCTCAATTATGATTTGCATTTTCCTTTGTCAAAGTGAGAGGATTAAGTCCCACATGTGCTAATTTTAATATCTTTGTTCTTTTCTTCTTTGTGCAAGCAATGAAGAGCTCCTCTGGGCATTAGAGTTGAAAATCAATTCCTCTGAAATAATTTTAATTTCTCTGCATTTATCATGAAATTAATGAAGCAGAATTTGTCTCATTTGTCTCATGCACACAGCAATCAGAAAATCATGAAAATGCATTTATGAGATTTTTCCAAATTGAATCCCAATACAAATAAGTCATATCTAGGCATAACTGACCCCCGTATTTTCCAAACTTGATGATGGAGATATAAGGCTAATATCTAAACAACATGCAGTAATATCCAAATGTATTTCACTAATCTTTCCTCATAATGTCACAATTTTTTCGGTTATGTTAATTTTTAAAACATCAGTAATTGCAAAGCATTTATCTTATATTATGCCTTTCAGTACAGTGGACAGTCATTTCAGTTCCTAAAGAGATCATGATTCCACAGGGAAATATCAGAAATAATTGAGAAGACTTCTACATATCAGTGATAGAGAAGAAATCTATCTTCTGAAAGGTGAAACACAATGAAAAACCAGGTGACAGCTTACTTAATATTTACAGTTGAGTATGACATCAGCCAGAAGGGTGGCACTGATTGATTTTAATGGCAAGCAGCTGAGCATGCTTATTGATTTAAGAGATCGGTTACTTCACAAATGGCAAAGACCATTAATACACTAAAATCATAACAGTGATGATACGAAGAATAAAAAGTGACCTTACATTTAAATCCTTCCCGTCCAGGTAAAATGCAGGGCTCTCTGGATGGGAATGTACTTCCATCTGAAACTTTTTAAACATCATTATTATTTCTTTTTATTTGTTACAAGGCAAAATCTCAAGATTCATCAAAAATACAGGGGGCTTCATTAAGATCTCATAAATTAATTTTTTAAACAAGAATTTAAGAGTTATGTAAGGAAGAACAAAATAAAATTTGAGATTTTTTTAATAGGCTTTTATGCTTTAGGTTTAATGAAATAATTATAAAATGGAAATCATGATGAAATGAATTTTCACCTAGAGTTACTGAAGTCTTTCTAATATGGTCCCAGAAATTCTTCCTTTTCCCTTTTGACTAAGCAGATTAAAAAAAAAAAAAAATAGAAAACAGATAAAAGGAATGCAGGCAGGAAAAATGCAGCAAAGAAAGGTAAGTAAATGAGCATTACTAGAAACAGAGATGAAGAATGAGCAGTGTCCTTTTTTGATTCCTTCAAAAATTCCTTCACCTTCCTTCTTATCAATGCTGTTTAGATCACTTTCTCGTTAACTCAAAGTATAGTGAAGATCTTCTGGAATTTGTGTTTTCTTATGAGATGCCAGTGATTTTTTTTTGTCATTGATTTAATATCATCATATTTTCCACATTCAAAAGGCTACATGCAAAAACCTGAATGTCGCGGAAGGGAACTCGGACCACTCAATATGAGTTACCAGCAAGCTCCGTTTATTGATCACCCGGCAATATCTTTTATAGCGTGCTTAACAAGCTCATGCATATTCTGTAATCTAAGCATAGGATTGGTTTCTGCCTTAACTGTCAGCCTCACCTGTTGTTTCCCATTCCTCGTGCCAACTTTCTCCTTTCACTCCCGACTTCTGCATTCTTTAGCAGTAGCAAGCATCCCGTTATCGTACAACTCCCACCTCAAGGACAGTGTGTCCTCGTCGGTTTGCACGTACGCCTTGCTTGCTTCAGACTCTCCTGTACCCGCTGTGCTATGCCTGCATGGCCCTTCTCGGCCAGCCAGACTCCAACACCTGAAAATTATTTTTTCTGCATATTTTCAAGTATTCCATGTAAAATATTCTTGAGTTGTCAATAATTTGTGTTTATGTGTAGGGCTGACCAAAATTCTGTCCCTTACCAGTGACAGCAGACCACACAAGAGAATTAAATCTATATATCCATAGAGTCAGAATAAGTGTATGCACTTTTCTTCACTTAGTCATATGTAAGACTATTTGAGAATACATGAATGTGACAGCTTTTCACTCAGGAGAACTCAGTCAATCCTGAATTTTTAAGCTAACTCTTGTATCATCAAATGAATAATGTATTTCATGTACTGCAGGAAGCAAAAAATGACCAATTTGAGAACCTGTGTTCTTTGACAGAATCTCTGGCCAGAAAACCAATATACTTTTCTCTCAGCTGAAGAAGACAAATTCACCTTTTGCAGTTACACAAGGTTTTGTTATCTATAGAATTTTCTGTAAATGGAAATAGAAATGTCTCCAAGTTTTATCAGCTGTACTAAAGTTTATATAATAAAACATCATGACTTAAGAATATAGATAACTCTGGTTTCAGAGTTAGAAATGTTACTAACAACGATCTCTCCAGGAAAGCATCACACAATTTAGGGAGGAAGTAAATTGCAACTTTAGATAGGAAATATTCTCAATCTGCCATAAGCTCCTATAGAGTGAAGCAGAAGTTGCTCTACCATCAGATTCAGGAGCTCAACAGACTAACCCGAAGATGTTGTTTTATACAGCTGGCATTCTCAAGCAACACTGAACCTGTAAGGGTGTGAACAGAATCTTTGCTTGCACACGGTAAATGGCTTGCTGAAGGCTGAGAGCAGATGAATGTGATGTGTTTTGTCTGTTAGAGTCAGCACTGTCAGCACGCCTAGCAGTGCTGTGGCCAGCTAAGGAAAGCTTTATGTAATCTATCAAATAAGATGCAGATATATGATAACAGCTGTCAAAGTTGCAATTTGAGGTACAGAGAACTGTATCTTCTCTTGTAATTATAGTCATAATAAACATAGAACCACTGGCTCCAGCGTAGCTATGCCAGTTTGAAGTATCAAAGTACATGATCCACAATTACTGTATTATATCAACACATTGATATGTATATTAAGGTAGCTATACATAGACATAAATATTATGTATTAGGCCACTCAAGAGAGAGGTGGTTAATTCAGAGGTTTCAGAATCCTTAACCCATTAGGCCATAATATTAAATTGAATAGCAAATTTTGTCAACAATTAGAAAAATACACATTGTTGTCAGCATCTATGTGTGTCTGTGCGCTTCCTCCAGCACCAAGTTTAATGAAGCCAAAGCACTTAAATCAGCACACAGCATCCTGCGGTTAGGAGAGGTCAGAGCTCCTCCTGAATTTTACAAGAAGGCAGCATGTGTGCTGTTACCTCTTGTCCTCTGTGGCAAGTTCAAGTTCTAGCAGGATCTGAAAACCCTGAACCAATATGGCTCACAGAGGTATTTCGGTAACTGCAGGAAGTTCTGGCGGTTGCCCTCTATGACACATCTTTGAAGAAGCCATATGTTGCTCACAGACAGTTAATGTTCAGGTGTCAGGAAATACCCATTCTGGGAGCAGCCTCTAAATGTACAGTCACCTTTTCCAGAAAAAGTTAGATATTCAGAAAAAGTTTTTTGTAAGGACTAAAGCATAACATCAGACAGGCGTGGACTCTAGAGAACTAAAAAATAAGCAAGATAGTAACAAAGAAGACAGCAGTTTAACCTACATTAAAGAGAAAACTTGAAAATCATGGGTGCTTTATAGTCTTCCCAGTAGCCATGAATATGTTAGAAAATACAGCTGGAAAAGGAATTTTCTCTTTCACTCAAAGGGTTTTTATGGCAAGAGAAATAAGATAGAAATACCTTTAATCACAACAAAGAAAGAAAAACAGTGACCTTAGTAAGAAACAAAGGGCCAGATTCTGTTCTGGTATAAATCAGATGGTGGATGCCTTCCCTGGGGCATCCTGTGTCGTGTGAGAGAGCTTGAACAGTACTCAGCTCTCTCTCTTATCCACACTGCGTCTGCATGTAACCCCAACTGTAGGTCTGTGGAGCATTTTATTGCAGATTTCAAGCCTTTGAATACTGAAAAAATGCTATGTAGAAGCAAATCTGGTTTCATAAGGTTTTATATGATAAAAATTACTGTATTCTATAATGTAGCTGACCAAAACAATACCTGTTTTCTACCCACAAACAATGTGACTATCACTCCCTGCCAACACAGCATTAGGCACAGTAAAAGCCAAAAAAAATCCGTGGGGGTAGAAGAAGTCTTATGCCAAAACCTGGGGGTTTTTTTGGATTTATTTGATTTGACCTTCACAAAAACAGCAAGCAAGAAAACTATTTTTTTACATCAAGTCATTGTGGACTGATTGCAGTAGTCTGAAAGAAACAATAATTGGTTTCAATAATTAATTCCTTCTGACTAAAGCAATGTTGCTGTTTATGCACTCTTCCTAAGGCCAAGTAAAAAAGAACTTTTAGCCAGGAGTGCATAAACAGTAATGTTACTTTAGGGAGCAGAAATCCCCTAACATACTGTTGATTTGGGAAAGGCTTTTTTTTACCCCCAGGCTATTAAAATGTTTTTATATTCTCTCATGTTGCCTCAGGATGACCCTGAGATTCTCTCAGATTTTTCAAACACAGGAAACAAAGTAGTATGCTATTCTGATGGCAGAGAATAAGCCACAAAATTTTAAAATGTAGTTTCTAGCAAGTTAAAAACATTGAAATGGACTTCCAGAAATATGTGGAAGTACTGTAAAATTCAATCAAAAGCAGAAATGAAAACATTTAGGGAGTAATTCCTTCCAATTTTTTCTTTTTTTCATGGGACTAGAGTTGGTTTTTTATATATTGTTATCTAAGCAGATTAAGTACAGAACAAAAGCAACTTCCCATTATAAATTTTATAACATTTTTCCTCAGTTTTCATGGTAGTCACACTGATATCCACGATGCATGGCTTACCAGGAGTCTACCAAGCAAAATTCTTACAAGGATTGCTTTTTTAAAATACTATCTTTAGTATTTCAGTATTTAATTTTAGTATTTAATACTATCTTTAATATTTATTATGTTGTTTAGTATAACATAAACTCTGCCAAATTCATATCAAGGGCTCGCTGATTTCACACCAAAATGATTTTGCTCAGCTTTCTTGTATCTTGACTATATCATAGTCTGGTTTTTTTGACTTGTCTGGAATTTATTGCCTAATTCTGCTGTAATATCAAAGTTTTATTATTGGTGTTATTCTTATAAAAATGACATAACATAATATAAAGCAGTACCTTATTATTCACATAGATTCTGCATTAACTCTGTGCAGGTAAAGAACTTGACCTGGTGTGACTCCACTGGTCCCTTGGTGCTCAGATTCCTGCTACATAGATCAGAATTAAAGCAAAACTAGACCAGATGTTTTTACTATTAGATAGATTAGCCCAAAACTAAAATTAGGAAAACATACTGGATCTGATTTACTATCAGTATATGATCTGTTGCTGCAGAGGGAGCAATGGATAGTAGAGCAGAGGCAAATGGCAATTTATTAATGCAGGCATGGGAGTCCCATACCCTCACCCCTGACTGCTCTAAAAATGCTGAACAGAAGGCCCCAGTCTGGTGAAGAAAGCTGGTTTTTGACAGTAAAAGCTCTGTAAAAACAGCACAAAATCGTTTTTAAAATGGTGCATGAAAAAGCTCTGGTGGAAATACTTATCACTACAAAAATTGTTTAACTACAGATACACAAACACATACAATTTCAAACTTTGCCTTGAGTTGTTCCTTGAAAAGATTCATTTACCTGAAGCATTGCGATGACCCACCAGATAGCAACATCCATGAGATTCTGTTCTTGAGTAATGAGACTCTCAATTCTTTCCACTATGCAAACTGGCTTTGTTAAAAACTTTGGATTAAAAAAAGACTTTTCATAGAGTATTCCCATTTGGCATAACTAAATTACAGCAAGAAAAGTTCATGCTCTGTGGTGGACTATTGTAAAATTCCAGGAACATAAGAGATTTTTTCACAACCTGCATATTAAAAAATCCTTATATTCATATAGCAACTGCAACAAGACAGTCTCAAGGTGTTTTCATAAGCATTAATCAAGCTCTCCAGAATTTTGTGAGAAGGACAAAGATGATCATTATAGCTTTTCAAAGCTTTTCAGTTAAATATTTTATTCACCAAACGTGTAAATTTAGGTAAACTGACAGAATTTGTGGATTCAATTGCACATGCTGGAAACTGTATGTCTATGGGAAACTGTATTGTGAGACTGTTACCAAAAATTCGGAATTTAAAGAAAAACATACAAAATTAAATGAAGGTGGTGTTGGTTTTGAAAAAAATTAATCTGGAGAATTCTTATTCATCAGGAAAATGACAAAGAAGTTAATGGCTGTAAAAGCTTATTTTATTTTTTCACTTCAATGACTGAAGTAAAAAGAAAACCAACCATGTGCTCTATTAATATCTCTGTTTTGTGCATGACTGAAGTGAAGCCTTACATATGATTTTATGACATGACCAGTCAGGAGCAAAGTGAAGGGTGAAATTAAGTTTTCTTTTAGTAATCTGCTGATTGGTTTCCTGGTTGGTTTCCTACTGACTCAGAAAGCACTTTATCCTTCACAGTAGCAAGTATTGGATCCTGAATATTTAGCTTTTTTCTTTCTCCTTTAAGGCATAGCAATATCAAAGTCATTTTCTGTCAGTGTTAGGTGACTGCAGAATCATGTTTTTGATTATAAGAGTGGCATGAGCTGTCCACATACCATCTCAGGCACATCACTGCTTTATTAATAATTTCTCAGTCTGGAGGTAGTGCAGAGCCATTTAACCAGGGAGTCTTATTTCTCAGGAATCTGGGTTAAAGAGCTGATCACAATGAGTTGCCGGGTAGCAGCAGTGCTGATAGCAAGTACTGCAAGGTAATTTCAAAATGTACACTTAAGGACTCTGCAGCTCTTGTTTAAAATTTGTCCTAGAGCAGATGGGGAATACTCTCTCAGGAGTACATGTTCACTTCTGAAAGTATGATAGGCATTCCCAAGTGCTACTTCTGCTGGGACTCTGCCTTAGAGCAAAAAAACCCCTAAAGTAGATGGAGGCTTTCGCTCTCCAGTTATGTCTCCACTTCATGGTCATTTGCACAGGCACATCTGCATACTTGAAGCAATTCAACACATCTGGGCGTTGCTGTGCTCTGCCCTGTGCACTTACACGCAGTCTTGCTGGTCTTGCTGAAATGAGGGATGTCCAAAGAGGTGCAGCAGTCCCCATGTCAGCCCCGAAGAGCCGTCAGTTTCAAGCCACATCTGCAAACAAGTTTTTATTTCTTTTACGTGATACAAAGTATGTTCTGTTGCTGTTTTCTTTCACACGTGCTTCCACTGAAAAGTGGAGAACTAGCTTTTGAGGGAATTATGAAGCTGGTGAATCAGTTTTCTATTTGCCTCCATCAGTATTCCTCACATATTCTCTGTCCCACCACACCTGCAAATGAGCAGTAATAACACTGCAACTGCCAACTTGCTGACTCTCACCTAATCCATCCCTTTGTCTCTTCATCCACAATTCATCACACCTCACCTTGTTCTATTTACTGTATTTTCTATTTCAGGTTCACTGAACAATTTGAAATGCATTATATTATTATCTGTTATATAAGACCATGTCCAAAATTTTACCCCTATTTAATGTAACGTAAATATGCACATTTATGACTGCACATAAATGCAATATGCGTTCTTGTTGCAACACAATATGCAATAAAAACATTCTACATCTGGTTAAATCTAAAGAATTCAAAGAGTCATAATATTAGATATTAGCAATACATTAGCATAAATATTAGAAAGTTTTTTTGTCATTTGCAAAGCTACAGAGGTAAGTGTTTCAAAAACGCCGATTAGTACATTGGAGGCTTGAGGAGTCAGAGAAGCTAATTAAGGAGATGTTTGTTCATTGAAGACAGACAATGGGTGATGCTTTTTCTTCCTGTGCAAACCAAGCGTTCTGTAGCCTTGCTTTGCACACCTTCGGAAGTTTAAACAAGGATTAGACAGAGAACTAGAAAGGAGCTTTTTGCCATTATTGCTGGCTGCTGGTATTTTAAGTAAAGATTCTGACTGCTATTTCCCAACTAAGAGACTCAAATTAAAGAGATTTGCTGACTGTTAGCTCCATTCCCACATCAGAGGGAGAAGCAGTGTGACATGCTCCGCATCACAGCAGCGCAGTTTTGGCCGAGTTCCAATTGAACAGGGGCTGACTTAGATCTCTGTGGGTGGTGGCCATTACACACTTTGGGGAGGCTATTTAAAAATGGCATGTGAACTAGTTCTATCAGAGAGGAGAAAGTACAGGTAGTAAAGTCACCCTGCGACATCTGCCCTCCTGCTGTGGGTTAACACAGAGAAATGAAGCTATATCTGAAGCACAGAGCCATTCACAAGAGGGAAATAAACCAAAAAAAAATTGGAGATAATTTGGTGTTTTTAAAATCAGAACTATTGCATCAAGAATTCCTATGTAGTAGGATTTGTAAAGGGCTTCTGCTGTGACTAAGCATTTGGCAAAACAGTAAGATTCATGCAGATTATGCCAGGAAGATTATTGCTACCCTTTAAAATGATTGAGGATATCAAGTAAGACTTCGACAGGCAGTCCTGAAAATTATGACCATTTGTAGTTAAAAGGAATTCTGGAAGTCAAATTTGCCCCAGTTTTCTAGTTCATTAGAAAAAATAGTTTGACAAAACTAGTAGCAGGTGGAGTATTTTTTAAATATAGAAGTTCCTCAGTGTATAATGCCTAGAATCATGATGCAATGCAGACCCTCTGCTATTTACAACAGGTTACAAGGCCAGGAATAGTACTGCTGCTTCACTCGTGGTAGTCAAAATGAAATGTTTCTTAATCCAGTTGCCATAGAACATTTCAAAAGACACACAACATAGAGTGATGTTGACATAATGAAGTCACAGAGACATAAAATAAGCTCTTTTCAATGTGTTGTGATGTTCACTAACATGTACTCTGCATTTTTTTTAACTTACTATGAACTCACTATGAACAGTGGCTACACAGTAAGAAAATTAGCGTTGTAAGACAAATTACTGATGATAGCTGATATTAACCATTTAGGTGGAAATATTCTGTTATAGTTTTACATAGTTCAACTAACAGAAACACCATTTTATTATCAATATATTATTACTTATAAATTGTACACAAATTTGTCACAAAGATCTGTGCTACAATGAAACCAAATGTACTCTTTTATCTTAAAGGAATCCGAACTCCAGAACTCTAGGTGACAACTGCAACATTTACCAGTAGCAAGTATTGCCTCAAAGCAGTAGGAGATAAGGAAAGAAGCTGCGGGAAAAAACAACTTAATTATAGATTATTGGTAGGGATTCCAGTGAAAGAATGAAAAACATATAGGATATTACAAAAAAAATCAACAAAAATTCAATAAAATATAGGTTCTTCAAAAGAAGAACCTATTGGAAAGGCACTTTTTTTTATTGGAAAAGGCATATCTTTTCTATGAAGATAGCAGGTACCAGGCAAACCTATTGATAGTACTACTAATAAAAATGTAACAAAATAGGAATTTGGCTAGCTAGCAAATGGACTAACAGATACCATAGCATTGCTCTAATATCTGATAGCTAATTTGAAAGTAAAGATATTGTAAAGAGCTGAATGCAAGTGGAAGGATGTTAATATAAATATAGACGTGCGTTTTTCTGCTGAAAATCTAAGCAAATGGTGTAAAAATTTAATGACTATCAATAAATACTTAAGCATAAACACATGGCCAGTTATGACAGAGCCCAGATTTAATTGCAGTCAACAGCACAATACAAACTTGTGGTGTGCAGAGTCATCAGCTATTCCTAAACAGGACGGATTACTGCTTAAGTAGGCAACAGGAGCTAAACATCTCTTGGCCACATGGTCCTCTCTGTGGAAATACGACACAAATCATGGAAGAGAAGACCCTAAAACCTGAATTGGGGAGTACCATTCCTAAACCACAACTGTATTAAAATACTTTGAAACATATGATAAAAGAACAATTCAGTTTGCAGCTCAAATGCATATGGTGTATGATTAACACTTCTGCACCTTGAGCTATTTGTGGAATCAGTGGCACAAATTCTTTTATCTGTTTATGTGTGAAGCATAAATCTAGCTTCTGCTTAGCTGATTTTCTTTTATCTGAGAGCAGGGCAAACAAATTTTCTCTGGGTCTGTAGGTAGTTTTCCTTATGGGAGACTTTTTACAGTGATTGAATTTCCTGTGTAGAGAGTCCATTATTTCACTGTCAGTGATTCCCAGTTTTCTAGAAGTGGATAATTCTGCTATTTGCCAGTATTGAAACTACATGGATGTGACCTTATTAATGTCCAATCATATCGGAAAATAATCATCCTGAAAACCCCTAAGAGTTTATGACATTTCAGTTTTGCTGTACTATCAATATCAGGCTTCAGTTTGATGACATTGAGAACATTTTCACACTGGTGAAACTACTGAAATTAAAGAAATGGTTACTACCTATGTATGCAGCAGAAAACATGTTCTCAGTTAAGCCTTTCAGTTGTACTATTGGAATAGGACTGAACATGCTCATAACCGATAGAGGAGCTTAGTTTCCTGGATATTTAATATTTAAACAGTGAGGCTTATGTATCATGTCAGATGCAGTGATGGAATGTGGGTAATTCTTCCACACGGGGAAGATGACAGGAGGGAGTTGTCTAGGATGTACTTTATTATAGTTAGCATAATTCACAGTGTAATCAATTCTGTATTCTTCATCTATGGTAAGTATATAGAAGACAGAAATCTTTAGTCTTTCTTTACCCAGGTGTTGCTTGTATTTATTATTTACCAATTTGGGGCTTTTTGGCTATATAATCTTCCCACAACAATTATTTATAGTTTTGAAAATTCATTTAGAATTTGAGACAGGTTATTCTATTTCCACACATTAATGGTAATATCTCATTATAAAATGTTTTTCCAGCTGATGTTACCAGATGTTTTGCTGTGTTATTTTGAATTGGCAAAGAATTACAAATGAAATTTTTTCTTCTTTAGCATATAAGAAATAAAAGAGCAGGAAGACAAACACCATAGCTCAGAACACCTCCCCTTTTCTCCTTCTTTCCCCAGCTTTACATGTTGAGCATGATGCCATATGGTCTGGAATATCTCTTTGATAGGCTGGGGTCAGCTGGCCCAGCTGTGTCTCATCCCAATTTCTTGTGCACTCCCAGCCTTCTGGCTGGTGGAGTGAGAAGCAGAAAAGGCTTTGGCTCTGTGCAAGCCCTGCTCAGCAGTAACAGAAACATTCTCATATTAGCAGCACCATTTCAAGCAGAAATGGAAAACATAGCCCATGTTAGCTACTGTGAAAAAATTAACTCTACCACAGCCAAACGCAGCACAATGGGAACTTATGAGTAGTTAATTACGTTATTCTTCTGAAGTTTTCTCAGTGGTTCATTAGAATATGATTTTGTAAATTTAAAAGGTATAATCTTAGCAAAACAGTTGTGATTTTGTCTTCTCTTTGGCATAGTTTTTTTTTTTTAATTTCATGCACACTTGACATCTGATTGAATTCTCTTCAGGTTTCCTTCATTAAACACTGCATGAGTATTTTACATTAAACCTGTTAGTTGCCTCCTGCAATTAGTATTGGCTGTTTGTTCAATAGAAGATATTTGTGGTTATCAATGACTCCTAATGCTATCTTAATACTGATATGCTGCAGATACTAACGGCAGACATCACTCACAGTTCTGGATGAAAACCTTTCCTTTAGTCCTAATAAAGAAAAAGTTAAACTCTCTCCTGTTTAATGATTGAAAAAACAGACTTCAATTATCAACCAGTTCGTCAAATATTTTGGTTGTAATGAATTAAATGATTCACTGATTAAAATTCAAGGGATAGGTTAAGATTTGGGTTTCCATTGTAGGTAAATGTGTTTTTAAGGAACAGTGAAACAAGAGAAAGTTGACATGGCAAGAGTGCAAAGATTAGGCCTCCATAAAAAACCAGGCAGGAGGAGAGTTCCCTACAGGCAAGTTTGTTCTTGGTATAAAATAAGGTTCAGAATAACAAAAATTTGTCTTAGTGCTTAGTGTCTTTTATTGTATTCACAAAAAACAAACTTTCTCTGCATCTTTAACAAGTAAATTGGGCTATAGCAGAATATATATCTCACTAGTCCTCATCAGTGTATCCTCCTGATAGAAGTAGAGAAAAAAAAAGAAAAATGGAAAATCCTAGAATAGTCGCTAATTAATAGAGCTTGAAGAAGCTACCAAAATGTGGTGCTGCATGTTGTCTGTTAGAAAAAAATGTAAGAGGTCTGCAATACTGTCTGCTGGGAAACATCCCAAAGAAGAGTAACAGAAACAAAATTGCAAATGATGATAAGAAAGGTAATCAAGTGTAGTACTAAAGTCTCAGAATACCAGACTTCTTGAGAAGAATCTCTTCCTTGAATAAACTCTGGAAAACTGGTACACCAATAAAGACATCAGGTATGTGAAAACAAAGTTTCAAAAACACTCAAACAAAATGGGTTAGAGAGACTCCAAAAACTTGTAGATTCAACAATTTCTGAGAAATACAGCTATATGGTATTTTGACTAATTATGGTGCTAGATAAGAACACTTGAATTTTGAAATATTTAGACGAAAGACACTTTTTATCACTCTGTGCCAAAGTATGATTGACTGGTCTTTATCGTATATGAAGGTTAGATTTTACATTTTTTATGTAGCTAACACTTCATACGGATTTCTACTGAAATTGATGTCTGAGCCCTAAGTGTGCTTGATGTGGAATGCATAAAGTATTCATGGTTCATTAAACCAAATCAAACATACCAGTCATACTTTTGGATGCCAAAAGTATGTTCTAAATATCTGAAAAATACCTGAACAGTATAAAAATTGGGAATTTGTCTGCTTTTTCCAGTGGGTCTAATAAAAGACAATATGACCTACATTGCTAGTATTTTAATATTATTGTGTCTACAATAATGCCAATAGGACTAGCTAAACATATATACTGTCGCTGTACCTCTCCTGTGAGGATGAAATGGCCAAATATTTATACATATGACATTTTCTTTATATGTTTGTGCTTTGCCCATTTTGAAAATTAAAATATAAACATTCTGGTTAAAAAATCTGTTCTCCCGATCATGCCACACAGTCAAAGCCTAAATCACTTTTGCTTTGCTTGATATAGTGTGTATATGCATGTATAAAATACATTAAAGGTCTTTGTTTTACTGTATAGTGAAATTAAAAACCATAGAGTCTCTGTAATTACATTGTCCTTTGCCGTCTCTTTAAAAAAGAAAAAGACTGTGTTCAAATTTTCCCCCTGTTTTATTTGCACCCTATTAACAACTGTTACTAGAGCTTTAATTATGCCCCTGTGATTGCAGAGATGCGGCTGACTTGTGTCATTTTCCTCCCAGGGGATGCTTTATAATTACCAGCATCCATCGTGGCTGCCTGTAAGCTGATGCTTTTTTATTACCAGTTCAATAATCACTGCATCCTTGTGAACATCTGCTCTACAAGCCATGCATCGGAGGTCCCAGTGCCTGTCACTCGATGCTCCCTTGCTGTGGCGACCCTTTTGCCCTCACCTTCAGTTTATATCTAATTTGCTTAGCAGAAGCTTCATCCAGATTGCCTCACAGGAACACAATTAATGCTCCAGATTTGCAAACAAAGAAATTTTCCTCCTTTTTTTTCTTTTTTGTCTTATTATCTTGATGTCATATCCCATAATTTGTATTCACAGCAGGGTGAATCAATATAAATCCCAGAAAAAATGCAGTATTTGGTTGGTTACCTAGCTTTATAATGAAAAGTAGGTAAGTGATGAGGATTTTTTCACCATGAACATCCATATAATATTCTCAAATAAAAGATAACCATCAAGGCTTTCTGCATGTATTTTCCTACAACAAATGTTGCAGAAAACAAGGAAATGTTTTCTGTATAATAATTTTAATGTTTTCTAATTAAGAATTCTTCCACAGAATGATTTAAAAGGCAGGTAATCACCACTTTCATAAGCATATAACTGCTTATGTACATTCAGATTTTTCTATGGAAGTACATAGATTCTGAGTGAATGTCCTTTGGTGAAAGAGGGTTACTATTAGCTGCAGATATGGGCCATGTGGAGATGTCCAAAGCAGCTGGGAACACCATAAAGTTGTCTAGTTGGCTCTGTAACTCAGATGGTCAAGCCTTCAAGCCATGTAGATTTCTGCCAATATATATTTTTATATTGGCCTATCTTATCAGGCCTTCCATAGTCAGGCAAGGTACAACAGACCTTCAAATGAATTGTAGTGAATAATGTATAGTAAAAAATCAGTAATGTCAGTGTTTCTACATAATGCTGTAACTTATATGTCTCTGATTAAAGATTTTCATCTAACCTAACAAAATTCTTAGAGCGGTGAACAGTGATATTATCTCTTAGAAGGAAGGATGCCAGAAAATCAGTAAGCACTGCACATCCATTTTAAAAGGCAGTAAAGTACTAATTGGAAACACATACTTAGTGGCTATTTCTCTATAGTTTCTGGTAATTTCAGCCTTGTTTCTTGTTAAAGAGATCTATTTCATATAATAGCATCATCAATGGTTGTGAAACATTGTTCAATATGTTTCTATAGAAATGTTCTAGATATGAATTTATCCAAAGGTTTGAATACAGCCTTCAAAGGGCTTATTACAATTCCCCTGAGCCAGCTCAAATGAACATAGCTGTAACTACTGTGCCTAGGATGGGCCTGGCCACAAGCTAGAAGAAAAAGCTTGGGAGACTGTGATCATACAGCCATAATCCTGCATGGCAGTTTAGAGTGATTTGAAACTGAGAGCAAGTCAGGGAGGCATTTGTCAGCACCTGCAGGAAAACACAACCTCATAATATCCATCCCAATGGCGTGATACACACCCCATCTATCTCTGTGTCAAAATTTTCTGCCAATTAATTTGTTTAAATTGTGCCTAGACTGGATCTGGATGAGGGAGGGAGATTTGAATTATCTGTATGAATGTCTCCTAGTTAGAATATTTTTAAAATAGAATAAAAAAAAAATTGTAGTGTGGGGTATACTACATTTGAGTCTCCATGTCTCATGGTCAATATGGTGTGCTTCATTAAAAATTAATGGTCAGGATATTGTAACGTGTCGCGGATCGACACTAACAATCAGGCACGGACGCAGGTTTCGTTTATACGCTAAGGTTTCGGGTTAATGGGTAAAAGCTTGGCTTTTCGTTTATTTTCTCACTTATATACATATGTACAGACAATCAACAATTGGATGAAGAGGTTAAGCCTCTCTAAATTGATAGGATATAAATTCAGTCTATCACTTTCCTCTGCTTCTGGAGAAGGAATGCAAAACAATTCTGAAAGTACAGCTTAGAAAAGATTAGTTACAAAAACATGGGCATTGTTTATCTTACAACTTATGAGAAAGTCTTTCACTGCTAATGCGAATAAGGCATGCAGTGAAAAACTAGAGCAACAGTAACGTACTCTAGTAGCCAGAGGTCATAGGGCTCTCAAGAATAAAAGAGAGATCATCTCAGCCTCTGTCTTCATCCACTCCAAAGAGCACAAAGGGAGCAGAGTTCTGTTCTGTACCGAACACTTTCAGACTTTTTTCTCTATTTTATCTCTTATCAGAAAACGTAGAAGGGTCTAGTGTATCTACATTAAACATGCAAAAATAAATTTTAAAAAAACCCAAATCACCAGCAAAACCCCCCAAAAAGACAATACCTACTATATTGAAAACAGGGCTTAAGCTCAGCCATGGCACCCCAGAGATGGCTCTTGCTCATTTTGTGCCTGCCTGGAGGAACCTGACTGAAATCTGAAATCAAGCAAGGATCCTGCCTTGCAGGGAGATCTGCAAAGCCCGTCAAGGTGTCATTAGACCACAGAGCTATCACAGCATCACTCATGGCCCTCCCCTGAGCAGGAAGAGTGGCTCCAGGGCTGTAATTCACTCCTGGTGGGCATAACCCTGTGTCCCTTGCCAAGTCTGAAAATAGAGTCCTGCTAACGGGTCCTGCAGCTGCTCTGGCTGCCAGCTGCCACTGGTGAGGCGTAAATCTGCCTTTGTCTCTACTAGGTGCTCTGTTTCCCTGTCTCTTCATTATTTTCCAAAGGGAAAGCCTTTTCTGTGACCCAAAAAAGACACCCAACACTCTTAAAGAAACAGTGTCCCGGTCTTTCTTGTGTTGAGAGGCAAGCAGAAGCTCAAAACACCTCTCCTCTAAGTAGGATTGCACTGCTCAGCTGAAACTTTATAGCCTTTAGGTTAAACAAAGCAGAGAAAAAATTCTTTCATTAACCTATTTATGGACAGACCTTGTCTGCATGACATGTAACACTTTTTATAGACTGTAAAGTACAGAGGTTAGTCAGCTAGTTACTCGACTTGAATGGTTTTTCATCCTGTGTTCTCCAGGATGAAACAGCACATGTTCTCCAGGATGAAACCCAGTGTTTCAATGCTATCTGTAGATGTCACCATCAGTACACCTCTTGCAGGAAATGCCTTATTTTTCGAATTTAATGCTCAACTCCGTAAGACTTTTGAAATTAGATGATTGCTCTTGAATAATTTTGTTTTTGTGCAAGATATGTTACACGATGAAACAGGATTTATTTTTCTGAAAGTGGTAATTTTTAAAAAGCTGATTTTTTTCCTTTGGCTTCATATTGTTAAGGACTTCAACAAATGCAGTTCTTTATAACCTTTTAATCTGTCTTCCATTACAGAGATGTTTTTACTATGACTGCAATTCATATGCTTGGAAGTCACATACATGAGGCCACTTTTCCAGAAGACGCAAATCCCACTGAAACCAGCTGGACATAAAGAATTTACTATTTGGTTAAATAAAATGACAACTTTAGAACCCTAAGAATAAATGGTGATAAGTCACCTGTCTTAATTTCACTGACCATTATAATTTCAGAAAATTGTTTTTAAGGATGATTACTAGATTTATTAATTAATCTTTTGCCATCAGAACTAAGAAATTGGAAAATATTCAAGACTAGAATCAAGTTTCACAGGTTGATAAGGAAGTAACAGATCTCAGAGAAGCATGAGGTGTGACTGGTCTCAGTTACTCACAGTAATTGCTGAGTAACTGAATACTAGTCTTTAACAAACAGAATACAAGCTCTTAGGTAATACCTCATTTCTATTACCAAATACTGGATAACAAAATAGAATTTATTTTGGTAACTTCCAAATATAAGTCTGCTCACTATAGTTAAAATAGCTTTATGCTCTAGTGGACTAAATATAATAAAATTGACAAAATGCTGAGTTCTAATTCCTGCTATGATATTTATTTTATGTAGCTTTTCTTAGGCAAGCTGCACATATTTATTTTATTGAATTTTTTGCTACCCATCAAAAAAAGTATATGGTTCATAACCACTCACAGCACTTGTTTGTGTCAAACAAACAATAGCAAAAATTTGTTTATTTTTTTAGTAGAGTCCTCCTAAAGTTCTTTAGTGAATCCTATTCCACTTATCAGATTCTATTGATCTTTAATTTTTAAAGAGTACTTTGGAGTAAGATAAACTGAACTGGTCTCTGAGAAATAACATTGTGTACATAATTATTAGTAAAAACAGAATTAATAATTTAGAGTTAGATGTTGAAAACACTGGTTTGGTGCACAGATTTAACATGGTAACCCATTTATAATGTTTGTTCTTGTTTCTTCCAATTTGAATATATGTAAATTATTTGCAAAGCAACTTCTTCAAACTTACAATGCAAGTGGGCCACACATATTTATAAGAGAGTTTATTGACTTGCATGAATAATTGCTTTAATAATTTATTAGAGATCTTTGAAGACGTGACTGTTAAGTTTCTTACAGGATATATGGCAGATGGGTGCTCTTCAGAGTATAAAAATTATTTGGAAATAGTAACACTGTGATGCACATACACACACACACAAATAAATGGAGAGAAAGCAGCCTGGAGTGCAACAAGGATAATGAACACACATAATACTAGAAGATTTGGTCTTACAAAGTAAATTTTTTTAAATGACAAGTATACTACAGTTACAGAACCACAGAGGTTGCCTGAGAAGACATCTTAATTTCATAAAAATAATCATTGGAAATGATGCACTAGAGATCATCAAAGACTCAAAAAAACTAAGATAAAAATAAATAAATTTTTCATAGGATATTGAATAAAATATAATTAGCTACATAATAGAAAGTCAGATTTAATTTACAGATATGAAATAATTGTTTTAGCACTAACTAGATAGTGAGTGTTGAACGATGTGAGCAGTGATAGCTGTTAGCAAATAAAAAGACTGAAAGTTGCCAGAGAAAAATCACTGCCATGGTTTTACTGTAGACAATGTCTGATGGTAGAACACAAAGAAAATACCATGGGGAAAAAAAGTTTAGGAAACAAACTAAACTGCACAGCAGGACTGCTTTTTAAATATGCATTTTAAAATATTCATTCATTTAATATGTTCATTTTAGTCATACCTTTTAAATCAAATTCCCCAATGATACCTATATCCCTATCTTTTAGGTGAATGCAAACAGAGGGATAGGGCATTTTTCTATACATAAATAGGTCCTAATGGGAAGAACGACTGCTAACTACAAGGCAGTAAAGACAAGGTAGTGCATTTCCTGAACTCTGGAAAAAATTAACTTTATAAGGATGGAATTATAAAAATGGAAAGTATATTACAAGTAAATTATGAAATAACAGTACTGAATCAAAGCCTATGTACTTGTGAAGAACATTTGAAGAATTTTATTTTTTCTCAATATTATTTCATTTCCAACTGTATTTGAAAATTTCTGGTATCTCAAGAAAAACTTGAGCACCTAGTACCATGTTCAATGTTACCCAGACTACATTTCTCTTCATAAAGCCAGTTTATTGAATGAACTTGAAATGGGAAGATATCTATATTACATACAGATAGGGACAGATTTCTAATTTATTGGAGGTTGTGTGTGTGTGTGTGATTACTCAGATGTGCTTTTGATCAGGTCTTTTGATACTCTTTGCTTTCTTGTACTTCGTGCATGTAACTATTGGCTGCTCTCATTACTTAAATATAAAGATCCCTAAAGAATTCTCCCTTTAGATTAATTTTTTCTCTTTGTAATATATGAAGACAAATCCTAGAAGTTTATTTAACTTAGAGCAGTGTAATGTCAATCTTTTTCCAAAAGTGCTGTACAAACATAGTTATGACAAGCCCTTATGTTACTTGAATAAGCATTCAGATGGCTGTTCCCTGCAAGACAAGCTAATAGGTGCAACATATGACAGCAAATAAGTAAAAAAGCAAATTTGTAACATTTTTCCTCTAAGTCAAATATCAGTTTTGGAAAAATAATCCTTTTCCCATTTTTAAACGGAAGAAAAATTTTCCTCATCTACAAAGACTGGTCTGGTTTTAAGTCAAAATTACTCCCCTTTGTCAGAAAACAGATCTCGTTCTAACTATACAGATGTCTTTGTTTCTGCAAAACATTGGAAAGGATTGTAATCTGAAGTAGGGCTATCCTAGACTATGTTTCCATTAACTGAATTATTCATCCATTTTACAGAGCATCCTACATGATTTTTCTTTTCTTTTTTCACTAGAAAACAACCTCATCTTGCACAATAATTATTCAAATGTTACTTAAATGTTATTAAATGCTTTTCTTCTTCTATGTGCAGTACATATCTCCTGTCCTAAAAGTGTAGTATACTTTCTGGATAAATTTGTGGTGAATATGTCATAAAATCAAGTGAAATTGGTCAAATGTCTCCTGCAGCCCATTTAGAAGCCATTATCCATGGACTTTGATGATAATTTCTCCAGCTGTTGAGAGTATCTCTAATTGAGCGCCAAAACTCAGACCAATAAAAGTATTTATAAGACAGATTCTCAGGATATAGATAAGTAAGTTTCTGTAACAACTCATAAAATTTAAAACTGAAATGTGAGAAATTGGTCACATGAGCATATAAAAACATCCTCTATATGAAGATTTCCCATGTTAAAGCACCAACAATATAAACTCAAAATCACTTACAATAAATCAATTAAAATCCAAACAGCTTTGCTGAAATATTACAGAGCTGGAACAGAGTGTGTTCCAGCGTCTTTTCTTAAAAAATAAAAGTTGTTTTGGTGGGAGAAAGGGAAGCATTCAGAAAAGCAGAGCTGAATTATGGCAATGCCCTAGCCAGAGCTTGGGAAACAAGCAAATTACATTACAGCTTCTGAAAAAAATAGACTTCAATATAACTGGTTTTTTTAGTGAGATGAGAGCATAAACATTGTGTCCAAGTTTTCATGACCCTTTTTAAAAATTTTATTATTTTCTTTCTTCCCCCACCCCCAAAAACTAAAATCTGCGAGCTTTTACTGTGCATTGACTGCAGTATTTCACAGATATGCTGGTATAGCAGTTTCCTAACCGCCAATTAAAATATTGAGATATTTACCTTCCCTGGAACCGGAAATTTAGATCTTGTCCAAGTTAACTCAGGTCATTCGAAGTGGGTGCACTGAGTGCAATGGTAAAGGCACTTTGTAAAACTGAATTAAGGCATTAAAAGTGCAATTAAAAATTTTCAATTAACGGAAGAATAACAACAAATGGCACCAAATTTTAGGAAAAGAAGTTGTCTAATTTTTTGGAAGTATTCAGCAGCTTCTGCACAAATTAGAAAACTACAGACAGTTTTAATATTGCAAAAATACTTATTTGATCACCAAAATGATCAATAACTATGAAGTGACCAGGCTACCTATACAGAGTAAATAATACAAATAAAATTAAATTTCAAAAAATTGCTCTTCACATTCCCTTCATTTACTATGATGTTGCAAAACAGGATTGTCTCCAATGAACTATGTACTGTATAAACAAGCTTAGTAGCGTTAAATACAAGCCAAGACTAAGAAAGTATTGACAATACCTTTTGCTACCAACATTAAACAACCTGCTTGTTTCATCAGAGCCATCATTACTACTTTCTTAATAAGCAGTAGTAACTAGGCATTATTTGAATAATCTTATGAGGTTGCATATTTGTAAACTGAAATCCTGGCAGAAAAATGAAAACCTGGCCATCAATACAGAGAAAAACTCTTAACTCTTTTTTCTGCTTCTCATGTTTTTCTATTTCTCTTTGTTTACCTTAACACTAGAATCAACAGATGGTTGGAATATTCTACATTTCTTTAGCTAAACAATATATTCTATTTGATTAACCTGTAAAAGTTGATGACAATTCAAGAAATATCTCTTAGAGGAGTCGTAGACATTCTTCTTTGATATATATATATATAGATATATGTGTGTGTGTGTGTGAGTGTGTGTATGCAAAATTATATATACAAACACAAAGTAGCTGTTGCCAAAACCAGCAGTTTTCATCTTTTGTATTTTCTATGAAAACTGTAGCTCCTCAGGCTTAGAACATATGCAATTTAAAGCATCCCATGCTACGCTTTCAGGTAGACCAACAGCCTTGAAATTTTGAATATTTTAATTTAAATGTGTTTTCTGAAACATCTGGCTCAAATACACCCTAACTGCTACTGCTTGGAATGAAATAGGCCCAGTCCCATATCAAAGTTAGCAAATATGTATAAATACAAATATTTATATTTTAATTGTAAAATTAAATCAAGGATATTCCTGGAAAATGGGAAATGTGATTTATTACCCTCGTTTTTTCTCCAAAACAACCCAAGTACCTCAATCACAGTAAATAAATTCTTTTTTATATTAAATTTTTATCAATCTCCCAAGAAGAATGAGTGTAAAGTAGCTTATGCAGAAATGTTCACTTATGTCTCTCCATACTTGCTGAAGCATTTTATTACATATCTGTCTTAACGATGCATTTTCATAATATAAACACCACTCCTTTTATAGCAATAGGGATGGAGGTATATTTTTTTCGTATCTTTGGATCCATGGAGATCCTGTTTTCTCTGATCTGAAATATGCACAGTGCCACCACCATGAACAGTTCCCATATAGTACCAAACACTGGGTAAAATAAAAGAATTGCATTTTATGTATTAAAATCCATGTTGTGTATTTATACACAAAAGTATTATATACTGTACTTTAAACATAATTATGGATGTAATTTACTCTAGAGTTTGCAATAGATTTGGAACTTTTAGAACTTAGTAAACACTAGTAGGAAAAAATCCATTAAGGAAGAGATTGTGTCAGTAGAGAGTTATTTGTGTAATTAATATAATATAATAGGTTGCAATATTATTGTAACATTATGGTATAATGGTTGATTGTAATTGGTCCAATATATCTTTAGATTGTATAATAAAGTTTTACTATAAAAGCACTATAAGTAGAAATATATTGAACTTATGTATTTTTCTTGAAAACTGCAAACAAAATTAGGTGGGATTTTAATGTAGAGGAATTTGTCCTCACTAGGGATCTGTTTCTAAACAGGAAAGTCAATGTGGTGGTGAAAACGGCTAAAGATTTCCAGGAAAAGGCATTGTTCTCTTTCGGGAATAGACCAGTTTAAAGCTTTCCTTTGAAGGAGGGGGAAGTTACTTAGCCCAGGCGGGAATAGAAGGTCAGTCAGAGTGAATGCTAAAGACTGAAGATTTGTCACTGCACAACTGTAGAAACTTTTAAAATTTTTTTAATAGAAATATCTTGCTAAGTAGCATTTTGGCATTTTCTAGTTGTAGGGACCTGGAATAATTCCAATTCCTGTAATTACATTGTTACTTACTCTCTCCCTCCCTGAAGTTTCAATTACTTTCATCATCATTCTTTCAAAACCTGTCCGGAACTACCAAAGGTTTCTGTATTAACAGGACTTATGTGCTAAATAGAGCTAGTGACAAGGACTTTTAATCCATAATGGGTGTTTGAAGAACAGAATCATGAAAACAAAATGAGCCTCACTTTTTTCCAATTTTTTGGAAAATAAAATTGGTCTAAGAAGAAATGTAATTTAAACAATTCTTTTCTTGTTAAGTTAAACATCATGTTTGACCCAAGTGATCCCTTTTCAATTTTATGGTCCACTGAAACTTTTGTGACCAGCATATTTGGAATTAACAATGAATCAATTATTTAAATTAATGTAATTTCAATCTAGATATGATTTCGTTAGACAAAGAAATATTCTCAATGCATTACTTGGTATTTTATGGTGTCAGTGGCAATATATTGGAAGGGACTGAGAACTAATCTGGGACGTGACACAGCACTTGCTCTGTAGCCCAGCTGAAATGTGGCGCAATTTCCCCTACACTGGTGCTAATGGAAACCTGAAACCCCTTAGTCCTCTCACACTCTAATATTTAAATAAAGCCTGAACAGTTAGCTGGAGCTACCCACATGGCTTAAGTATACAAAATCCTTTAAAGTTAATAGCAATGTATCACTCAACTTCAGTGAAGATGAACTTGCCTCCATCATGTTGAGATACAAGACACGGTTACTGCTTCAGAGCCGCCTGATGTCAGTGAGAGCAGGGGGATGCTAAGGGGATGCAACAATCCCAGATTTCCCCGTCTGGAGGCTCAGAGTTACTGTGGTCAAAAGGGAAAATAAACTGCTACTCTGGAGAAATTCAGGCTCAGGCTAACAAGGGAGAACAACTCATCACAGTACAACCTTTGTAGAAGAGATTTCACCTAAAACATATGGAAAGCAAATCAGTAAATAGTTCTTTCTCTTTTAAATGATACTCGGAAAGTCAACATTTTAAAAAACAAAAAGAAAATTGCATTTAAAATGTCAGAACCTATTTTCAGTATGCATTGAGAGCAAAGAAAATCAGACACACAGAAATTTGAAACTTTTTGTCTGCAACCTGAGGCATCACTTATCTCTGATCTGATCTCAATGAACAGTTTGCTAGGTACGATAGAATAAGTTACAGAGACAAAGGCAAATTATGGTGCATACCTCAAGACATCGTTAGGAATGCCTTCTTTGAAAGCTAGCAGCACTTTTATTCAAATCATTTTCAATTGCTAGGCTCATCCTTTATCAAGGTATTTTTACCTTAGTTATGCCTGTGAGTCTGAGCTCAGTAGCCCACAGATCCCCATACTTATTTTCAGGCAAGCACCATAGTAATTCCCAAAGATACAAACACAGCAGTTTCACACGGCAATGCTGCAAATGTGATCTACTTCTGAAACTGGTTGAGTTATCTCAATGTCGCAGGAAAAGTCCATTTCTCAACAGTGAAGCATGGGGTTTATATATTATGTTGCTAATGTGATGCATTTAGTCTGAATTATAATAATCTGACTTCACTAAATATCCTAAATATCTTGAAACGTAACCACAGTAGACATGCACATCAAACATGTATGGCTAAAGGAAAGATTTTGATTGAACAAACCCTAAATGAAAGCAGTTCAAGAGTTTTAAAGAAGCTACTGTTAAAAAATATTCTTTGTTAACTCTAGATGAAGAGATTTATTGTGGCGTACATACTTCCAGAATGGATTTTTTCCTCTTGTTTCTGTATTTATCTTACTGATGACACCAAATGACTTATTTTCTAAATTATAACACTAATTAGGATAAAAGAAACCTCAGATTCTTACCAAATAAATGTATCTTCTGTTCTCAGTTTTGTGCATTTCTGCATTGGCCTTATTTGCCACTAGCAAAAGTAACAACACATTTTAAGAGTTGCTATCCCAGAAAGATGCAAGCAGTACAGTATTTCCATGCTTATCTCCACAAGACCAGAGTGCCTTCTAAACTATTTCTTAGTAACTAGCTAAACGTGAGGACCTAAAAAACCTCCATCTTCTGACCTTCCAAAGCTGAAAAAAATGCTAGTCATATCCTGAAATCACAAACAACATTCTGTTGTCAACTAAGCAATTTTTAAGGAGAATTAAAGGACTCTTCTACCTATTTTCTGGAAATAAAACAGTAAGAACGCTAGCCTAATTTGGAATCCAGTTCATGATGTAGATGTTTCCAAATATCATCTCCTCCTAGGATCTGTAGCTGGAATGGAGAGCAAGCATTGTGTCTCTATGGAAAATGCATTCAAGATCTAAAGATTTCCAGCTACTTCCATATACAGCTTGCAGGAAAAACAGACCCATATTTTACTGGAATCTGTTGGGAGATATGCTTTTATGAAACATTGTTTTTGACTTATTGCTAGTTTCCCTCAAGCATCTGTTCGTCTGAAAGCTCATAGCCAACTGCACCCACTTCATCGGCCCTGATGTCCTCAGTCCTGTTATTCTGTACTGGCTTACTCAGTTCTGAGTGCTGTCTCCTCTGCTGATGATTGCTCAGGACAAATTTTCTGAGAGGAATAAGAGCTGCCAAGAAGCAGTTTAGTGTCTGTCTGACAGAAAATTTATGATGAAAGCATAATATAGCTTTTGTTATGGCTTCGTGCTTCATTTCATTATGGCTGCACTTCAAGCACGTGCCTGCCTGCAGAAATTCTAGCTGCGCTTTCTGTGGTACAGAGGCTTCAGAATGTGGGATAGCCACGTAACGCAGGAACTCTGGACATTTGGGAAACCTAACATTAGTCTTAACAGCTACACTGAGAAAAAATTCTGAATCTAATCACTTCTCATGGCAGGGGGGTTGGAACTAGGTGAACTTTAAGGTCCTTTCCAACCCAAACCACTCTGTGATTATATGATTCTAAGCTGCTGTTTTTGCAGTAATGCTACAAACGTCTGTGCGTGACTGAAATTTTTGAGAATGTTGTCCATTGTTCTTTGTACTGCAATAGCTTGAATAACTCACTTTGAATGATATGTTGAATTTTTTTGACTGGAAAGTGGTCTGTCTTCTAAGGCTCATGAGGGAGATGGTAAGAAAGTCTTGAGGCTTTCAAAGGTAACTTGAAACCTTACAACAAAGTAATTAGTAAGGAATATAGACAAAAAGGAGGCAGTATCCAGCTTCTGGCATCTACCTTTGTGTGTGTGATTGCCAGCTGGCCTGCACTGAAAGCACCACTAAACTTGAGGAGCATTTTAAAGTGCGTCAATGGGAAATACTACTCATATTAATCTACTTTATTTGCATACAAGGTGAATAATGCTGATCTATGTCCATTTAGGGTTTTTCCCCTCATTCTCTCAGTACCATTCTGTATGAAATGAAAGTCATGTTATTAAGATTTTTCAAATTCTTGCAAAGATGCATTGATGCATCTTCACAGTTGGCCATGAATGGTAAGTTTACATTAACATGTATAGTCTTCACATTTTTGGAACTATTTGGAAACTGAATTTATTCTCCATTAACTGTTTTCAGGCAGCAGTGGTGGCTCACCTGTCCCTGAACATTGCATAGCTTCATTCAGAATTTTGTTTCAAAAATTTTTTTGTTCCACCAAAAAAACCTTCTAGTTATGGCAATACTGAACTGCCGAAACCCTTCCCAGGGTCCCCATCTGTGAAGAAAATGGACAGATGATAAAAGAACAACATTTTAGAACTTGGAGTCATTATTTTCACTGATAATGTCTAGGTTAAATAATGGGAAGCATACCTATGCCTACAAAAAATATAACTAACTGCTTTGCATTTCACTCAGCCCTTAGAAAATGCCAGTATACCCAAGCATCTCAACATCACTAACCTCTGTAAAATGCTATACAAAAAAGTGGCCTAAACAAATGAAATGTTGATCTGCCTTTTATTAATTTCATTTTTTATCTTCTTGTATACAGACGTTTGACAGCTGTGACATTCATGGGCAATGCATTTGAAAAAGAAGACATAAATATTCAGAGACATATTAGAATGCTGTTCAATGTAAGCACCTGTCTACTTAGTGTTGACAGAAAATCATTTACTTTGCTTTATGCATGTTCTCTCCAGAGACTACAGAGGTCCTATTTTATTTAAAGAGCTGGTCCCAACATCAGTACTAGCTCTTGAAAATGCAATATATACATCTAATTATATTTATTAAGGAAACAACTTTGGTTTATATTTTCAGTAATACTGAAACAATTTTTTCAACCTCTACTTCAGAATTTCCTTCCCTGGGGAAATGAAAGGAGAAAGCGAAAAGGGACTGAGGAGTAGAAAAAGTATGACCACATGATGTCTTTAATTACAACATCACAGAAGATGACACAAAAAGAAAATCATAATGAAAATGGTATATAAAAAATGCATAATGTAAAAGGGACCACTGCCCAATCTTCCTGATGGTCAATGCTCATAGAGTTCTGCTAACTTAAGAATTGACATAAATAAAGCTAATTTAAATATTAAAAGAAAAAAGGGAAATAGGTGCTCAATGTCAGGGCATTTTGAAAAAAAAAGAAAACCTTTGAAGTATTATGATGTTTAGGGGCTTTTCTGTTTTGATAATATGCCAAAAGACCAGTGGAAACAAGACTCATCTGATGACTGGGACCATTAGATCTCTCCAAAACCAAGCAACCAAAAAAACCCCACAAAACCCAGAAAAAACCCAAAAAACCCCCACCCTAATCTCCTCCAAAATCTCTGCAAAATAAATACACACATGAGAAATTTGGAAGTCATGAATTTTAAGCCTGAGAAAGTAATGACTCCCACAGAAGGTACCCCTGCAAGAAAGGACGATCCTTTCACAATAAGGTTCTATTTTCCATAAGAAAGAAAGAGTACGATGCATGCCAAGTCAAGTTTGTACAGACAGTAAGTGTCTCACTCAGTCTTGAGGTGGAGATTTTGGTACATTCCCATGAAAAGGACCTTTAAGTCTTGGT
>VZRR01000967.1:0-12684 GCA_013398015.1 Oreocharis arfaki
TATGATGCCTTGAGTTTTAACTTCGATAATTTAAAATCCTGTACCGTCTAGAGTATAACTCTGAAGTTTCCTGTAGTCTGTGAGCTGCTGCTCTCTTAAACCAGATAAACATAACAAACCCTCTCCAGGCCTGCCCTCCAAGGACACCCAGCCTGTCCTAGGCCCAAAATGTAAACTAACATCTTGGGAAGGGGGGGTGAATTTGGGGAAAATGACATCATTAACTGAAGCTTTAATGGGAGAATTGAACTTGATATGCAAATGGACCAAAGTTATAAAAGTGTGAAGAACTGGTGACCTGGGGTCCATCTTGGCAGTAACCTCTGGCTCCCCAGGGTGTACCTTTGAAGGCCCTTCAAATAAATACCTGCCTTTATTCCCTTACTCTTGTCTAGTCTCTGCTTTTTAGGTGCCCTGTTAAGGCATCAATTACCACTCTTTTTTTTTTACCTCTCACCTGCCTCCTTCATGCTTTCCTTTGATTGCCACATGCTCTTGTTTCTGATTCAGGCATGTTGGAACCTCCCTGTATGAAAAGGTTGCACTGCAAAACTCACAGGAAATTCCTCTACCTATTACCTGTCCATAGAACTGATGAGGATCAAGGGTTATGAAAGTTTGCTTCTGATTTCTTGCAGGAATAAATAATTTCCCCCTTTAAGCTCTCATACCACGAAGAAGATCCTGCCTGTTTATTATGATGCTTATGTCAAGGTATTTTCTGTTTGCACTAAGGCTTTCTCTAAGGTTGTGTGCAAAGATATATATGGCATTTATGCTTTAGAGAGGCAGAACGTTTTGGTAGTTCTTACTATACTAAGAGAGCATTAGACCTTTAACAGTAATAGAAAAAAATACATTAATAGTTAATTTAACATATGAAAGGGCACCTGGTTCCTGTGCATGGAGTAATAGGAGCAATTAACTTGGATTACATCTAGGCTTTTGTTCAAAAGGTTTGTAAACTAACTAATGGAGGTATTTTGGGATTAACTATCCTTACACAACATTCATGAAGTCAGACTTGTTTTCCAAGACAGTTTCAGTGTTAATCTTTAACAACTCTGTAATTCAGATGATATAGTAATATAAACATAATGTTAACCAATACAATAAAAGCAGTGAGGAGATTTCGGAGTACCTAACTGATATTTATAAATGAGCATTAGGAATTATCTAGTTTGAAATTATTTTCAGCTGAGATTTCTGTATATCACCTTATCTTATATCCAGTGATCTAGAAAAAAAAAAACAAACCTATAAGTTCCAGAGTTGATAAGGGTTTGGTTTTGCTTGAAGGCCTATGAAATAAATAGACCTTACAGGCATTAAGCAGGTATATCTCATTGATTTTACTGTGGGTGATATTTCCTACAATAATTTCTATTTGATTCTTCACAGGGGTGAACAAATTTTTAAAAAAGACATTTGACTGGACTCTTTATCCAAAAGTTTATGGTTGAGGGATGGCTTTTGAAGGATTGTATATCCTCTAATGAATACATTGGAAATTATGTACAATTTATAAATTAGAGTGAACCTCATGGTTCCAGTTTCTGATGCTGTTGTCAGTGTATAAAAACAGAAATTGTCATCTTATCAAAAGTCAGTTTTAACAAATGAAGCCTGCAGACTTTCAAGTAGCATTCACTTGGTTTTCCAGCTGACTAGTCTGTCCATTCAAGAGTAAACAGAAACAAAGGTGTTATTTAAAAGGGAAAAATTTAGACAAAGAATCAACAGTGTTGGATAGATTTTTTTTCACTTCATAAACTTCAAATTGGCATATTTTAACAGAAGATTTCTCTGTCAAGATTTTTACAACGAGTTTAAAATTAATCTAACTAATAAAACAAAGAATCTCTCCTGAAAAAATAATTGCCTTTGTTCCATGCTGATATACTAGCTATTATTCAAATAACTGGTCTAAATATGGTCTGCCTGTTACCACATGGCAGTTTTTGCATGGAAGTGATTGCAGATCTTACAGTTTGTATTTTGTTCTGGGGATGAGTGGAGTTTTTTGTACATTTCCTGCTAATCTGAGTGAAGTGCAAGGCTGGATTTGCAGTATTTTGTAGCGACCACAGCACTGGGTACTGATTGGAAGGACAGCACATCTTAAAAGTTGGACCTGCCATTCTTAGCCTTCCATCCATAGGTTATACCCTTTATTTGATCTAGAGAAAATGTTTTCTGCTTTTCCTGAGTGGACCTTGTATTTATCAATTTTAGATACCTTAGAGAGTCTTCCTTAATAGTAATGCAAGACGACCCATCAGGTATAACCAACATCCCCCCATTTGTAGAATGTTCTCTGGAAAAATATGGTTCAGCTTCTATACAAAAGTGGTAGAAGTGCAGGTCATTCCTGAGGTCCAAGTGATCCTCTTTTTAGAGCTAGAAAATGTTTATGTGTGGTGTTACTATTCAAGAATGAACAGTTTTTGTTATCCATATTTTCAAGGGCATTTAAAGGCGTTTTTTTGGTGGCTCTTTCGTTTGGTTGGTTTTGGTTGTTTTGGGTTTTTTTCATCCAGATTTGCAGTGATTGAAATACCATTTGTAGCCAGAGATTCCTGGAAGTGTCCCCAAGGATTTTGAGTATGGACACTTCTCAGGTGAAAACAAGCTAGAGCAGTCTCTGTGACCAAGGCATGGAACCAATCTGTTTGTTTCAAAGAACCTAAGTTTGTTCTTTCCACAACTTTTGATACAGGTCAGTGATTCCATTAATGTCACCTGATAAGCAAACCATGGCCTTTATAAATTAATGATCACACGCCCTTGGAAACCTAGCCCTTGTTTTAATTTAAAACAGAAGTTCTTTAATTCTGGGAGATTTTTTTCCCCCTATTTTGAAGCAGTCAACTGTGTGTTATCTTTCTGCCATGGCAGTTCCTGAGTATGTCCTGGAAAAGATCAAAGTCCTGTGTTAATTCGTACATGTGATATACTTATTAATTTTACTGTGATTTGTTGGATGGAAATATATAGTATATTATTCCAAAAACAGATAAAAGCCAAACATAAGGAACCAGAACATTAGAATGTCTAACTTTAAGAACAGCAGTTCTGGTATTAAACAGTGAAACTGCCACTTCTTCCCTATTGTTCCTTTGTTTTATCCCAGATGTTGATGGGATTGACAGACACAGCTACCTAAGAGAATGTAAATATGGAGTTTTAACTATTTCTGCATTATAGAGAAAGAAATGTATCAATAATAATTGTTGAAGGTGGCTTGATCCTTTCAGGAGAACTAGCAGCTTTTCTAACATCTCTCAAAGCATCAGTCTACCAGTGTGCTTGGGGCACACACACAGGCATGCAGCCCCTGTGATTTCTTCCTGTACTTAAAACATGTCAGCCTCACTAGGCTTATCTATTCTTAAGGAAGGAACGCCATAAAGCTGCTTTAAAGGGAAAACCTGAGTAATAATGTGTGAATTCATTTAGCAAATCTACAACCTCAAATCCTTAGTGATTATGGGGAATTAATTTTCATGAGGTCTGTCTTCTGCATAAAGAGACAGTTGACATCCAACAGGTTGGGGTGGGAAAGTGAGGTTAATGTTTCCGACAGGAAAACGTAGGCACAGAGATTGTTCCGTTCCTATCATGCAGAAATTCAGTCAGACTCTTAAATCTATTTCACACATACATGCAGTGTACGTTGCACTATCCCAAACCTGAAATTTGGATGGATTTGAATACAACTTACGAACAGAGGGGTCAAATTCAGCTTTTTGATACAAACCATAAGACTGTTGAACTCCGAAGGAGTCAAAGGTACAACGCATGAGTGCAACGTAACACTGAGGCATGGAGTGCCCTGAGCTTACTCTGAAGTGAGCATGCTCTAGGAGAGTCACCATCTCCCTGTGGGATTCCTGGTCCATGTTCCACATCAACAAAAAGGATTGTCAAGATAAGAACCAACACTTCAGCTGAGAAACGTCCAGGGACACTAAAATCCAGTACATTCAGATGAATCCCAAGCTTTTCAGGAGATAGAGGTGCTATTTTAAATCTTCCCTGAAGTGGAAGCTTTTGAGTTTGGAACTATTTTTCTTTCAGTTAGTGAGGGGGCTAGGAATATTTTTCTTGATTCTGACTAGGTACAAATCTTTGAGGATATTGGAAAGTCTCTGTAAAGCCCAACCTCTCTCTCTCTTTCTCTCCCTCTCAGCTGGGACTTTTTTTCCCAAGGCCTGTGCTTATTTTTTGATATTCCTCTCCTAGACCTTAGGGCTAGTGAGAGATGGGGTAGTGTGACTTTTTACTGTCTGTATCCTCTTCTGCTCAGCATGAATTTTCCAAAAAGGAGCAGCATTGTGCAGTTAGCACGAATCTGGTAGCCTTTTCTGGCTGCAACATTTAATATCCTGAACAATTCTAAACGTGTCTTCAATCTCATTCATTTTGCTGATTGTTTGTGAAAAATGAGCATTGCAGGACCTGGAGTTCCCAGCTTGAAGTAATAAGTAATGTTCTATAATATGTTTACAGGCTCATAAAAAAAAAAATTAATTCCCTGACTGCTCTGAGAATGGAACAAACCTGAGAAGGAAATGGTGGAACTAAGCCTCGTGTTTTCAGGGCAGCCCCATTTACTGAGCAGACTTTCCAGCCCTCGATTATATCTATATTTATTTATGCTTGACAATGTTTTATGAACAATTTGAAGGATATTCAAGACAGACTCATGACAGAAATCTGCTCTGTAGGTAAGGAAAACAGCTGTACTGTGGAAGGCCAGCCCGGTAGCCTGGGTTGAACCGGCAGGGTAAAAGAGATGCACAACCAAGCGTGTACAAGTATCTCACAACTGCTGAACCTGACTGCAGATTTAAAAATGGTCAGGCCTCATAGCAAAGTGTTAAGATGCAAAATATTCCTTCTTAACAAGCAGCTGGGTCCTTCTTACAGCCATGCTACTCATCACACCTAATCCTGCGGTGTCCAGAGGCTTCCTAGATGTCACTGAAACTGAGCTCTGCATACCTTGTGCACTGGGGTCTGTGCATAGATGCTTTCAGACTGTACAGGCGAGTTCAAAAATAGAGCAATTTCCTGTGTAAGGCATTGGTGAGACAATAGATCCCTTTCTGAGGCTCTGTTTGACTACAGAAATGAGCAATTGTTCACATTGTATTTAATAAATCCCTCGACACCCTGTTAGTTAAAAGGACCCATGTTTAGCCGAAGCCTTGGCATGAATGTACTTCCAAAGGTTTAATGACCTTTCACATTTTGAGGTGATCTTTATTTAAACTAATGAAAATGAGCTCCACTTAAAAGGCTTTTAAATGCTGATTAAAAATTAAATCAGCTGTTCATTATCCCCAGGTGGCCTTGTTCTAAGAGCAGTAATTCAGAAAGAGTCAAACAAGTAGTCTTTTTTTATGTAGCTAGATCTTGAGTTGGGACAGCTTTATTGGAGCTGTTTATGAATCATCACCAAGCTTTCAACTCACAATGAAAATGGTTTTGTAAACACAAAACTTCTCCCATCCATTTCTGTCCCATTTGTTAGAAATAAGGAGGAAAATCAGGCACATTTCTAAAGAGTCCATGTGCCATGTCCAGCAGAAATGTAAATAGCTGCAGTATTTTCAAACAAACCAAATATCGACCTAGTCAGTGCCATCACATTAATAACAATAAAAACTGAAATATTAGCTATAGAATGTCTTACTTTATCTATTTTCTAATTTTGCTCCAGGGTTGGAATAGTTTCAGAAACATTTACAACACAAATGATCAATGATAAAACCTCAGTGGATTAGCTTGCTCTGGTTGGGTTTTGTTGCTGTTGTTGTTTGGTTTTTGGTTTTGGTGGGTTTGGGTTTTTTTTCCATTATGGCTGCTGAGCGTGGGATTTAAGTAGTTAAACATTACTTAAAACACTGGGAGAACAAAATTTTCAAGTTTATAAAGGATAACTTATCTGAGAAGCAGGAACACTCACTGCTTGAACCCAAAGATAGTTTTACAGAACTTTTCCTATGCTTTTCAGTTACAAAATTTCACTTTAGATAAAGAACTTCCTGATCTTGGAATGCAAGCTTAACCAGTAAAAGATATACTTGGACAGAGCAAAATATTTGTGATCACTTTGAGAGAAGATAAGGCAGTGCATTTTTGAGAACATTTAGATATAATAAGAAAGGAAATACTGTTATTCCATGCAAACCCCCACGTTCCACCACAGATAGCACTTTCCTGTTGTTTTTTATAGTCCATATGACTCTTTGCTCATTATTACTCGTAGCAAAATGAGTGCCCAAAGTTTGCTGGGTGAAATATATTGCAGAGTATTAGGGGAGCTATGCAGCATTGTTACACTGGTCCTGCTGCAGCAGGAAAGATGGAAAAACGAGCCCTTGTTGGCTGAAGTGTTTGAAATTCCCTTCCTCAAGCAAACCATGGCCATGAGTCCTGTGCCTGCCTACAGTTATCTGTTAGCTCCTGTAACAGTGGCTGCTCCGGGGCTGCACCAGGAGCGCATCCGTATATTCACACATTGCTTGGAAAGGCCGGCAGAGCTGAACAGAGCTGTGCATCCCCAAGAGCTGCAAGGAAAACTGGCTCAGTGCTAGCAGCCAGCTGGTCCTTCTCTGGCCCCCACTCATGAGAGCTTTGTCTGGCAAAACTTGCAGCTCTTATTCCCAGGCTTATGGGCAGAGGCAGAAGAGACTGCGCAGGGATGTTATGAAGACAGGGCTGCAGAGACACGAAGGTGTCCGGGGGGGTTGTGCAGTCACCCTCACGCGCCTTTTACCTCGTGACTTTCTAATGGCTCCTGGAATTGGGCACATGACACCAGGGAATGCAGCGTGTGTGTCTGAGGTAATGGGCAAACATCCCTAAACAGGATGCCTGGCTGGACAAGTATTCAGACTTTGGTCAGTGAAACTTTAATGTCCCCTCCCACTCCCCACGTTAAAAGAAGTTGTTTTTTTTCCTGTCCTTTCTGGGGAAAGAATGATAACTTAATTGTAGAGTAAGATTTTGCTTTAAATGTCAAATTCTAGGAATCCTTTCTAGTCCAATGCTAATGCAGAGCAGATTGTAGTGCAATGGTAAGTGCATGCCTAAAACAATGAAAACACGGATGTTTTGAAGAATGTCCTTGGCTGATAGTTGTATTTAATTACCCAAAGTAATTGGAAAAAAGTTATTTTCCAAGGTAATGAAATTTTTCCTAAAATCTCCTACTGTTCTACTGCTGAGGAATCTTCGCTATGACTGTGGAGAAAATGTGTTTGTAGAAAGTATAGTGCTTTGAATGGAAAAAGCAAAAATTATGCATATGAAAAAGGGTATTAAAAACTACACGGACAGGGTTACCCTAGCTGTCTGCTGTATTGCTATGTTAGTATTGCATGCAGTGTTACACATGCAGCAGAGCTGGGATTCCATTCTTCTACCTGTCATGTACTATTATTTTTTAGCACAAGCGTAGGAGCCTATATGAAAAGCCATGCCTTTTGGGAAAAATACGGAGAAATGGCAGATATGCAAACACCAATAAATAAAGAACATAGCATAGAGTTTCACCTTAAAATTCGCTCCCTCCTTCCTGACTGTTTCTGGTTTCAGAAAGCCCTATAGGTTTTTAGTCTTTGGAAAAAAAAAAAATTCTTTTGAGTCACTGTAAGAAATTGTCACTTTCTGTGCAAAGAAATTATCACTTTCTGTTACACTTTATATTCTCTCTACCTCCCCTGCAAACAAAATTATTACTTTCCAGGGGAAGGAATATCTCTACAGAGAGGTCAGATCTGTGTGTGCAGAGGAAAGAGATTTAACAGGCTCAGAAAGACTGGGAATGAGAACATATTACTGCAAAGACATTTGTTTTGCACAGCACATCTCTAATCAGCCATCAAAGGTATGACGTTCCTTTTCACCAGCAGCTTTGGTGCTTTTTCACAATTGGAGGGCACTGTGGTTCTTGTCGTTAGCAAAAGTTTCTAAATTCTCCAGTACAGATGGAGTTACCCCTCCAAAAAACATTTTCTTCCCCCCAGTCATCATGACTTTTGCAATTACTTCCTGTGTGTGTTCTTAACTTTCCTGCCTGAGAGCATTGCTAAATGAAAATCATTCCTGGCCCCTGGGCTAGATCCAAAGGTCTTGTGTTTTCAAGTGCTCATCGTTACTGTGTCCTGCTCTAATGTGCCTTGTTTACTGACGGGAATAAATCTCTGGCTCATGTGAAGCATGTCAGCTCTCCAGATGATCCATCGGGGCAGTTAAGAGCTGCTCATATTTCAGTTCACTGTACTCTTAACATAAATAGAGCATTCTCAGTCTCATTTGGATGTCAGAAACCACGTAGTAAAAATAGAACAAAACTCTATTTAGATTTATTCATCCTCCTCTACAGAGTAAATTAATGTAGCTGGAATGTGGGGCTGCCTTAAGGAAAATTTAAGCTGAACTGGAGTGTTTACCTGGACAATTGTTCCAGACTGGGATGTATCAGGCCAGTTCCAGCAGCTCTGTTGACTCACAGCAATGTGTTTAGTGGCTGTGACTTTACTGCTTGCAAGTGAACATCCCTTGTATATTTAGCCTAAAATGTGATGCCACACCCTCCATGAACTTGGAATATTTTCTTGCTTCCTTCTGTTCTTTTGAGTGTCTTCAGTGCTTATTTTGGAGTAGTTCTTAAATGGAAACGGTTTAGTTTAAAAGCACATTCTTGATTTATGGGTTATGTCTTCCTTCAAACAAAGTCAACAATCTGCAGCATGAAAAAATAATTCCACTTGAAAAGCTGATGCAATAATTAGATCCTTGGAATAATTACTTAGTTACGGCATCTAAAAGAAGACATAAGACTGAGATCTAATCCTAGTCAAGCCTTCTGTTTTTCACTCTTCATGCTATTGAAGTAAGCTTTACTGAACAAGAGGATTCTGAGGTGTCTGAAGATATTTGCATGTGTCCTACGAAATAAATGAAGCTATCATTCAAATAAAATGTAGCCATCATTCAAAAACACTCAAAGAATATTCTTTTTCCAAGAGGTTTATTAGTACTGCATAAGGAATAGTGAATTGGGCATTGTTACTGGTACTGGGAAAAGTAATAAAGAATGGTTTTATAATAAAACCTTGAGGACACTTGATTATTTTGGGCAGACCTTAAGTTTAACTTTATTTAACAGCAAGAAAAAAGCATGTCAGGAGAGGACATCCCTGTTTCACTTTTTAATTCACCTAAAAGTCAGAAATCTTTTAAGGAATGCCACAAACACAAGTGATACTCTAAAGTGATAGAATCTACATTTACAGCTCTGATTTTGCTGAAAGGTGTGTAAAACCTTACATATTGGAATTCTGTGTGACTGAGAAGGCTTCAGCAGAAAAATTATCATTTCCATTTTGACCTAATCTCAGGCGATTGCCTTTGGATCAGACTCTCTTACATGGCAGAGTAAGAAAAACAGGTTAGCTTTGCCAGAACAGCCTATTGTGCCAAACCAGTGACATTTTGTTTATTTTGCCATTCCCAGCATGGAGGATAAAGGCCTTATTATGGAAGCTGTTGTTGGTGTTTAAAAAAAAATTACCCTGAGAGCACAGAGACGATGTTGTGATGAAACTCCCCAAGTGAAGGTGTGAGCACTCATGCCTGGAAGAACTGAAAAATGGTATTTGAAATAGGTCAGGCAATTTATATAACTGTAGGCAAACTCACCCTCAAGTTTTCCTTCGGGAAACTCTACAGAAAACTCTATCTTGTTGCTGTGGAATAAGTTTAGTCTCATGAAGTAATTACGAAGTCAAACTCAGGACACTGAAAGCAAAGAGGGTGTGGAAGGAAGCTGCAAGCTTCATTTGGCAGGGCAGAAGCAGGGATAAGATAGCACTGGCGGGACTGCTGGCAGCCCTTAGGCCACAGAGCCAGACTAGACCTTGTCTGAAATAACTTTGCCATAACACATACTATGGTCACCAAGTCTTCAGCACTGCTTTGTTCTTGCCTTCTGTCCTGGTTTGAGATACTCCTGCCTGGAAGCAAAGAGGCTGGGAGAGGTGTTCTCCTTAGCTGAACATTTTAAAACCGAGCTGGAGTGCTCCTGCAAGCTCCAGTGAGCGGCTTGCTGTCTCCTTTGGCTTCTCCTGTCCATGTGTGATCAGTCAGAATTGAGGAAGGCCTTAGAAAATAATTCTATCTATCTATCTATCCCTGGTAATGCAGGAATGTTTCTCCAGTGCTTGGAAGGGAATGCCCAGCCTAGGCCTTCCTTGAGCAGATTCCAGACATGTTAGAAAGACAGCTAATGGACAAGATGCAGTAAACATCCAGCACTCCAACAAATCCACTATTTGATTTCTGCTTATGCCACAAAACCTGTACTTGTTTCTTCAAGCTCATGGACTTGATTCATTCAGAGACTGGCTTATTTGCTGTCTTTGTGTTTGTTACTCAGTCAGTGTCAAAATAAATTTCTAATACTGCTGTAGAAGCATCTATAAACTAACCTGCAAATGCAGAAGAGTGAATCACTAAATAATATTCTTTCATCCATCAATCTAGTCATAGGGTCAGAAGATGTACTGTTGGTATCTTAGGGATTGTCAAGGTGTTATTTTCATGAGAAAATAATTCCTGTCACACATCGAATATAAGGACAAAATGTGTCTGTACAAATGCAATATGGGGTATTGTTACAAGGGACTAACAAAAAAAATCATTTGGACTTGAGTAATCACTTGAAGACTCTAATTCATTTTGCTGTTTATTCAGAACAAACCAAGCAAAGATAGAGAGAGTGAGCTGGCTTTAAGGATTGCTCAGGGGTGTCCTAAACCTCATAAAAGTGGGTTGATTTACAGTAATGAAGCATTTTGGGAAGTTATTTTCCCTCCCTCTTCATCAACTTGGAGATGTGTTGGCAGCTCAGATACGACCAACAAGTCTTTTTAACACTCAACTTCCTCCATAACACTTTCAGCCAATATCCCATTTCAGTTTTCTGCTACATAGTTTGCCTTCATAAATTTGGTGCATATCTTTAGGATTAAATTCCTGAGCTCATCTTTATCTTGAAAACACTACAGCAGCTGATGCTCTTCTCTGTTTGAGTCAGCCTGCACATACAGGCCAAGAAAGCCAAAGGCATAAAGGAATGTGGATGTTTACTTGCCTAACCTTGCAAAGATCACTGGTAATCTGCAATTCAAGGCTTGCAACTGAGGTTTCTCCAACAGTTCAAAGACAGGCAGAATTGATTTAATGGCAGAGGAAGACAGATGTTAATCAATCTCGCATTATTTGCTAATACTGTTTTGAACAATCACCCTTGAATGTTCAAACCTTCTTGAGAGTATTCTTTAGGCATGAAAAACCCATAATATGAAAGAAAGAATTTGATGTTCTCAAAATCTCATGGAAATATATGAGCCCTTCAAATGTGGCATTTAAAAGTACTTTGTAAGTAGTGCTGAACACACTTTGTGTTAAATGTTTTAGCTGAGATTTATTACACTAAATTTATGACCTCTTAAATATGATGTAAAATTGTAGGCCTGTGTAATTAGAAAGGCAGAGTGTTAATGCTCACATATTTAAAAAAACATCTGTACCTAAGTGTGGTAAAATAGCATTAGGGTAATATCTTGGCTGCAGTCTTTCAAGGCACTTAATGTTACCTTCACTCTCTCCCTAATAACAAAATGAAAACCTGTTGTTCAACCAAAGGTTTGTCAAGATGTGGTTTCCCAGTAATTTCTAACCCATCACAGGAAGTCAATGTAGTTTTACTAAATCTCCACTGAAAGTTCTTCATGTTGGTCCTTAGTTGCCTGGCCTTCTCTTAAGCCAGATGATTACTTGGGAATGTAATCCTCTTCCCTTGGTGGCAGACGTTCTGGCCTCAAATATATTCACCCTCCCATTCCCCTGCTGCCTGTTTACAATGAACAGAAATCCATGCTGGGGAACCCAGCTGGAAAGGGGAGCAAAGAGCCAGCAGAGCTCATTCTTGACTGTGGGGATGATTCTGGATCCCTATGGCCAATGCCTCCCTATGGCTTCCATGCAATCATGCTGATTTCTACCATCTGCCCTACTCACTCAAGCAGTTAGCACATTAGATGTTTATAGAATCGTAAGAATTGTCCAGGTCGGAAAAGACTTCTGAGATCATTTGAGTGCAACCATTAACCCAGCACTGCCCAGCCTGCCACATGACCCTAAATGCTACATCTGCATGTCTTTTAAATATCTGCAGTGATGGTGACTCCACCACTTCCCTGGGCAGCCTGGGCCACTTCTTGACAATCCTTTCCACGAAGAAATTTTCCCTAATATTCAGCCTGGTGAAACTTGTGGCTGCTTCTTCTTGCTCTATTGCTTTTTACCTGGGAGAAGAGGCTGACTACCACCTGGCTGCATCATCCTTTCAGGAGAGCAGTAAGGGCCCCCTGAGCCTCCTTTTCTTCAGGCTAAACACCCCCAGCTCCCTCAGTCACTCCTCATCACACCCGTGCTCCAGACCCTTCCCCAGCTCCATTGCCCTTCTCTGGACACGCTCCAGCCCCTCAATGTCTTTCTTGTAGTGAGGGGCCCAGAACTGAACACAGGATTTGAGATGTCTCACCAGTGCTGAGCACAGGGGGACAATCAGTGCCCTGGTCCTGCTGACCACACTGTTTCTGA
>VZRR01000967.1:12695-126875 GCA_013398015.1 Oreocharis arfaki
GTCCTGCTGACCACACTGTTTCTGATACAAGCCAGGATGCCATTGGTCTTCGTGGCCACCTGGGCACACGCTGGCTCATGTTGAGCCACTGACAACCAGCACACCCAGGTCCTTTTCTGTTGGGACACTTTTCAGCCACTCTTCCCCTGGCCTGTAGCACTGCATGGGGTTAGTTGTGACCCAAGAGCAGGACCTGACCTTGGCCCATTGATCCAGCCTGCAGAAGATCTCTCTCCAAAACCTTCCTGCACTCCAGCAGATCAACACTCCCACATAAGTTGGTGTCATCAGCAAATTCACTGAGGGTGTCCTTCCCCAGGTCAGTCAAGCATGACCTGCCTTTCCTAAACCCATGCTGGCTGGGCCTGATTCCCTGGTTGTCCTGAACATGCCGTGTGGCCCTACTAGAAATGATCATATCCTACTCTGGCACTGAGGTCAGACTGACAGGCCTGTAGTTCCCCAAATTCTCCTTCTGGCTGTTCTTGTAGATTGGCATCACACTTGCCAGCTTCCACTCAACTGTGACCTCCTCAGTTAATCACAACTGCTGGTAAACGATGGAGAGTGACTCAGTAAGCACTTTCACCACCTCTCTCCGTACCCTTTGGTGGATCCTATCCAGTCCCGTAGTGTTTTGCATGTCTAAGTGGCGCAGCAGGTCACTGACCATTTCCTCTTGGATCATGGGGGCTTCATTCTGCTCCCTGTCCCTCTCTGCCAGCTCAGGGGGCTGGGTACCTGGAGAACAACTGGTCTCACTATTACAGACTGAGGCAGAGATGGCATTGAGTACCTCAGCCTTTTCCTCATCCTTTGCCAATGTTTCCCCTCACATCCAATAAAGGAGGGAGATTCTCAGCCCTCCTTTTGTTGTTACCGTATTCATAGAAATATTTTTTGTTCTTTTACAGCAGTAGTCAGATTAAGTTCTACTTGGACTTCATCCCTTCTGATTTTTGCCCTGCATAACCCCACAACGTCCTTGTAGCCCTCCTGAGTGGCCTGCCCCTTTTTCCAAAGGTCACAAACTCTCCTTTTTTTTCCTGAGTTCCAGACAAAAATCTCTGTTCAGCCAGGCCAGTCTCGCCCCTGATGGCTCATCTTTGGGATGGCCTGCTTCCACGCCCTTGGGATTTCCTTCTTGAAGCACATCCAGCCTTCCTGGATTCCTTACCCCCTCAGGACTGGCTCCCAAGGGATTCTCTCAACAGTCTCCTAAACTGGTCAGAATCTGCCCTTTGGAAGGTGGCAGTTCTGCTGACCCCCTTCTTACTTCTCCCAGAAACAAGAACTATCATTTTGGCATCACTGTGCCCAAGACAGCCTCTGACCATCAGATCACCCCCAGTCCTACTCTGTTACAAACACAGGTCCAGGAGCCTTCCCTAGCTGTCTCCCTCACCAGCTGGGTCAGGAAGTTCTCTTCCACACACTCCAGGAACCTCCTAAACTGTTCCCTCTCTGCTGTATTGTACTTCCAGCAGACATCTGGTAAATTGAAGCCCTCCAGAAGAACAAGCACCATGGATTGTGAGACTTCTCCCAGCTGCTCAGAGAATGTTTCATCTGGCTCTTCATCCTGGGTGGGTGGTCTGTAACAGACACCATGAGACCTGCCTTGGCCTTCCCCAGTTCTTACCCATAAACTCTCAACCCCGTCATCACCTCCATTAAGCTCTCAACAAGTGAAACCCTTCCTGACATACAGGGATACCCCCTGCTTATCCATTCTTAAGAGTTATCCTCTATTCTCTCAAATTAATTATTTAAGTTACTCCTTGATGTGAAAGCGTAGACTATTACTGTATCGGCAGTGTTAATATTTAATGACCTAAGACATAGGGAGGAAGAGGGAAATCAATATTTGTGCAGTGTTTTCCATCTCTTTAGAAAGCTAAAGAATTTTTGCTCTCTTCTGTGTGTCCATGGATGGTACTAATGTTAATTGGAGCGAGTATATTTGTTGGGAACTGAAAGTGGGCTTTCAGACTCGTAGTTATTTCATCCTAGCTGTTCTTAGAGGTAGCAGGAAGCCAGAGGCTGCCTGACTTCAGTAACATAAGCATGTTAAAAGTGTCAAAAATCCTCCTTCTCTGAAAAGGAGAAGTCTTTCTCTCAAGAAAATTCCTGGTCTCGATAAACTCTGAAGTTAAAAACTCTCAGCATTAAAAATGAGGGATCCATTTCTAGTATACACGTCTTTCAGGGAAATCAGTTTATACAGGTACAGAAAGAAAAGGCTGGAAATCCAATAACATGGGGAAAACTCTGAGGCTGAAATCAGATGTCTTTATTTTCAGCAACTCACTGATCATTGGTCTATCTTGAGACTGGTCTACATAGACAAGGTGTTCACTTTTTCAGACACTCAGTTTTCTAATAATGTAGCTGTGGTACAAGAATTCTCTTTCTGTTCTTAAGAGCTCAAAGTGTGTAGCAAGATGGATATGGACGAACTTTGTGTTTCCTTTAGTGCTGGGGAACTTTAGAGTTAATTGGAATGAAATTCTGTGAATGCACTGCATTCTAGCAAACAGAATTTGAAACAGATGTTGCCATCTGACAAAGCAAAAATTCAACAAACTCTTGTATTTGCAGCATGGTTTTGGATGTCTTTGGGCTAGGAACCATGTCCAAAGAAAAAAGAAAGTTATTTTTCAGGTTATATTGCCTGTAAACGATGAGCATAAACCTCAGAACAACTGAGAAAGGCGACAATCATCTCTCTGCTATTCCTTGTGGATTAGCTGTCTGCGTAAGAAAAAGATTGTTTGTGTGCACACCTTTCTGCCACGATGCTACAAATATCCATGAGACTGCAACTGATGACGAGACTGACCCAAGTCTACTTTTTAAAAGGGACATATATAAAGATGTTCATAATCTGAAGGAACTGTCAAACAGGCAGCAGGCTCAAAGGTTTCCAAATTTATTCGAAGTCCTGCAAAGCTGAAACTGTGAAGTCAGCCGTTCTGTCAAGCTGGTTTGGATCTGTCTTTGCGGGAATCCACAGCTGGATGACTTACATCTCATTGCCTATCTAGCATCTAGAAATTCAGCCAAACACCTCTGGGGATAGATATTATCTGGGTTCTGGTTTGCTGCACTCCGGGTTTGGGGAATTCTGGATGAGCAGCGGCTTAACCAGGTCATTTGTGGGAAGTCAGCCAGGACCTGTGGAAGAACTGTCCAAGAACTTCTACTGGCCAGACTTATAGACAGCAGCTAGAATGTGTGTGTTGATTTTGTTTTGGTTTATGATGGGTCTTTGGAGTGGCAAACAACTAGTTCATTGTACACCAGTGGTAGATTTATGTCTGTATCAATTACACTGAGAATGGCACTAATGTATCTTCTAAAACTTGAGGTTTAATATTACTAATAATTAAAAACAGAAGATGAATACTGCAAACAAAAAATTGATTCAGGTCAGTATTAGAGAGAGTTATGCTTCACAGGAGCAACAGAACTTTTCCTCTATTCAGAGCTGGTAAATTATTCTGAGTACTGCTGTGGTAGAGTTAGATTGCTACAGTGGAGATGTGGAGCTGGATTATTCTTTTCCTTCTCTGTAGAAAAGTTAATTTGCCAAAAAGTTCAATTTGGGGATCATTAAATCTGGGAAATACTGGTAATTCTCAGTGAATGGTTCTGTCTTTTCCTCTCAAAGCTGGAGTGAAAAGTCAGGTATCAAAGCCAAATATTTTAGCAGTCAGAAAAAAATAAATTTTGCTTTCAAAAGTTTTTCACTTCTCTGTGTGGCTTGTCAAGGATCTGTGTCCACCAGCCTACCAGACTTTCTGTGTGGAGAAAGTGCCTTTATTCCTCTGTGGAATGGCTTCTCATGTACTGCTTCGTAGATCTCTGGTAACCTTTAGAACAATTGCTTTGCATCAGACTCCTCTCAGAGACATTGTCAGCATTTCCCAACTACATTGTTGCCTGCTCAGGAATCACTTGCAGTTGCAAATGATCAGACCTGTGACATGGGTGTAATGTCTTGCCTGATGCTTCAGAGAATTCTGAATACCAGCATATGGGAAATTACTTCTTTTCATTACCCTGAGTCTTGATTAAATTTCAAAGGAACTTTTCACAGTCTCTTAAAATACATCTGGTTTCTTAACTTTTGGGTGTCTGACTTTGCTTCTGAGTATCATGGAATGATTAAAAAATTACCTCCTGGGATTTTCAGTGTGTGATGAGACTGAACTGAATAATTTGGCTTCACACCTAAGAAATACTTCTACTTAAAGAATTGTCTTTATAGAGGACACAGCTTCCACATCAGATTTCCCCTAGCCCCCAGAAACCCACAATCTCCTTCACTCTTTGTGACCTACATGTGAAGTTTTTCAGTGACCATCCTGCTGAACTGATTCGAAGCGGGGAACTGACAATATGTAATTGCAAATCCTTAATCTTTCATTAGGAAACAGCTGGAGGAAGGAACTTGAGTACAGTGTGTATTAATGAAATTGAAGTTAGGCTGAAGGGAGCTTCCAAGACATGAAACCCAGTTTTCTTTAGAGTAATCTTCATTGGTACCGAGGGCCCTTTGTCCTGTTGGCTCTGGGACAATGAGGGAAGACAAGTATATCACAAATTCTTGGTAAAAAGATTTCTCTAGTCAGTGCATTCAAGAATAAGGAATAGAAATACGTGTTTGGTGCTGGAGGTCTTTGGCCCACTGGCACCAAGCAAGTCATCTGAATGTTGCACAAGCAGCAAACATTGAGGTGCAGAAGTACCTGAGCTCTTTTTAACCCATAAATAAGTGTTCCTTTCACAGAGAGACTGGCTCTTTAAGGGCCATAAGGATCAAATATCTTTTTTCTTTTTTTGGATATTTTTGCTTATCTCTGCCAAACCCACTGCTTGGTTCCTTTGCTTGCAGATTCTGCTCAGTGCTCCCAGGGCATTCAAGGCAGAGTGTCTTGAGAGGTTAGGCTGAGAGAGGATCCTTGGAGTCCCAGCTTGGCTGACTCAAGGTACTATGCAGCATCAAAGCAACCACTCTCAGAGCCATGCCCCGATTCTGGGAGTGAATGAGTCCAGCTGGAATTAATTGATCTTCACCTGTGTGGAACTGGCTGCAGAATTGCACGTTCATGTGAGGATTTTCTGCTTAGAGGCAGCAATTGTGCCAGTTTCACACAGAGAGAAGGGGAAGGGAAGATCTCTAACATATGCTCTACAAGTAGCATATGTTTTATATATTGGATTTACAATGATAAATGCATTCTTTTGTGTGTGTTGGCAGAATTTTCTTTTAGACACGTGATGTATGGTATCTCAAATATTACATGACTGGATGTAAAAATACTGTGGACTGACAACTAGGATCACAAACTAGTTACATATGCTCTCTCAATTACATTAATTACATATATGTAGGCAGCACATATATGTATGTATAGATACATATATGTATGGATATATGTATGGGACACCCTTGTTCAAATGTATTTTCATGCAGTTTCACAGGAGGTTTTTTGTCCTCTAGAAACTACACAGCCTCATGAAAAATACAGTTGCTCTGTGGTTTTGTCAGCCCCGTTTAATGAGGTCAGGATACGTTACTAGCTCGGTGTTCCTCCCCATGCCCAGATTTGAAAGAACGGAAAACGATGTAGCTGATAATGGGAGCAGTAACGTTAGTACCTGATTATTTTATCATCACTTTAATAGCATGTGGAGCCATTACGCCAGACAGCTGATACGACTTCGAGTGAGGTTTAAAGAGCAGTAAAATATTGCTCATCCAGTTTTATTCTGATGTGAAGAACTATTAATGTCACGTAAATGCAGTGTCCAAACCAGGGCGGCATCCCGTGCTGCGCTCCTGCTGCCCGCCCCTACAGGTAAGGCTGCAGCTCCATACAGGGTGGTTACAGTTCCCAGTGCCATCTAGTGGTGTTCTTCCCAAAAATAACAGGAGGAGTGACATGGAAAGAATGTAATTTCCCAGTATAATTTCCCACTAGCCTGGTGAATTCTTCCTATGGGTGATGCCTTGAGTTTTAACTTTGATATTTTAAAATCCTGTACTGTCTAGAGTAGAACTCTGACGTTTCCTGTAGTCTGTGAGCTGCTGCTCTCCTAGGCCAGATGGACATAACAAACCCTCTCCAGGCCTGCCCTCCAAGGACACCCAGCCTGTCCTAGGCCCAAAATGTAAACTAACATCTTGGGAAGGGGGGGTGAGTTTGGGGGAAATTACATCATTAACTGAAGCTTTAATTGGAGAATTGAACTTAATATGCAAATGGACCAAAGTTATAAAAGTGTGAAGAACTCGTGACCTGGGGTCCATCTTGGGGTCCATCTTGGCAGTAACCTCTGGCTCCCCAGGGTGTGCCTTTGAAGGCCCTTCAAATAAATACCTGCCTTTATTCCCTTACTCTTGTCTAGACTCTGTTTTTTTGGTGGCCTGATAAGGCATCATGGGAAATGGTTAAGAAACTGTAACAGGTATTGGTCTAAGCTCAGGGACAGCCTCAAAAAGCCTCCCTTTGTACATCCATGCATGCTCCTCTGCCCTTGCATAGGCCCTGCGATTAGGGAACAGCTGAAGGAATGAGAAACTGGAGGGATCAGAAACACCTCATCTCATTTTCTGCACAGTGCTATGATGTCTCCATACACTGCCCTTCTGTCCTCATGTCATTTTTCGTCAGGGGTTAGAAGGAAGGCTAGCAGGAAAAAAAAATCTGGGCGTTGCCTATTTTCCTTTACCAGAAAATTTCAGTGCATTCATTTTACCTGATGTAGCAAGCAGCAAGAAAAGCTCTTTTCTTCTCCTCCTGTTCTTACCCCTCCCTCACACCCATTCTGCCAAGGCCTCTTGTAAAAGCTCCCTTTTATATCTCACAGGCATATGTTTCAATTTTCACTTGCTGGGTGTGATATTTGGTAACATACGGATGAGTCATATTAATAACTTACTGAATCAAGACATAAACTGCCCTCAATCACTGCGAGATGTGCTCTAGCCTTTGTTTTTGTGGTAGCACCTGTCCAGTCTTAATCTCATGGTGCTGTTTACTGCACCTGGGCTTTTCTCAAAGGCGTTAGACCTACAAACCTCATCAGTTCTAGCTCTACCAGAAATATCTCTCTACTCTGATTTCCTGACGTGAATTTTCATTTTAGGCCAAGAAAGGGCTACGAAAATCCTTTAACACAAACCATCTGATGAGTCTCTTTTTAGAGCAACAAGCAATGAAAACTGTGGAACTCGTTTAAGTAATATTTTTACTTTTAAAATAAAATATTGGCAAAATATAATCAAAATGTTAAGAAAACAAACCCTGAGACTGTGTGTCAACATAGCCACATCTGCTATAAGCAATATGGGAGTATTTCTTTGCTGTAAATTGTTATCATTTTCCATGCAACAGAACGCCACAAAATCTGCCTTGAGATGAGACTGGAGTCAACTTATTCTGTATGACCAAGTCAGAAGTCCTATCCTACAGTAAAGCCTATAACTTTTCCTACATAAAAGTTCTCCTGTTAGAATATAGTGATTACAGATCTTACTGAAAATGACCTTTCTAAGGCTCCTCTCATTGTTTCATGGCCAAAATGGCACAGAACTGCTTCTCTGGTAGGAAAAATTACATTCAATTAAGAATTCCTGCAGGTACAGTAAAAGAGTTCATTTTCCACAAAAACACTTCACTTTTGTTGGATTATGAATTCTCTCACTGTCCAAGCAAACATCCTTAGTCCATATCCCCACTGTGGTTACTTTCTTCTTATGGGGCCAGATGGTTCTCACGAGAAGCTGCACTGGAAACCCTGCAGCCCTTGTCCTGCCACTGCTGAGGGAAAGGCAGGAGCCAGCTGGTTTGGGCATTAACACTTATAGGTGCATTGCACGTGATTTTCCACCAACAAGCGAATATTAAATCATCATTCTAGGACACAGAAAGGTTTGTAAGAGGGTATATGAGCTGCTTGAGAACACAGAGGGGGTAAACAGCCCTCTTGGGAATAGATTCCTAACCCCAAAAGTCAGCCTGGAGTGGGATTCACAGTTGGCAATTCAGAAAGGCCCAAGAGATATAAAAGAGAGATCAAACTTGGCATTGTTTAGATGAAGGAAGCTGCTTTCCTGAGAGGACCAGGATGACACTTCTGTTGGGTAGGAAAGAGGCAGTGTGGCTTATTGCTGTCCTGATTTTTTGCAGGGTGAATTTACCATGCTGATAATGACTTGTACAAAATCATCCTGCTGGCAAGAGGCAGAGCCAGCATCGTTCGATACAGGTAATTTTACAGTTGTTTACCAGCTGTGCCTAACCAAACGTGTAAGAGACTCTTCTAACCAGGATTAATATTTCCTTTGCTTCTGTTTTCCTTTTTCAGTATTTCATTTGAAATTACTTTTTTCTTTCTTTTGTCTGTTCTAAAGCTTTGTTAATCTGTGGGAGATGGTCATTGTAGTATCTTGCTGAAACATTCCTGGGAATATATTTTGAGAAAAAAAAAGTCTTATTAATTTCTACTGCACTGAAGTTTCATTGTATTTTGTACTACCAGAGCTAGTACTTGATTTTATAATGATATTGCTACAGTTCAGGACATAGAGTCACTGGAGTTTAGTCTAGATTTCCCTTTTTAGGGTTTTCTGTAAAGCTTTCATTTACACAAAGGGAAGAGGAGCGATTTCTCATTGGGCAGCAAAGCTGGGGTAGTCCCAGCCTTAGTCTGTGAACTGCAGTCTTCCCTGATGAGCAATGTACTGCCTTCCTTTTGTGTAGAAGTGCCCTCAGCCCTGACATTTGGATACATTTCTGTTCTCTTTCAGTACAGGAGACACCTAAGCTTGATGCTGATTTGACAGCGCTATACAGATGAGTCCCATCTTTATTTTACGAAAGAGTCACTACAGATATTTATATTTCTTTCAAAAAGTTCTGTTTTAATGATAAAACCCCCACAACACTCCTTTTCTTCCTCTCTCTTTTGAGCTCGTTCTTACATGATAAAGTGTTGAGTGCAGGAATGCCAAGCTCAGACAGCTGGTGTGGTAGAATAAAAATCCAAGAATTCAGTTCCCCCATGTACCCACTCTGTAGGTAGTGAGAAGGCATAGCCAGTAAATTTGGAAAATGCTCTTCTCCCCAAGGCAGCCTCCAATACAACAAGGTGTGTGATTGCCATCAAGGGAACCGAAGGAATGCTGTGTACAATCTATCAGAGAATCAATGGAGATGTCATTCTGAAAGGTGAAAGATGAAGTAGGTCTGGAAACTAAAGGATCATCCACAGGAACCACAGAACCAGTTTCTGAAAGAATTGCTGCCGTGGTCCTGCTTTGGACCAGCTGAAGGTAGTTAGCCCAGGGTTAAAACCCAGTATATATCATCATTCTCCAATGCTGCCAAGCAGCATTGCCCCACGTAGGAGTATTAATCCAGCCCACAAAAAGGCCCATCAACTGCAAAGGAATAACCAAACTCAATCTAGGAGATGCAGTGCTGTCACAGTGAGAGTTTAATGCTGAGGTCATCCCAGAGTGACTACAGCAGGTACTGACGGGATCTGAACCCCTCAGTGACAAGTAGGTTTCAGGTAATCATTTCAACTGGCTAAATTCAGCCAGATTCACTCCAGAAATTTCCCTCCAGAAGGCTCAACTGTAAAGGCAAAATGCAGCACCTGAAAGCAAAGCTTCTAAATGCCTTTAAAAATTATTTTTATCTAGCACATACTAGTTCATGAAAAAAGAAACTATGTGCTTTCCCTGGGCTCTCTTGATGTAGAATTTTATTATGTAATAAATACTGTGGTTACTGGTGCCTGTTGCTGAGGATGCTCATTAGATATTATCAGCTTCAAATATGAGGAACAACCTTTGCTCCTACTTATTTTTGTGGGAAAAATGACAGCACACAATGATTGCTAGGCATCAGCGTGCTTTTCTGACTTATTTGGTCATGCAGCATGCCTTAAAGAGATGCTTTTGCTTAAAGGAGAATTCAAGTGTTCATATCTAAGCGTGACCTATGGCATGGCAGAAAATAAACAAGAATTCAAAAAAAAGAGGTAGGACTTTCTGATTTCTGTTATCCCTGAAAGCTGTATGGATAATTAAGGCTTTTTCAGGAATTGTACATGGAGATTGGTTTATATACAATAAAAATGTTTTAAAATCCCAACTTTCTTAGTAATATAAGAGATTGTCTAGAAGGTGAGAGGAAGATTCTGTCAACTGTGAAGGCAGGTATTGAGTGATGCAATACTGCCAAACTACGTCTGTGTTTAAATCACTCTTGATTTACGCTTTCTAAGAGTTTCTATCTTCTGAATTTTATGCTGCTAGTTTGAAAAGAAGAAGGAAAAGATAGTAAAAATTAGAACAACCTTTACTGTTCTTTTTTAATGCACTAAGGAAAATAATAGATGAATGCTAGACATAGTGATTTTGCATTTAGAGGATGACTGGATGCAGTTTCAAACCAACATTTGCAGTTAAAGTTGATTTGCTGTCAGTTTGTTTAATCTGTACCATATAAAACAGCAGTAACAATCAACAGGGTGTGGTTTAGGACATGGTAAGCATATTTCCCGAGGGCCTTGGAAAACACTGCCAAAGTCTGCAATTCAATACACATCTCAGAGCCCATAACTGTGCCAAGGCAATGAAGCCTTCAGTATTATTCGGGACATCCGATACTTAATTTTGTGTATTTGGTTTTTGGAACGTCAGTTTTTTGTGGATAATTAGTAAACTAACTCCTGTCATTTCTAAATTCCAGTTATTTGTTCCATTCACTTTAGGCTATTTGCTTAAGAACCACATTTTAGTAGCTATTGAGCTGTGTAGGGAGTTGAGTTGATGGCAACTTTCCTGAAACAACTTCCCTTCAAATCCTGTGGCAACACTGGTGATCGCCCTAAATGGCATTTGGCTCCTTTGGCCCGTCTCTCTTCTTTTGCAGATAGAACGTGAGATGATGGAGAGACAAACCAGATGAATTTGTGTAATGTACACCAGAAATATTGCTACCTGGAGAGCATGGGGCTTCTCCTAACCCTCAGAGTAAAGACATTGCTTCAGTTCCCCCCCAGTCCCCACTCTTCAACTGAGCCTCCTGCTGTAATGTTACTACAGCATTTTTATGGTCCATTCCCTCCTCCAAGGAGAGATGAATAGGAATTGATAGGAAGCCCTTTCTTATTTAAATAGATTTCATCAGACAGCATTAATTTACTCATGGATTAATGTTTCATGGAAACTATTTGGGTTTCAGGAAACTTGGAGCAAAATGCCAGGTTTCTGGATAAAAAGTTGCATTCCAGTTGTTTTGCTTGTGCTACTGGAAACCTTCTGGTGATCTGATATCACTGCTCCAAGGAGCCTTGCAGCCAGGGTTCACGATATTCCTGTCTTCATGCTGAGTACTCTGAGAGGACTCTCAGGACTCCTAGGTCATTCTTACCACAGCATGGGAAAGGAGCTAAAAAGCTCCCTCTGTCCAGAGTTGTTCCTAGTATAGTGCAGCATAAGGAACCTCTCAAGACTGACAAACACATCCTCTTTATCGCCCACATTAAAAGCCCCCTCTCAGAATTAGTGATTTTCCACTGATGTCTGCTTTTCATAAATGGTTATCTGACCAGAACCTCCCACAGCTCGATGCTTATTTATAAGGACCCACACTAAATAACAGCCATCTTTTCAGCTTCCATGGAACGAGGAGATGTCTTTTTACAGCTGGGAAACTGAGGGCCAAGAGGAAAGTCATTTGCAATGTCATGCAAAGCTCAGTGGAAAGCTTGGCAAGAAAGATCTTGATCTGATCTGACTCACAACGCCTTCCACTTGCTCTTCCATGCACATTCCAAAAAAGAAGGACTACTCCTTCTCTCTAAGGAATAATGCCAGTAAAAGTTGGAAACAACTCACTCTATCCTCTATGCTATTCTTTCTTCCAAAGCTGATGTCTGGAGCCTTTTGCTGGCTCCATATTGCCATCATTTAAGTCCTGGGCGCATGGAAAACCTCTCACTGTTCTAAGGGGGAAAAAGTGGGAGGAAATTGCCTCCATAATCTCCCCATTAGAATGAAGGAACTCTGCCTTTGGCCACGATCTTTTTACGCTCTTTCCCATTCGGAATTACATTTTTCTGGGAAATTTGCTTCTGAGTGCAACTAGCAGCACTTTTTGCCTTTTGGTTCCTTTTCAAGGAGTGAGTCCCTGTGCACAGCCAGGCCCTAAGTCCTCAGTGTCTCATGAGCCTGTCCTAAGCTAATGCTTTGTGCCCTCCTGCATCCAGCTCTGCAGCACTGGTATGCAGTCAGGTAAAGAAAGGTGAGAGTATAATTCTGAAACACAAGCAGAGCACTTAAATACAGAGCTCTTTTGTCTTTTATTGTATCAGTAAAAATGTTCAAGTGAAAGTATGAATAAAAAGAAGAGTGGCTCTATTAAAAGAGAAAAAATAAATTTGTAAAGTGTTCCAAAATCTCCCTAAGATTCATCAAATGACCCGAAGGCAGACGATTAAAATAAATGTGAAAGTAGCTGAAATTCAGAGGTACTTATAAGATACAGAGAGAAAAGTACTTCTGTGCATTAAAAGAATAAAATACTTATTTTTGTTGCTGGAAAATGTGCTGCAGTTTGGTGTTCAGATGTACCTGATCAGGATCAGCTGCTGGGTGATGCAGTGGCTTGAGCAAAGAGTAACACATGAGCTGGGCTCTGTGGAGATTCTGTGGCAGAAAGACACCACTGAGTCACTTTTCTTTGGCTGATCATGAGTGGGGGCAGGATAAGAATTTTCCTTCTGAGTTAAGTTAGAGCAATGACAAAAATGCCTTTCCTTCATCATCCAGTACTGGCTACATCAGGCAGCAAGGAGCTGGGATTCTCTCCATCCTTCACCACATGGGGTGGTGAAGCTGTTGGAAGAACTGGCTTTCTTTTCCTGTGTGTTGATTTCCATCCTGCGAGTGACAAAACTCCCAGGACTCATTGCTCTGGGTGTTGCTGTCAAACACGCCGTGAGCTTTGATAGAAGTAGCACAACTGCTCTTGCTGATGGGCAGCTGCTGGTACCTACCAGCAGAGCCCATGTCAGAAGTTTCCCCTCTGTGTGTGCACTAATAGGACCTCCTTCCTTCAGCTGGCTGTCTGTTTTCATGCAACTGGTTGGAATTTTTCTGTTCAGTTGCTGTTGCTGTGCCAGGTTTAATTAACANGGATGCAAACATTTGCATAGTATGATCACACAAGGCTTGTTTTCTTGTGTGTTCTTTTTCCTTTTTCTAAAGCCAAAACATTTCTGAATTTGGCATGAATTTCTGGAGAGTTGGCCTGAAACTTCAATTTCTTTGTCAAATTGACTATTAAAAGATTTTCTTGAAGTTCCATCCAGTAGCCTTGGTTACTTCTCAGTGTAGCCTGGTAAACAGTTTGGTGAAGAGTGGGTCCTTTTTTATTCCACCACTCAGACACACAGGTCATTTTACAGCGTAATTCAAAGAGTCTTTCATACCTCAGGACGGAGGAAACAGTACCAAGGCAGAAGTTATCTTAAAAGAAGACTCAGTGTCAGTTTCTGGTGCCTCCTGAAATTTATTTTTTACATTATTATCAATACTTTGTTTAATCTGAAGAGGCATACCATAGGGTAGGATGGCAAGGAAATAGCACAAAGAATTAGTTGAACTAAAAATCTGCATCAGGATCACAGATGTATAGTGAAAACAAATCCTCCTTTGTTCTTACTTAGAATATGTGAACTTAATGATATTAAAGAGAGTAAATATGGCTCCAATAAACAGAAATAGTACCTTTATTCAGTGTCTGGTAAATCTGTTAAATTCATTGTCAAGGAAGGTTACCAAGACTAATATTGCAGCAGGATACTTTAAAGGTGCTGAATGATTTTATGGCCAATAACATTTCTAACTCCTTAAGCTGTGTGAAATCTCATGCTTCAAATTGTACATTGATAGCAAACCACTCTTCACTGCTCTTTTCTTCCTTTACATCGGTGGCTAGAGTTTGGCTTCAAGGTGCTTTCTGCAGTAAGGCACTAACTAGAGACAGGACTTTCAGGATGAAAATCTTAACTGAAAGCAACTTGGTAGTTCCACAGTTCCTGCATATTTTACGTGCACAAAAATTTAGCCAGACTGTGAATTCTGTTATTAAAAACAGAGAGATAAGAAGTTTTTAAAATTCAGATGTTTTAACACTGTCAGTTTGAGCTTCAGTGTTGTGTCAAACTCTGTAAAGGGTTGGTCCATTACGCTTCTCACCTGTAAAATACACACAGTCTTCTTCTGGACTACAATGGCAGTCTCATCTTGCCCTGAGACATTCACCCCTCCAAAATACGATTTTCTGCATTCTTTGATATGAAATAAAAAAGGAAGGTTTTGTAGTGCTTCTCACACAACCACTTCCAGACAAAAAATCAGGGCTTCTCGTTTCTATCAACTTCTAAAAAAATTAAGTCCATCTGAAGACCTTCTCTACAGTCAACCTTAAGTAACTTCTTCTCATGCAGTCTTGGGTGCACCAGACTTCGAAATTCTTCATGTCTTTCTAAATAGTCTTTTAAATGCGTATTTGCTATTGTAATAACGTCATGTTCTCATGTCCAACCATGAAGGCATGTGGTCGTATTTCCTGTAGTAGAAGTTCTGAAAAATTGCATTCTAAGATTGTATTGTGTATTAGGAATTTGAATTTTCTATTTTGAAGGGGGCAGTTACTATGGGGGGAACAGCATGTAACTGCATTCTGTACAATCAGGTCACTTCATCACTGTGACTTGCATTTGCCTCTTCCTCTCGTTTCCCCATAAAACAATCTACACCAGAGGCAAAAGTAAAATTAGATGAATCTCAGAAGATGCAGAGATCTTTAAAAGTGTCTCAGGATGGGGTAGAGGGAGGGTCCTGTCACTGTGTTAGCTGTTGTCACAGGCATGGGAATCCCAGGACGGGATTAATGGCAAATGGAGATGGGGAAGACACCAGTAAAGGAGAGCAAAACTTCCAACAGTAGAATAGCTCGATAGTTATTCTAGACCCACTGTAGTCAGATGTAATTGTGACTTTCAAAGAACGGTTCCTATGCCTACATCTGTCTTTCACCTTTCTTTGCTGCCCAGAGTGCTTGAAGAGAAGTAATTTGGCTGTTGTTTTGTGTGGCTTATTGATTATACCCTTGAAGACCAGTCCATTTGTAAAAGATTTACCATTGATGTGCAATATTGTTACATCAGATATGTCCAGAAAAGGCTGCAATCTACTACAGTCAGCAGAGATGTAAAATTACCTGTGATTTTCAATAAGTAATGTCAATTTTTGGAGGTATGTAGGATCTTATTTTTCATTAAATTCCTGTAATTTTTGTATTTTTTAGTGTTTGTGTCCCTAGGACTTTTCAAGTGGCAGTTGCAGGCTTTGGATAGACATCTCGAATTACAGAAATTGGTTTGTTGCCATCAATTACTCTCTGGTTTAAGAGTGCAGACAATTGGGGACAAAACAACATATGTCTTTGTCATGGTTGGCTTTCAACACAAATAGGAACAGCAACTGACTTTGGAGTAATTAATAATACTAAGAAATGTTTGTCCTCTGCTTGTTTATTTTAAGAGATTGGGTTGGTTTGTGGCCATGGTGTTAACTGAGAAAAGGGTAACTTTGCAATGGATTGGGCTCATTTACCTGAGGTGGATGAGGTGTTGTGCTGAGGTATCTAATTTTCTGTAAGGTAGGCCAAGAATTTCTTAGATGGAGGGCAGAATTTCACTTTGTTACCATTTCACAGGAAATTCACTCAGCATTGCTTTTTCCAGGAATAATTCAAATCTAATGTCCAGGATTTTTATTGTGTTTGTACAAATTCAATACGAAATTAAGTAACAAAACCCCGCAAGGGTGTACCGCAATACAAAGGACTTTTCTTTGCAATTTATCACTGCTCTGACCCAATGATCTGGACTGTTCAGTGGTTGGAACACCCATAAAACCTGACTGTCTGTTGATCTAATTTATCTGATCCCATCTCTTTCCCACCCTGCTTGGCAAGGAGAGGTTCCATGTCATGTAGTGCACACATGAGCTGATGCTGCAGCAGCACTCCTGGGAGAAGCTGCCACTTTGGTTCCAAAGCATGGGTGCAGTAAGTAACATTCTTTGTTGCTCCCTTAAAGAGATGACAGCATTTTAAATAATAAAACGACAATGCAAAGACTAGAGGGAAGAGCTGTCACAGCCTAATTGAAAGTTCGTTATGCTGCTTATACCATCATCGTAAAACTCTTTATCATGTGTCTGTAAATGTGCAAATTAAAAACCCAGAGGTAATTTTGTATTTTATCCGCATTAAAAAAGATTGTGAAATTATCATCTCTTTCATAGTTAAATAACTTTAACCTGTATGGTGACCTTTGAATATGCAAATAACATAGCTTTGTTGGATGGAATACATTTTGTTAATTGTAACACGATAAGTGGAGAAAATCCGAAGGAAACAGGAATTCATTTTGAAGTAATCATAGTGGAAGGTTTATGAGATAAGGAAAAAGGAAACATTTTATATTTATGTGCAGGCTCAGAAGAATGATTGTCTACTGGTGTTCAAATCTGTGACTCTGCAGCTGTAATCAAAACCAGCAGGAGAATTTCTAACTTACATCACCAGCAGCAAACTTGGTGAATACATAATGCATGCCCAGAGACCTGAAGAATTTCAATAGGCTTTTAGGTAACAGGGCTTCTTCTTTTTCTTTTTTTTTTTTAATTTTGTTCTCAGTTTGTAAGGCATCTTTGAAAAAACTCGATGCTATGACCATGAAACTGAGTAATAATTAAACATTTTTCTGCAGGTCAGAATGATCACTTTCACATAAAGAGGAGAGAGAATGTAATGAACACAAGGAGAGAATTAGTTGCTCTTAGGCACAGTACAAGTTGGTTTTGAACAACTCTGTCTCGTCTCTTGTGCAGACAGGAGTGCTGCCATGCTACCATGCTGTCTCCAGGCCTGCTCCCTTCCCTGTGCCTGTGGGCCCAGGGACATTCTGAGTGACCAGGTCTTGATTTGCTGATCTCTGGAATGAAGAGGGCTTGCATTTCCCTTTATATCTGTGACCTGGACTGGAGATGCCAGTTTGCCTCTCCAGAGGTCTCCAGTGGGAGTCATGAGCTGCTACATTGCTGTAGCCATTCCGGAGCGCACCCACATCCCACATACCATTACACACCCAGAAGCAGCAAAGTTTAAGCAAATTTCACCACTGATCTCAACAGGAACAGTTGCAAACTCTCCATGTTTTTTATGGCTGACTTGCAAGCAAAGGTTTGGAAAGAGCTGGTAATAAGGTCAGCAGAATACAAAGCTTTACTAAAGGGATTCTGGCTTGAAGGTATGGTTGGTAGTTAAGGTAATTAAGGTAGAGGAAGTCTCCTGGGCCACTTAGGGCTGGAGCCCCACTCACTGGCAGGGTGGCTATTCATGACTAGGCAGAGCAGACATCAGTGTTACTGTAATAATGGTGCTTTTTTAGGCAGCTTGAGCTCTGTTGGACTATGTATAAGAAAGAATGACAGAATCAAATTCCAGCTGTAAATCTGGGTGAATTCTATTAATGTATTTTTAAAAGCATTTACTTATTTTCGTAATTTCCATATTAACAAATGTAAATTACAGTCAAGTCTTTCTTTCATCTCTCATTTACTTTTCAGAGTGTATTTATTCTCCGTTGAGCTACACCATGACCAATTCAGATTTGTTGCTTTGAGGCTGAACTGTTTGTTTTGCAATTCTGCTATGTAAAATCAGAAGACAACCTCCTTTGCTTTTGCCTCACTGGATCCTGCAAAACTGGCTCTTTCTCACGGTAGATCTTTCTGATTACTGCTTACTCTGTGAGTTTTGACAGGAAGTTAGACAGACTTGGAATTAAGATTCCAAGGGGCTGCAAGCACGCTATGTTTTGACTACTGCATATGGATATTTTTAAAGGCTGAAAACTATGCTGTCAGTCAAAAATACATCATATTAGCAAAACGTGGTTTCTCTGCCTAAAGTGTGAAGGGCTTTATCAAGGGGCATGGACATTTTAACAAGTAAAATCCCTAAAGACAGGGTTAGTCAAAGTGTCTCAAAAGAGCTGACAGTAATGTAAATAATTCTTGAGGATATTTTGCTGTAAACATTTTTTTATGACATTCATATGCTCGATGCCATAAAGAGAAACCTCTCAGGTTGTTATGTACCAAGAACTGCAATAAAGTATATCAAAGTAGAGAAAATTGAATTTTAACAAGTAGGTAATTTATGGACCACTGGTTGAAACAGTCTCATATTTGCACCTGCCCTGGTAATGTTTCATGCAGAAACTTCAGTGCTGCCATCATGCAAGTCACAGCAGTTGAATTTTCCATCATTTTTTCACAAACTCCTTCCTATGGGTTTTCATTCCAGAGTTCAGTACTTCTGTTGTTGTCTGGTTTCTGCAGGCACCCAAATCATAACGATATCATGATGGACTTGGGGCAAATTCAAATGTGAGCCAGCCTTAGTTCCTTTCATTCATGGAGTGCAACTCATTCTTGACATCAACTCAGAGTTGAAATCAATGGGAATTACTTAGTTTACGTATCTCCGATTAATGAAATCTCTTAGAAATTATGAAAATATCAAGGCCTTGAGGATTGCTGGCACAGAACAGCAAATTATCATCCTTGGAAACTCTCTGGGCCTCCACGTGTTTGAGAGGCCCAAGAGGCTTCCTCCCAGTCTCCTCCTGCTGGCTGGGGACAGCTCCTGGGACATCATGGCTCTAACACCCACCTTGGGGCTGTAGGGGAGAACACTGTTTTTCATGGATCAGAAACATGCCAGAAACCATTCTGTCTGCCTAACTCCAGAGATGTTCACATCGAACTGCCTGCAAGAGTTTGGGGCATTATTTAATTCATTATTGCGCTTCAGCGTAGCCATACAGGGCCAAAGAACTTCAGTGAAGAGGCATAATCCAGGTACCCATCCACTGCTCTGTGCACTCCTGGGAGTTGTCTGGGCAAGAGCAAGCTGCAGGGGTATCGTGTGTTCCGAACTAGGATCCGGCAGGGATCTGCCTCAGGAACCCTTAATGGAAATTTATTTGCTGTGCTGGAAGAAGCTTTGTTAGATAAGTACCTCTCTGTTTTATCTTGTATTTCAGCTTCCTTGGCAAAAAAAGGTGATTGCAAAAGTGATTGTGGCGGTGTTTGGATTACTGGTAATGGAAAAGAAATTCTGTGTACTTTTATTCATTTTTGTGTTGCAAAAATAGAAGAGTGCAAAAGTTGGAAACATGAGCAGCATAGTAAAACACGTTTGCTGCTGGATTCTGGTTAGTATTCATATGCCAAAAGCTCATTTGTAGCCTCATACTGATAAAAGACTTATCCCAACAGGAAAGTCAAAGTGCAGACTTACAAATCCAAAAAATTTGATTTCACTAATGTTTCTACCTGCTGATTTCTAGACATGTTGAGGGAGAAAGTCAGCAGGGCCAGAGCAGGAACCTGTCTTAAGACAGTTGCCTATAGCATTCACTTGCTCTGAGTTTCTACTATCACTAAGAAGACACCTGAGGCAATCTATTTATTGTTGCTGTTCCTAAAATGGAGCTGAGCTGCTGAAGACAGAAATGCAAGTGACAATTGCCCACACAACTTCCTGTTTCCTGTTATCAAAGAATGCCAGACCTCATTTAATCATACCTACTTGAGTATTCTCATCCATTGGAGTAAAAAAAAAAAACAAACAGGAGTACCAACCTATGGGGAACCAGGGTTATCTCCTCACAGAAGCTCCATTCCATCACTGGGCTCATTTACCTTTTCACAACAGAGGAGGTAATTGTACCTCTGAACATGTGATGTTTTATGTTTGCCATTATTAGGTATAAAAGTGCAGTCATACATTAACAACTCCTGTGATAGAACTGGGAAGCAAACATATTCTTCTTATGCCGAAAGGCTGCATTAAAAATGGGAATGGATTATTACAGAAACTTAATAGAAAAAAATCTTTTCCACCACCATATGGTTGTGATATAACACAAAGTGATTTCCTGCCAAGATATCACATTACAATGGCAGGCTGCCAGTAGCTTCTCTCTTTCTCGCTTAAACAACAAAAATATCCAAAAAAGAATTCTTTGACTGAATCAGGCTGTTGCTTATAAACATATACTACTGGCTGGTACTCAATCTACGTCTTGGTTTCTCTAGAGGCAGTCCATTTCACTGTGTTTTATTCAGAAGAGTACTGGAAAATGGTTTATCCAGCTGAGATGCTCTAGGACATTTCTTTCAGTTCCTGGCCATAGAAAGAGAAGGTCTTACATGGCTGCAGTCATCTGTCCTGATTTCTAGTTCCTGCTTGAATTAATTTTGATGTTGGTGTACATTTCAAGCCATCCTGGTCATCTCTCCTTGCCTCTAATGCCTGTGCAGCTTGAAGAGGTGTGAGGTCATTATTTCCCAGACAGTTTGGTAAGGTTCATTTGTTACCTATGGCTCAGACTAGGAAAAGCCTGCTGAACTAGACCTTGTCTCTGGCATAACATGGTTTGTCACAGGATCTGTGGTTGCTCCCTAAGGCTACTTTATGTGGGTAATATATGTGGCATCAAATTGTACTTTGTGTGTGTTATAATGAGGAGGCTGGGAACCTTCTTTCTTTCTTAAAACCTACAAGTAGGAAAAGCATAATGTTATAATCACACATCCTAAGGTAGTCACTAGTATCCCCAGCACCACAATGCATGCCTAGCTGGGGATACTCCTTCCCTACACAGCAATTTCCCACAGCAGTGCTGAAGTGTGTTCAGGAAGCATTAGATCTTTGTAACCGCTGGTATCTGTTCCTCTACCTGAAATATTCACCTCTAGGAAACGCACCTGGTAGCCCTCACCTGAAGTCTTTAATGAGGACACGGGTGTATGTTCAGCCACACACTCAGATGGTGTCAATTGTCACAGCTTCTTTCGGCCTTTTCGCAGACATCTCCGATTTTCTACTTCTGAACTGTGTCTATCCCTGCTAAGTAAAATGCTGTTAGAAGTAGTTACTTTGTGCCCTCAGAGCATATCATCAGTACCACAGGACATCTGACTTCATTACTGTTCTCCCCATCTTTATCTGCACCTTTGTTTCTGTGTAGCTCCCTGGAGATCATGGGAATGTATCAAACCAAATAACTGTCCTTCAGGGGGCAAAACAATATTTGCAAAATATTGAACAATTTGTCTTTTGGCAAAATGATTTCTTACTGTGTGTGCTTGCTGAGCTTTCAGCCTTGCTGACCATAAGGGTCCTATTTTTCTCACCATCCTCACTTCCCAACCAGTGAGAAAGTGAGTGCAGCCCAAAGAGATACTTCTATTGCACTACAAATAATTTTCCTCAGTTTCATCTGTGTTAGTATCAGTCACAGGTAATTTCATTTTGTGTGGACAGACTAATGTGGTTAGGCACATTTAGATTTATGCTGACTTGAGCTGCATTACATTGCTGGTTTTCAGGTGCAAATGGTATGGTGGTTGATATGATCTCATGTTCTAAATGAGGTAAGTGTCTTTTCATGACACTTTGCTGCTTTTACTAATAACTACATTGCTTTTTAGTTCAGCTCACCTAGATGAAGTTTGTTCACACGTTCTTTTACTCAGACAACTAATGTTGGAAATGTTTGGAAAGCAATTAATGAGTCATCTTGGATATTGCATGAATCTTTTGACAGCCAGCTTGACCAAATCAGGAATGATACGTGGAATGATAGACAGAGGTCCCCATGGCTGTCAGCTAACTTGAGGGATTGCCATTTTCTTGCTCCAAAGAATCTGAGGAAGGTGTGTAACCATTACAATTGGCTGTGAGTTGTAACAGGTCTGATCCTGTCATGCTCTGAAAAGCTCTGAAGTAGTTTCTATTTAGCATTGCTCTGCTGTGCTTCAGCCTGGATCTCATAGCCTTCCAACGAGTGAACCAAGAGGTACAGAGACCCACATGTTTGGCTGCCAGGCTCTCCCCCAGGCTCCCTCCCTTTGGTCACCTGGGTCTGCAGGTGAAGTTCTGTGCTCTGGAAAGGAGAAGAGGCAGTTACTGTTGTGTACAGCACTTCAACAAGCATTTATGCTGGCATGCTTGTAACAGATTGGAAGATTGCTCGCTGGTAGAAGCTCAGGAGAAGGAATACCAGCACTTCTTTCATTTGCACTTGTAGTTTACAGAACACTGGGGGCCCAGGCCTAGACTTGGTCTTCTATGATAACAGTCACGGTGAGACTGGGGGTGTTAGACGAAGTGCTACATCTTGGTTCAGTATATTGCCATACAAAGGAATTTAGTTAGATTAAGCACAATAAATGACAGACCCATTTCTTGAAACACAAGTGTATGAAGAAATTGAGCAAAAAGTCTGTAGTCTCTGAATGAAGAGTGGTCTATTTGCTGAGATGAATAAAGATAATTATAATATCAAAGTCTGTCAGAACTAGAGAAGTTGGTGGCTGAGAGGCACAACACCCTGTCCTTTACATAATTAATGACTGTCAGAAATGATCATTGATCTTCAGCAAAACTCATGTTTACCCAAACACGAGGGGCCACTTGATACACTGTTGTAGTCATAGGGCAGCACGAAGCAGAAACTGTCCACTACTGACTATTCTGGACCTATGGCCTGACAGACTGAGATGGTTTTAGAAGAGTTTGACTGGACAGTTGTGTTTGTGCTCTTCATATCCAGCCTCTATTTTTTTCCTCTCACTGTGGCTGAAAACATGAATATAGACAAATAGAAAACTAGATGAATCACTTGATATTCAGGCAAGCTATGGAGCCTTAAAGAACTTTGTATCTTGTAAAAATTGCCAAAGAAAAGTGAGGACGATAAGTCACTGTAGAAAAATTCTCTTATGTCTCAGACCTGCCTCTAAAATGGTAATTTAATGCATTTTTTTTTTTCCTCCTGCCACAAGCCAACCTGGCAGTGGTAGTTAATCCTTTTTCCAGACGTATTTGAGTGCAGTCAGAGCCCAAAGTGGATGAGGCCAAAGAGGTCTTCACTGTCATTACCACGTGGGATCCCAACCCTCTTTGCTGTTAAAGGAATATAGAGATGTGGGGAAGACAATGGAAAACTGGCAGAGGTGCTGTTTTCTCCTTGGGGGAAAGGGTCCATCTCTCTTTGGTCAGTGCTCTACTCCACTTTCTCACCAGTGTCTCACAGTCTCTTGTTCCAGTTGTAAGCATCTATTTTGAATTGACTTGTTCCAGTTAAAGCAGAAAAGAATCCAGCCACTGCTGTTTGTCCTTCCTGGGATGCTTTCCAAGTGCAGGCAAATCTGAAGAGCTTTCTGCTGTTTTGTTCTGTTATGCACTGGACAGAGAGAGCCTTGGATAATCATCCTGTCATATTGTGGGAGTCAGCAACAGAGAAAAGAGAGCTTCAAGTCAGTAATGATCCACTAAACGCAAGTCTCGTTGTTCAACAGTTAAGTACAGAAACAGTTTCCTGACCTGGCTCTTTCCAGTCAGGTTGTGAGACTTAATACTGCATCAGGCAGTAAGGCAACACAGCTGAGTTTATGCAGCAATGCACTCATCACAGTGCCTCCTTTCCCCTGCCTCTGCTGCTTGGTTTTCTGCTGAATTGGATCAAGGAGCTGCCAACTGCCCCCAGGCGAGCGCCGGGAGCTGCAAGGAGGATGGGAGGAGCTTAGTGAACTGGCAGCTGGGAGGGCATAAATGTCCTGTTGCAGGTTGGGAATTGGATTAGGCCAGGTATTTGTGTGTTTTTACGTGTTCTTGGGCTCTTAGATATGAAGTGAACTGCCTCGACATGGTAAGAACATTTTCTGCTCTCCTGTGTTGATAATAAAGTTGTTAATGCAGAAGCTGGTTATTTTGTAAAGTTTTCCTATGCCTTTGGTCAAGGCAGACTCAGAAAGATGTAAATCATAACATCTACAGTCCCACAGCAAGCAGAACAGAAGACCAAGCAGCAGTTCACCATTCGCTAAGTTGGCTGATTCAGGGGGATTCATTTGTATCTTGAATGCAGTAGAGAGGAAGGTAACCCCTTCTAATGGGACTTAGTCCTTTTTGAGTCTGTCCTGAAGGATTATCAGCAGATTTCGCATTTACAGGACAATTGAAAGCTAGGGCATCATAAGTGCAAGTGATGAATCCTACTTGTCTTTTGCAACATGGAAGGTGTGTGGTGTGAAGAGGTGTACGTTATTCCATGGCTGTGCGAAAGTCTGTCAAAGTTGTTATAGGAAGCATTTGATTATGGTAACACTGGGGTTAACCAGGATCTCTGCCTGCCCCAGAGTAAGGTGTAAATGCATGCCCTGTTTCTAACTGAGTACCCTTCTGCTTTCCCTGCTTTCCTCCCAGTGCCTGTGGCCTCATTCCACTAGTTTTCTGTATAAGCAAAGTACTTCCAAATGACATTTAATTTTATCTGAATTGCTACTAAGTTTTTGAAGAAGATGTGGTCTCTCACTGTTTCCTTGAAATGTGCAGGCAGAGGGTTTAGCTGCATGTTTTTGTACGTAGCTGAACGAACCTCCCTGTGGTGATATCCGTTTTTCCATGCTCATGTGACTCTTTGCTTCTCCTAACAAAGCAGCATCTCCAGTTATGGTAACACTGCATCCCCCCAGGACAAGGGTGCCTGTGCAGCATCTTCTGTTCCCTTTAACTAGTGTTCCCAACTGCAGGGAGATGCAGTGGGATCTACTCACTTTTATTTTCAGGTTTTTAGTATTTTGAGACGTATCTTTCAGAAAAGTAGTAGCACGGGATCCTTGTCCATGCAGCTCCTTGGAACCAAGCTGTGTAGGAGCAAGGGGATGAAAGTAATCTCACAGGACAAAGAAGAAGGGTAGAATGAAGAGAATTAACTTCTCTTCCTGCCACTATGCCTCAGTGGAGGATTTCTTTTTGTCTTCTGTTTTTTAAACATTTTCTTTTTTAAACACTTGCACAGTGCAAGATCCTACTCTCCATTACACTGCTCAGAGTGGCTCACCCTAGGATAAATCCCTTCACGCTCTAATTCGAGTGTAATGTTTATTATTGTCTTTGCTTCTGCTTAGACCTGTGATCTTGCACGGTGCTTATAATAGCTGTGTTCCTAACTCCTCACCACACTGTGAAACTGTGGCTTATCTCTTGTGGGGTTGGGTTGCTGATTGTCTGTTTTGTTTTTTCCAGAGACTGGGAGGGCAGTATAAATCTGAGGCAAGGAAGTAGTGCAAGCAGAAGCAATTGTTTCTGATGACAATAAAGTAACCAGAAAAGATCCTGAAGTCTATAAATAGGACATTAAACTGTAGAAATTAGGTAATGGGAGGATAAGGAGTGAAAAAGACTAAAAGTGGAGAGTTCATGGTGTTTCATAACCACAGGACAATTTTATGCTGTCCCAGCCATACTGTCTTGGAGATCCTATAGTGGCTGATGTGCTTCAGAACTTTTCTTTCAAGATCTAACCATTCAGTGGGGAAAATACTGCTTTTTCTAGTTCCTAGTAGGCAGCAGTTTTCTCAGTGAAGCACAATGAAGTTGCTTTTCTACAAAGGTTTGGTTTTCATGTGATGTGAATAGTTGGTGTTATGGCACATCTGTTGAAACTACAGTGCCAGGCCCTTTAAATAGCAAAATGGAAACTTGCTGAAGTTCATTATTGGAAACACTTCCATGGAAAAGACACTTCTCAAGAAGTAGCTTAGATGTGTAGTCAGTTCCTGTTGTGTTTCCTTACAGGCCACGTGTTTTTCCATTTTCACTTCTTTAAAGAGAACCTTGGCTGCAGAGCTGGCTAAAAGGGCAACTCGCTCTAACAAAGTTCTGTCTGGGATGAGTAGTATGGAGGAAGACACAAAAACATTTGGTGCAAATTAAAAGGTCATCAGCTGAAGAACTTTTTTAAAGGAGGTATCAGATTAAGAGGCTTCATGTACAATATTCCATCTACAGACATAGACCTTTAAAACACAAGCCTTAACGTTTTTCTGGAAGAAAGAATAAAAATCTTCCCTTCTATGTCCTTCTTAATTTCAGAAGGACATTGTTTCCTCTATCCAGCTAATGAACCGAAGGGAAATACTGTAACTTCTGACTATGACATTGGTAGCTGTGTTACATGGTATTTTCTGAGGAATTGCTCTGCGGCTTTAAGGACCTCAGTAAACTTCCGAGAGGTGAGAATAAAGACTTTTCCAAGTCTAATTTTATGATGTTGACTGTCTCTAGGCCAGTCTACCTCTTGTGTTTCATGCCCTCTTTCTGCAGTGGAAAAAGTGATGTAACTGGTCCTTTTTAATAAGGAAATGGACCTGAAATCGTCTGATGGGTGTGCTGTTGAGGTAACACAGTCGGGAGAAAACAAAGAACCCTTTCAAACACCCTTCTTGTCCAACTGTGAATCCTTTCCAGAGTCCTAGAAAACTGTATCCAGACACAGTCTTAATTTCAAGTGGCTAAATGTTGGCTACTGGGATACACGAGCTGCAGGCAGAGTGTGAAGGTTGAGTGTCTTCTCCAGAAGCAGCCCAGCCTCTCAGTATGCCCCTTCATAATGGTGTGTGTAGGGTAAGCTCACTAGGCAGCCCATCTAATTTAACAGCTTTTCCTTTGTGCAGTGCTAGAGATTTGGATTTCTGTCTGCATGTTTATCCATTACCTCAGTGTTTGCTTGGCCTGTGACAGACAACTATCATTTAACTTTCCAGCCTTCACAAGATTTGCCCAAGTTTATAATCTCTTGATGTAGGGTCTCTCTTTATTCAATTCTTCTCCGATTTCAAAGGCATTGTCCCACTTCAAAGATCCCTTTTGAACCTACATGATATTGTGGGCTATACTTGCTGCTTCTTTTAATTATAATCTACCTGTGAGGTTTTGGGGTATGCCTTTGTTACTACAGTGAAGCCCAGAGCCTTCTGATATAGGAATTAGTGTTTCTTTTTAATGTAACTTCGGAGTCAGTAATATTATATGAGTGAAAATGCAGTTGCATCTGAATCCTGTGGAAAAGAACCCAGTACCTTTAGACACATAAGCTCTAAGCTCTCAGCACTGTTCATTCGGAAAACAGTCATCAAAATCTAAACATCTCTTGGGTGCATCCATTTGTTAGAAATACTCACTTGTAACTTGGTATGTGTATGGATTCTAGGAGAAGCTCGTGGGGGCTTCAAAGTTTCCTTAGACCCCTGCATTCAGGTGCGGCTGTTTCTCCCGTGTGAAGTTGTCCACAAGCTAATTTACCCAGGCTTCTCTCCCAACCATGCTTTTTGACAGGTTTGTGCTACAATCATTGCCCCATCTTCAGCAGCTGTGGTGAGCTTTAATTTGTCTCCGTATGCGGCCACGGCATCTGTCCCTGTCTGAGCTCTCGCAGGGAACTGCCCGCCTCTGTAGGGTTTAGGTTTCTCCTCAGCATTTGTCACTTCCCATTTGTTCTATCACCTGAAAAATGATACTATCTTGAAGAGATGCAGGAAGAAAATTAAAACTGCAAAATAAAAGGTGATGGAATTGTGATAAATATTTTATGTGAGGCATATGTATTTTTTCCATGTATTTCATAAGGATGATTGGGATCAATTATTTTCAAACCTTTAGAAGAACCCTGTGCTCCTGTTACAGTATTCTGTATTTTGAGAGTGAATTTTTATGCTTGTTCTCTGTAATTTCTCTCTATGCTTGTTCTCAGCAGTCCCTACAGGGTTATTGAGTATTGTGCTCTAAAGGAATACATCTGTTGTGATCAGGCTACTGCAGTGTTTTGCTATCCTCTGAAAGCAGTATTAGTATGAACTGATGGTGGCATCAGGGACTGTACTCTCTAGCCCCGTTAGTTAAACTTGGAGGAAGGTAATCACAAGGAAATGCAGTAGTGAAATCTTAGTTTCATTATACATGATTTCAAATAAAGATCTGCAAAATCGCTGCTTGATTTGTTTGAATGTTTGTGAATTGCTCTAACCTGGTGTCTATATTTGTCACTTAAGAATTCCCAAGCCATCCTTTATAACCACCACTATATTTTAACTCATTTTATTCTTCTCACCTTGTCCTTCTCACTCTTCTCAAGCTTACACGCTGTATTGCAACACTGTAAAAGGTGCAAAAATTTACATAACAGAGTGGCAAGTGTATTTGTCCTTCCAGAACACACTCTACTGCAGCACAAGCACCTTGTAGTGTAGAAATTGCCATAGTAACTACTCATTTCTTATTGATTAGATGGATAAAAATTCTCATAATATACAAGCAGAGTAACTTGCTGCCATATGGCTTCAGGCTACCCCTGTGGCAAATTTTACTTATGCATTCTCTCCTTTTTCTGCATGTAAGAGTTTTTTTTTAATGAATTAGTATTCCTTGGATTAGACCACAAAATAATTTTTTCTTTTCTGCCACAATGGAGCTTAAATTTTGAGTTAGACTTGATATGCAGCTCCTAAGGCAGAACGTTACCTTGAGTTGGTTTGTTACTGGATTAGGACAACTAGATTTCACCTCAGTGTGAAATGTGGATTGAGAAAGGACAAGAAGAAAGCCACGCCCCACAGTGAGGGAGAACTCTAACTGCTTCAGAGCTGACCTCTAATGAGTAAAATATTTTAGTCTAGCAGTTGTGATAAATCTTCTTGGAAAGGGCTTTTTGAATGTTCTAATTGGTCGCCTGAGAAAATGAGCCCTGTCTTTATGTTTCTGTAGCAATGCTACAGACACAGCACTGCTCTTCAGCAGAGGACTGTGNCGAGCCCTGTCTTTATGTTTGATAGTTTGATTACTTTTTAGTAATGCTACAGACACAGTACTGCTCTTCAGCAGAGGACTGTGGATGCTCACTGAAGGCAGGATCAGGCCTGCAGTGAGTTATAGTGCCTGACAGCTGTCTCGCTCCATGTGCTGTGGCTGCTGAGCTCACTCTTGTCTCTTGCAATCCTGAAAGATGCTCTAACAAGGCTTCTACCAAGTTTGTTGTGAAAGACAAGCTTTTTGTGAATTCTATCAGGGGACTGAAATGGTGAAGCACTTAGGCAGGATGTCAGATAAAATTAAGCCCAACACATTCTTCAAATGTGAAGCATCAGTTTATTCAGAATAATATAAAATGAAAGAACAGCTACACCCAACCAGTTTTTTTATACTGTAAATCTATTCTAATGTTCTTCTGGAGTCTTCTGTGAGGTCTAGGTGTTAGTTGTGATTTTACTTGTTCTGTATGATTATTTTAGGATAATATTAATCAGGTGAATAGGAGACTGAAGATTTTAGAGCAATTTTTAGTTCAGCTCTTCCAAGCTGCTATATTACAGATGCCACTCATGCAGACCTGTTTTACTGGGCTTTGGAGGTCTTTCCCATCTCCCAAAATTAGAAATTCTGGGTTAGGCATCACTTTTATATTGTACCACCCTCCAACTCTGTTATCTTTACCTACAGCCTCACAGTCTCACTTCAAACTTTGTGTGACCTTATGAAAATTTGAAAGAGATAATAATCCATAGGGGCTACAGGAAATGATGCTGCTGTTTCAATAAGTTAGTCCTTCACAGAGACACTACTCAGGAAGAGATTCTTCTCCCTGTATCAGGCTACAAACAAATGGGGGAAACGCTTGGGCAGCTTTAGATAGCTTTCATCTTTAACAGGAAGAAATAGGCTTGGCTCTTCTTAATCTTTGGCCTGAATTCTTGGGTGCTTTCATAAAGACTTTCACAGGCAGCAGTGGGAGCTGCAGTGTTTAGCATGTTTTGTCTGTGTGCTGAGATCTGGAAGGTGGGCCCAGAAAGCAGGCGGAAATGTGGATGAGCAAAGAGCATTATGTAGAGGGTGAGGTAAGGGTTTAGGCTGACAAATGAAGGGTTTTTTATAGTTACATTGCTTTCTCTCCCACCCCTCTTGTCCGATCTGAAGGGAAAAGACACAACCCAAAAGAGACCAAATTAGGAAGTTTGCACAGAGGATTTTAGGGTTACCTTTAAGACAGATTTGGGATCACTGACTTGGGATCACTGGAATTCCTGTCCTAGCACCTTGCTGGAGATATTGGAGTGGAACTGTCTGTTGAGAACCCTTCCCATGCTGGCTCTGAAACCAGGAAAGGTTTTCAGAATACAGCTCACGTGTGGTTAGCTCAGTCATTAGTATCTGTTCCATTAGGGGTCTGTACTGCTCTATTTCCCTGCTGGGGAAATGACCAATCTTGGCCAAACATCTCTGCTTCTTTTGCCACTGTCACCCGTTTTTGTTGCCTCACAATTACAGATTAGGAATGATCTGTTTTCTTTTCTCTCAAAAGGAAGGAGAGACTTCCTTCCTCACATAACAGTGTGAAGAAAGTGGAAAATTGAATCCCAAGACAGAGGGCCAGGGACTCTCCAACCTGCTGATTGCAGAGCTTCCCTATTTTCTATTGACACAGCATCAGAGAATCAGCCTTGTGCAGTTTCGAACACCTTGTGCTGGTGTTATGTTCTAATGCTCACCTAGAAAACTTTATTTTTGAGGGGAAAATAATGATTTGGTACATTTCATTCAACTCAGGAAATCTGCGTGGAAAGAATATATTCCAGGGAACTTAATTTTGAATATTTTTTAAAATTAGTATATTGTTCAGAGTATGGTATGCTTAGGATTTAATTTTCAAGATACTTGTAATGCTCAGGGTTCTTTAAAGTGTTTTAGAGGCATCTGCAGAGTGTTCTTATTGGCAGTCCCACAGATTGGTACAGAAATAAAAGGCGTATGTTGGGCATTGCCAGGTGTGTGTGAGGGTATCTAAATTTGTGTATATATTTGTACGTGTATTTAAAATGCCTCCTGTGTGCAGGTACTAAACACATCCTCTCGGGGATTGCACTGTGACTTGCATACTTGGAGGAAAAGGGTCTGAATAAAGAAGAACCTATCCAGAACAGAGTGAAATTAGCTGCAGTTGCTGTGGGTTTTCAAAGCAATGGCAGCAGTCAGAATCTGGCCTAAGTAATTAACTTACGAAGCATGGAAAGGAAAAGCAGCATGTGGAAGATATAATTAATAGGAACATATAACAGTCAGCTCTCACATAATAAATTGGCAGCTCTGCCTGAGGTAACTGCCTTTTATTTGCAAAATGCTGTTGGAATTTTTTAAAAGTAATTGCACATTTTCTTCCATTTCCACATGGTCACAGAGAACATAGTACAGTACAAATACCAACAGGAATGCAATAAAATCATCGCTGTTGTTTGTTGTTTTTCTTGCTCAGGGCTATGATGTTATTTGAACCAATGTCCAAGGAAAAGGAGGAATACATCTTAGCTCAGGAAAAGACAAGTGGCAAAACATTTTAGTGAGGTTTAATATGGAATAATCTAAAAGGACAAGGCAGGAACAACCAGAATAAATAACAGTAAATGGCCAGATATCTATTTGCAGAACAGATTTAGTAACGTGTTCTCCTGACTCGAGTAAATAATGGTTAAGATAAATGTTCTGAAATTCCTCCATTTTGGAGGCTTGAATTTTCCCCATCTGAAGGTTTACTGCAGCTTTTCCTGTAGAGCAAGCGTGACATCTTTGGGTACACCACAGATGCTGGCAGATCTTGAAGGGGACCCCATTCTACCTCCTGCCTAGCGCAGAGCTCTGGAAGGCTGTGGGATGGCACGAGGGCTCCCCACAGGCAGCTGCTGCTTCAGCTGCCTCCAGCAGCCTGCTGCAAAACACAGAGCTGCAGTCCTGCTCCAAACATTTGCAGCAAGAAACTGAGGAGGGCTCATAACTGGGGTTTGCTGCTCTGCCCAAAACATACAAGTCACAAGACTTCATAACGGCCATTTCCAGGCTTCTGCTGCTCCCTGGTATTTATGATTCCTCTCTGTACCCAGCTGGGAATTTATACTACTGCTTTGTCAGTCTGGGTTCTCTTTTGGTTTTAAGCAATCTGCCATCACTGCAATAGCAGGGAGGAAAAGGGAAGTCCAAATCTATTCTATTGTAAACGTGAAGAGGATCTAGCCTATTTTGTCTGTGAGTGAAAGAGGATGGGGTCTTGTTGTAACCACCTAACACTGGAGTGAGTTCTTCCCACCATAAATGTGATTAGAAGCTTTACTGCTGTTTAAAATTGAACAGCCTGAAGACCAGGAAATAGAGTTTGCTGTGAAATATTCCTGCTGTAACCAGTCTCTGTCCTGATGACCCCAGGGGATCTTGCATTTGCTGCAGGCTGAGTCTAGTAGGCAGTTTGCTGCTGAATGAAGACTTTAAATAGACAGCGAGTTTAAAAAAAGTACATCCTGCAATTTTTGTGCTGATGAATTTAGAATGATGTTCTAGCAAGCTCAGTACACTCCAAATTAATTAGCAGTGATCCTTTTAACAGGATAATTACTATATCAGCAAGTGGTAAACTCAAAATGAATACGAGCAGTCCCAGCTTGCCACCACAAGGAAGAGCCGTGTTGTGGTTCTACCAACTGATCTAAATTCATCCCAGTGTGAAAGGTTTTAGACAGCACAGCTCGTCATCAGAGCTGTCACTTTTTTACCTCTAGACTTGAATTAAAATCCTAAATGAAGTTGCATTCCACTCTCCATATGTCTACCTCACAACACCATGGAGGTAGCGATTGGCTTTTTAAAACTGCTGCTGGAAAAAGGCTGAAAATAAGGAGAGAAGGAAGTGTTGCACATTATTACTACTGTATAAATGGTAGGAAGGGCTGTGAAGTACATGATACTTCCTTATGGCTGTGCATTTTCTCCTATCATAATGGAAGGGTCTTATCCTGCATAGAGCACATGTTCATATCTTTGGTGTTTGGACTTTTTTAAACAGGTTCATCTTTCAAAGAATAAATGTGTCATTGCCTATCAGGCTGTGGATAAAGAAGTATATGACTGCTGCAGTGACAGTAGAAACACTTTTATTCATTCCTGAAACCAGATTCTGGTTCTAGATAGCTGAGGCTTTAAAAAATAAGGTTTAATTGGGTATTTTTAATATGGGAAATTACCTTAATTAGGTCACTCTATATGCTTTTCTGCTCTCTTTCAGAATGGGTGCAGAAGTCTATAAAAGCACCTGCCATTTTCTGTGAGAATTTAATTTTTAGGCAGACTTTCAAAAATCACTTATCTTACTTTCAGCTTCTCTAAGCTAAGTCCAGAAAAGTCAATGGTCTTACACTGATCTCAGGTGTGCTCTTGGGAGAAATTGGGGCCCAGGTTGTTCATTTCAAATGTGAAAGTAGTAAATTATTAATTATTAGCCATTTCTTAAAAACACTCTGGATCCAAACTCTGTCTGGATCTTGACACTCACCAGACCAGACAATCTCTCAGGTTATTTCATGGGAGTTTGTGGTGCTTTATGAAACACTGAGTGCATGCCCGAATCCTTTGGCTTAGATTGCCTTGAGCAGCAGTGCCATCTTCTTTCTAGAGAGACTGTATGTCTGGGTCAGGCCACTTTTAAAAATCATACAAAATGGAGACATTTAAAAAACTGTCTCAACTGTAAGAACAGTAAAATCAAGAGGGGAAAAAAGCTTTTAGAGATATTTTGGTGGGGTTTTGTCCATGTGTGTTCTGTGTGTGTGTGTCCTAACCGGTAGCAACAGAAAGGCAAGCAACTCCATAGAAAATGCCCGTAGCAAATGCAGCTGTCTTCGAATGATCCAGGGGACTACTTTTTTCTTTCTGTTAAGGTTTAGGTTATACAGACCATGCAGGTCATAAGAGTCTTTTGTATGCAGTTCCATGGTGTTGCATAGTTCTTAACCGAATCCAGGCAAAGATGAGGTAACATCCAAAGAAGGTTTTCTAAAATTCCTGGGATGAACAGTGCTCCCATGTCACAGTAACAGCAGTAACACGCCCGCACACTTGTTGCTGCTGAAGTTGCTCCTGTGCACGGTTTATCACACTGTAGCTATAGCCCAACCATTCTAGCGGAGCTCAATGCTTTTGAGCTTCCCATAAAGGACAGGCTTGTCCTTCTACTTGAATACATGCAAGTACATAGGGCAGCACAGTGCCACCAATGGTAATAACCAATCTTGTTGGTGCTCCCAACCTTTCTTGATACTACAAACTATGGCTACAAAATCCCTGTGAGTAATAAAATACGGAACTAGTCAAAACCCACCATACAAATGGATTTTTAAAAGTCCCATTTCTATGAATTTGCTTGAGTAAGTTCCCCTACAATTTAGAAGAAATTAATGTTCTCTTGATGGAAAAGATGACTCAGGCACTCAAGGTGTATTTGATCATAGAAACAGGCAAAGCCCTTCTGAAGAAGCTGTGGGAAATGCAACCTCTTCCAAGTCAACAAGTGCTCAGTGATCTTCTGATGGAGCTTGGGATTCCTCTTTCGGAGAAAAAGCAACTAACTCCTTCATTTCGTTCTCTTGGTGACCAGTAGCATGAGCACGAGCTTCATAAGGCTCACATGGGCAGCAACAGACTTCTCCTTTCCTGCTCTTCTGCAGAACGGTAGCACGGAAGTCTAACGTTATCACTGCCAGCCGATACAACTGCAGAGTCACAACTAAGATGTTCTTAGCTGTAAAAAATACCAGCATCTGATTGAATATTCTGAAGTGGCCCATCAGAATCGAGCGCACAATGAAGAAGGGGCCGTCCTGTATGAAAAGGCTGACCCCAATGTTCCAGAGCTCCGCGCTGTACCTGCACAGCAGCAGGCTGGGGATCCGCCTGGCCGGTGCGCTTGATTTGCAGCCAATATGCTGTACTGGAAATAAAACAGTTACGTTAAAACAACTTCGGGACATGGAGCCAGGGTTGGCCCAAAGGGCACTCACAATACCGGGTACCCTGGATTATAAATGCATGCAACTGTAAACTATGCCACATACAGCATACCCAGCTTCCTGGATGTTTTTCAGCAAAACACACTAAACTCATCTGAGGCACTTATGTGGTCTGGCAAACAGGACTGAAAACCACTTCCCCTTTTGTACCTCTCAAAAATACTAGTATTTACACATTTCTACAAGAAGAAGCAGAAATAGATCACCTAATGATTCTTGACAACTTCCCCAGACTTTTTTTTTTGTTTGTTTTTGGTTAATCAACATGCCAGACCAGTATGTATCCTTAAGAAAAAAACCCAACCATGCTGAATAGGAACAGCCAGTGCTGTAGCACTTCATTTTGTTCCAGGCTAAGACTTTGCTTTTAAAAGATTCACCAGATTGCCATTGCCTTTCTCATGTGGCATAGCAAGAATAAGGTCTGTCAGTGCTGGGCAATACCGAGCATTATGCGGTTTCTGTCTGCCATGTAAGACTGGAAGCACAGTTATTTGTCCTCAGCCTTGTGGGTGTCAATTTCACATGACTGCTGGAACTTGCACACGCAGGTTCCCCTTGGCTGTAAAGGTGGTGGTGGACTCCAATGCTGTCTGTGGTGTAGTGCCCAGAGAGGGACCATCAGAAGGGTCTGTGGGGGCAATTATGGCTGTCTCTTGCAAAACCACATGAAGCTTAATTAACCTGTCTCTTGGACAGGGAGATTTCACTGGTTAGAAAACATCGCTACTTGTGATGCAGTAACAACCGCCAGACATTCCAACTTGCCAAAATAATTCCATTGTTTAAGTCAATGTTGGGGTTGGGGGAGAAACAGATGACACTCAAATGGAAAATCAGTTGTAAAATGTTGAAATTTGCTGAATCCATTAGGCAAAGCTTCAGCAGCAGCTAATTTTTTAATATGCTTCTGTGCCATTGCTGTGTAATAGTCCTAACTGCACTGCTGAAGTCTAATCACAAGTGCCTAGAAATTTCTTTTACGTCATGTTTGGTGTGTGAATGAACATTCGGATGCTTGAACAAAAAGTACTATCTGTGCAACTCTATAGACCTGCCTAAAATAAACTGTACCCATAGTAATTTCAGGAAAATGTGTGTTCAGTAATTTAATTTTTAACTGGTAAATGTAATTAAATAAGCGGAAAAGTAACAGCTAGAGAAAATGAACAGATTAAGTGCTATTTGAATTTATTTTGGTGGTGGTGATGTGTATAGGATGTTTTTTATTTGGTTGGTTGAGTTTTTTTAAACCTGAGTGCTGTGCATCTTTAATAGAATATATTTTACCAGCAGCAAGAACTTTAGCTATGATAAATCTGAAATGTGATTGCATTAGATTTTTTAGGAGGTGAGCTGCTGAGCTGAAATGCTGAAATATTTTCATAACTTCCCTTTTGGAAACATAGCCTAGTGCTGTCCATTAAGAAAGGACTAATGAACAAAATAATATTCCAGGAATTTTTAATTTATTATTTTAGTCAGTGTGTCAGCCTAGAAATCTATTTTGTATGAGATGCTAGTGAGGATAATGAAGTTTCGGACTTCTATAGTTGTTGCAAACTTGTAGTTATTGTAGGCCAAAATGGTTGGAACAGATGATGATCCAGACAGCTTTCACTGTTCTTCTTGGACATGGAGAGCCCTTTCTGCCCAGGGACAGATACAGCCCTGAGCTGGGTGAACAGTCGGGCCTTTTAGATTAAGGTAAGGGTATACAGTCCCAATATCACATGGTCCTTTAGGTTTCCTGTGAATAGGTAATTTCTCCTGTGCTTCTGGCTGTGCAGTTCTGTGGTTCACAATCGCCTGTCTCTTTGTAGGGTCGAGTAACCTACTCAAATTTGAGCTCTAATGTAATAGACCAGATCTAACTTGAGAACTCTCATAGTGAAGCTTAAGGCAGTAACAGGCAACTGGAGCAATACAATAGTGCAATCCTTTTTTCCTTTCCCTGAAAGTAGAGAGCTCTATCAGAGAGATCAGAGGTTAGCCAGAAACACGTGTTTCCTCAAAAGAAACCACAATGAGCTTTCTTCAAAAGCTGTTGTCATATAAATTCCTCTCCACCAGAAGTCCTTGGTACAGCCTGTAGTGTGTGCACAGCCACAAGACGTACCAGCAAAAACTTAAGAGCATTTTTTTCTTTTCTTGTCTACATGCAAGTACTAACCTGCAAGATCAAGTGGAAACTGTAACATACTCCAGGTCCATACAGCAAGAATCGCATTTATGAGAGCATAATTCTTCCTATGGGAAGGGAAAAAGTGATAGCAATGAAGATGCAGTTTCCTTACGTGATCACAAAAATGCTTCCTGCAGTGTTTGGAATGTCATTTGAAGGGTGGTTGAGTGAAGCAGTGATTGATTGATGTGTGCTTTTGTGATGCAACACTAAGGAAAACAGAAGAACCTTTTTGTATGGAATTTTTGCTGTTAAGGCTTACATATTCCAGCTGTGTAATTACACTAAATATCTGAAGCTAACGTTACAATAATAAGCATATAAGCTCTGTGGCTCAGAGGGGATATCTTTACCCTTGTAGTGATTACACCTTCCTTGCAAGCCTGAAGCTTCTCTGCCAAGTAGGAAGGACTCTTTTGCTCTAAAAGGCTCTAAAAGCATTGCTGTGATACTTACAAAAAATAAAATAGTATTTGTTTAAGAGGATGAACCTCTTCTGTGACTCTTTCTTTATGACGGATGTTCATAGCTCATCTCTCAGCAGTGTGAGGGGAAGGTGAGCTTACTTTCTCTGGGAGAGATCACAATTTCGAAAATTCACACCAGACTGTGCCATTCCACTTCTTCTTATCTTTGAAGACTTTGTCATTCTGTCATGAAGTACATATGAGACAACCAAAGAAGCAACTTGGATAATGAATCACTTAGGCCAGCTCCAGTTGCTTCCTTGCCCGTCTAAAACAATTCATTAACTTGAAGGAGGCTTACTGTGTATCCGGTGTTTCAGCTCCTGTAGCCCTAAGAACTGATGCTGCCCGGCAGTTACACTGCTTGTTCAGCTCTCTGAACCCTTTTACTGGGATGAGGTGACATGCTTCTCTGCTGGCAACACATGAGTAATCCCGAACAAAGCTCACAGGACCTGGGCCTCCCACAGAGGGAAAGGCAAGAGCAGGCACACAGAGCCCTTGAACGTAGCCACCTGTTTCCTACGGGAAACGCAGTTCCACTGGTCTGAGCACTGCACATCACACAAATATCTTGCACTGTGCAAGTTATTTATGTCAGCAAAAACCCCTTACCGAACATCCTCAATGTCCAAGGTTTCACTGGCAAATTCAAGTATATCTGCTGCTGTTCCCACAAACATGAGAAGCAGCTGAGACAATTGATCCCGGGTGATTTCAACTCCAATGGGGAGAAGCCATCTACCAACTACGAGTAGCAGTAGGAAAGTCTGGTGGAGGGCCAGCGTCCATACAGTCTCACAGATTGTGGAGAGCTGATTGACAAAGACTTTAGCCTGTTTAAAAGACAACAATAACATACTGTAACTTCAGGTGACTTGTTACGGGTACCTTCAGAGACTGTATTTGTCCTTGAGCCTGCTTTTGTTCTCTTTCACATTGAATGAGAGCAAATAATTTCCATCTGGCAGGCCTGGTTTGAAAAAGGCACTTTAATACAAACTTTGGATAATGAATATCAAATCTTTCAAATCAAATCTCTGTGTACTGCTCCTCCTGTTCTCATTTTTCAGCTGAGCATTATCCTTTTGAGAATCATTACCCAGACACTTTCTAAATTCAGTTGCTAAGATTTGCAAGAGAATGGCAGGAGCACCTCTTCTTTACACAGAGACTTGTCTTGGCAGCAATAGTTAGTATGCAGCATGCTGTATTTTCACAATGTGGTTTTCTAAACTACAAATATAAATAATATACACATCTTTGGGGTGTTTTTTTGTTTGTTTTACTCACTCTGCAAGGTGCTTATCTCTATTTGTCATAAGATCTCTACTAGAAACAGGAAAAGGTGCCCCACCGTCTGAATGATGTGGTGATCTGTTCCCTCACTTCCATGACTGCTGTCTCTGGATTGATTGAAGTCTTGGTTGCTGACATTCACCTGAACTGCCCCAGGCTCATTGCCACAGTACTGTTGTGAACAAAAACATGACACATGTGTAAACATCCCACACAGAGAGCAGATGTGCTCTATGGCTGAGAGTGTCCTGTTTTGCTGAACTGCAGAGGGCTCATTTGTGAAAGATATCTGATGTTTACAAAGGTCCTCACTCTTAATGTAATTCCCCTCTTCTTCAGAAGGGAAGAATTCCTCTCATGAGGACAAGAGTGATGTGTTGGTAGGTTCCTGAGAAAGTACAGGGTCGTACTGCAGAACAGGATGCAAATTCAAAGGCCAGTGGAGCGGGTGACATCTCTGTGCTGTTAAATCTGCACCCTTTGAACGTGATCTGCTTGCAGCTCTCCTAAACTGGCTGCTGGGTTCCCTACATGGTCTCTCTTTGGTTGAAACAGCCAAATAAGGTAGAAACTGGTCATGGTTAGGCCTTATATTCAAACTTGTTCTCAAAATATCTGCTTCTCTTTACTATCCAGGAAAAGCTCTCTGAAAATGTCACTGTTTCATTTTTCTGTATGACTTCCCTCAAGGCTGAAAATGAGTTGTGGTATAGTATTTGGGTTGTATTCTCCACCCCTCCCACCCCTGCTGCGCCTTATTTTGTGAGGAAATTCATAAGGTGAGAGGTGAAATAAAGGAGTATTTAAGAGAAATAGACCTGTATTATTGCCTATCCCTTGGAAACAGAAAAAAGGGTTCTTTTACTTTCTCCAAGAACATGGTGATCTGGGAAATTGGCTAAAAGATACTGTTACTCCAACTGCAGTAAACCAGTGGTGGGGCTCTGGTCTGTCTGCAGCACTGTCCTGCCCTTCTACCTTCACACCCAAGGTTGGCCCAGGAGCAACTGAGGGGCATGGCTCCAAAATCTGTCTTCATAACAATCCCTTAACATCTCTCTTCATTGTAATAAAAAGAGGATAATTAGAAAATCAAACCATGCTGTTAGTAAAGACTTTTATCCTGTCCTATTTTTGCCAGAGAACTGCAGATGATTTGCATTTCTCCATTGGGCCCCCCACCATTTTATTGCACAGGGACTGATTTTCTGCAACAATTGGAATGTGTTCGAGAGCAAACTGAGTGGCTGTGTTCAGCATAAAGCCTGCCAATGTAAGAGAAACATTTTCCAGCAAATTTCAGATTCTACTTTGATACTTTGGTTGGTCTCTGATAATTTTGTTCAGTATCTGGGTAAATGCTGCCTCTTGTCTGAACTTACGGTAGATAAATTTCCTGTGACTTGAAAAATCTGGAAAAGATGTGCTCGTTGCTTTTAGAGTTGGTGGTAAATAGTCTTAAGCTGAATGCCTGTCTTATTTGAACAGTGGGTGTGAGAGTCTTGAAAGATTGACACAGATGTGGGGAAGATATTTCCACTTGGAATAGGGAAGTCTAAAGTTCTGGGCATGGAAACAGTGAGATGGAGGGGCTGGTACTCTCTGACTGGCTACAGCCCAGTAGGGCTAATCTCCCTGGGTTTGCCTTTCAAATAAAGGAGAGAGAGAGAAAGGCTTGTTCAGAGGATGTTTTGGAAATTAAATTTAATTAGTGCTCTGGAGAGGCATCTGTATCTGCTGCCTACAGAAAAACCCTAAAGTCTATGGAGACCCACCCACAAGGTCAAAGTCAGGCTTTCTGAGTTACTTCCACAGTCTGTGTGACACAGTCACCTGAGGGGACCACAACCTAAAAATACTGCATAACTGCCCTAACCACCCCGGAATACTAAGAAGTGAACACCAACAAGTAGCCTGGGTAGGGCAAAGGGATGACTAACCTGTGCAGGAGGAAGAAGGCTCACTGACAGCCTTTGGTCTGTCATTAAGTCTGCATTTAAGCTCACCCCTCTGGCCCCTTGCCTGGTCTGGCACGGTAAGAGGAAAGTAGCCACGAGCCTGTACAGAACTTCACATCCAAGTCTGAGGAGCCGCAGGACTCAGCAGCTCAACTGCCAGAGGGAGGTGGAGGAAACCATGCCATGGCTTGCAGGGGAGCTCTTTTTCTCTTGTTCTAGTGGCACAAAGGTGCAGGAAATACCTTTAGTAAAATTAATTCACATTATTGGTGTCTTTGTCCTAGGTGTCTTTCCTTATATGTCATTTTTGTGAGTACTTCCAGCTGAGAAGTGGGTTACCATTTCAGAGCAAGGCTCCGTGATCTTGGACTGAATGGCACACTGGGGCCAGTCCACAGCTCTTCTCAATTGCTTCCAGGCAGGAAATGGAAATCTGACTGCAATGCCAGTCATTTAAGTAGGCTCCTGTTTTTTTCATTTAAGTATGTTCATATCTTGTTTGGGTTTGTTCCTCTCTGAATATTTATTAAGTGGTGATTGTGAAGTGATTCACTTGAAAATTTGGAGAAGAGCCTTTATTTACATCATGTATATGCATGTAAATGGGACTGCTGGTGCCAGGCATATTTACCTAGCGAGTTATGGATGTGCAGTGACTAAATGGGAATGTGACAAGGAGAAGGTGAATACTGTTTTACTGTTTCACAAGCATTTGATAAACGTGGTTTGCCTTTTTACTAGTAGAGCCCAGTTAGTCCCAGACTGTGTACCTAGCTAAATAAAAATGGTTTTGTTTCTGGGTTTTTTTCTGTGCGAAGATAAAACAGGAAGAAGCTGCACATGTTTTGTATCAATTCTGGCTTGACTTACTTTCTTTTGTTTCTTCTGAGATGAAGCTTACATACCTCTGATTCATAAACCATCTAACCACAATGGAAATGCTGTTGCATGACATGGTGGTGTGCCAGTGTGTGGCCTGCAGAGAAGCTCACTGCCAGTGCATGGGAAGACACCCGAAGCACCAAACGAATTCAGCCAACTTCCGTTTGCACCTTAATCACAATCTACTATTATCAAATAAAACTGAGGTTAGCTAAAACTTTTCATAATGGGCCCAGCATTGGGGTGTAAAACGGACACCGGAATATTAGGGTGGAGTACCCTCAACCTATTAACGTGCATAGAGGCTGAGAGCATTTTGGAAGAGTCTAGCCCTTGCCTGGAGCAGGCCCTCTGCCAAGCAACAGGTACCTGGCTTGCTGTCTGTGCTTTGCTGCAAACAGTGTGGCTGTCACTATGGAAACACGTGTGATGTCAGAAATTCAAAGCACTCCTGACTGCTTCATTCTGCTCATACAGGAAAGCTGGAATGTAAAACACGAAGAAAAGATTGCCTAAGCTGTTTTCCAGATTGAGGAATACAATGGGTATGGCACAGAAGGAATGGTGAAAGATGTAAGATCACTTTGAGGAGTTCATTATGCTGTAATTTTAGCTGGTAAGAGAATCTCACCTCAGAATGAGGATGAGGGAATGGACAGTAATATCTACTATATCTTCAAAATGTTCAGGTTAAGGTGGGTAAAAATAATTACAAGGTTTACCAAGTACCTATCTCATTCCTGACTGGAAGCCTGCATCGACTACAGCCCTGGTAGCCGGGTAAGCTCTGCAAAAGGTGGTCAGTTACTGCTTTCTGTAGCAGTGGCACACCAGGCATTTGAAAAGGTAACAGAGCCCTGAGATCCTGTACATTATTATGAAAGAATATTTGGGTTTTTTAATGGATTAAATGGTTTCAATTTTCTTGACAGCAGACAGCAATGTTTTCTATCTGTAGAGTTCAATTGACTTTATCATCTCTCCCAAACATATATTTCATCCCTAAATACATTACCACAAAGCAGTAGTTTCTATGCAGCCAGTATTTCACCCTTGATAAATGAATGGTATTACTTATGTCCAGTTCTGCAGCACACAGAGAGGCAGAATTGCCTCTGTCTTCCCGAAGAGAGACTGCCTATCAGCACCTGCTTTAAACAACAGCACTGACATGAGCAGCTGACGCTTCCTGGGAAAGATTCAACACGAGATCAAAGTTCTACTGCCTTAAAGACCACACACTGTTCTCATAGTGTATGTATTAAAAGTGTGGGTATAGCGACTGCATAATTACCCATTCTGTTAGCATTTAAATAAGGAAAATCCCAGGAATAGTTCAGTATTGAGAGCAGTCTGGGTGCTGTGTTTGAGATTAATTGTTAGGAAGCTGCTCCCTTTCTGGAGGTATTGTTTTTGAATCTGTTGGATTGTGTGTTTCCAGAACTCTCTATTCTATCTCTCCAGGTATAAACTAAGCTGTTAACTTGATATACTCCCTCTTTAATTCACAGTAGCAGTATATCAATAAGAACAAAGTATGCCATGTTCTAACATCATTTTGGGAAATAAACTGCTGCCTTTGACTACAGAATTAGCCTGTTTCTTGGACCAGATTTAACTATGACAAATGTTCTCAATATCCACATTACCTGTCTGTGACTGTTTAAGGAGATTTGGGAAAACAAGAAGACAATAAATTCCTGCTGCTGTATTTAGAAAAAGCCTCAGGCATTTTTGGTGTAAACACAATTTTGAATATTTGATTATGCTTCTGTGGGCTCTAACAATGTTTCAAAGGAGAAAATGAGGCACTAGGTCTTCTTAGTATAATTTATGTATTTTCTTCTGTTACTTTTTGTTCTTGTTCCAATCAGAACCTTTACTGCAGTAGACGTAAGGCACTGCATATGTGCAAATGCTGGGACAGACAAAATTTCCTTTTCACTACATGGAAGTGCTATTGAAACTAGCTATAAGTGCTATTGAAACTAGCCTGCATGAGGAGGTGGTTGACTCAGTGAGAACTGTCGGGCTAAGTGTCTCTGTTCTGGCCCTAACTGACCCCAGAACACTTGTCCTTAAACATTTTACCATGTGTTTTAATCCTGAATTGGAATCCAGACTGCCCCCTTCCTAGATTGCGATGCAGCACAAAGAAAGGAAGGATATAAACCTTGTCAGACATATTACCAGCTGTGGTAACAACCTGTGTGTTCTCCAATGTTGCAGCAAACATGAGGTAACCTGAGTTTAAGACCCCTTTCACTGATATCTGTCTCACTTTTGACTTGCTTGGAGTTGCGGTATTTGCTTTTAAGTACTGTGAAATTCACTTCATTTTACAAAGGCCGCTAAAGCAATGGAGTTCTTTTACCCTACTGAGCTAGATTCATGCTGGTAACCTGGGGGTGAAAGGCTGTGTTTTTCAAACTTCTAGTCCTCAGTTCCCCAGATAAATACAAATAAATGGTCTCATTTTTAGCTAGGAAAGAGGCTCACTATCTCGTAATTAGGAAGCGCACGATAGTCATAATATAGCTGTAGCTAGATTGGGACACCCACCAATATGAAAGAGAGGACTGGAACAAGACTTAGCAGACTTCTGTCTGCATGCCCAAAGCAAACCCATCAAACAATGTATCAATTTCAAACTAGTCCATCTTGTCTCATAATAAATACCTGAGTCCCATGATGAATTTCTAGTAGCCATAGTGATGGTACTATGCAAATCAGATATAAAAATATTGCTGGTGAAAACCTGTGAAAAGAAAAGGTATCTTGGTATTACAACACATCATAAATATATTCCAATGCAGATAATGTTTGGGTATATGGTCTCTGGTGCCTCTGCTATATGGGATATTAAGAAACGGGGTCACTGCAAATAAGAATTGCTATTCTTGCTGGATTGCTCGTGCTGTGTCAGTATTATAAACAACAGGTTTATCTGTACATCCATCTAAGGTCATACGTGGCAGTTTATTTAAAATCTCTCTTTTAAGAACTGACCAAAGGCACTTTCCTGTTTGTATTTCTATCACAGCATTTTCTGTATTTAAAAAGCCTGTAGCTCACATGCTCTTTCTGATTTCATGAGGAGCAAATTAATACATTGAGTCACTTCACTGAGTGATGCTGAGATAAAGGTTCACAATCCTGAGCATTGACACAGGAAAGGTAGAAATAGCATTGTGCATCAGTTTGCCTAAAACAAGCATTGCTTCAGTATGAGATCTTTTAGTTGCAGGCTGTGCACTTAAAATGGGTTTATGAAAATGTGTCTCGGCCTTGTTTCTCCATTTGTGCTCGCAGTTGTGGAATTTTCTAGTTCTTCTCTCCCTGCCAGTCTTCTGTATAACTTGTGTTGATGAAGCTTTATTATCTTCAGCTTCTTTAGCTGGGTTTATTCAGACATAATGGTGAGGTTTCATGACTCCTTCTGCAAGTAGTGATCCTTGTGAGAGTTGCGGATGTTTTCTTATTAAACACATGACATTTGGTTGGGGTCGGATTTTTTGGCAATTCTATCCTTTTGGAGTAGGAATGAGGTACAATGCCACAATGTTCCATCCAACTCTGCCACAGTATGGAGTGGGCATTGCTGCAACGCCCTGAGACTGGGCAGTGGGATCCAACTCGGGACATTTGCTTGGTTCCTTCTATCCTGCCACTGGCACATTCTGCAGTGAATTTAAACTGCTTAGAAGTATGCAACTGCAGCAACATTTTGGTCAAATGTTGTTGCATTTACTGTTTGTTCCGATGTTGAACGTACCTTTATTTTGGTAATCATGGTTTTTCCAGTGGAGATTAAGTATTGAGGAAAACAAAAAATCCTGCTGCTTAGGGCATTACTGGGATGCTGAACTGCTCTGAAATGTTTCAAACAATCCCCTCGAAGATAGTCTGGGTTTGGGTTTCATTGTGGTTTTTTGTTTTTCAGGGATGAGGAGGTGTTGTTTGTTTTGGCAGCGGGGTTTTTGTTGGGTTTTTTGACTTTTTTTTTTTTTAAAAAAAAAGGTTAGTGATTCTGTGGGTTTTTAGCCTGGTTATTTTGGGAGAGAACACACCTCTCATTTGAATGGAAGAACTAACATTTGACAGTATTTCCTGTAGGACTTGAGCACATGAAAAATCCATCCAGCTGGCAGGTTAGCAATACTGAGCTAATGATACCACATCAGGCCAAGAGACTTGAGGGGCTTTAACCCTGCCTTTCTTTCAGAAGGAGCAATCTAGAGGATGTATTACATGGCCATGCTCGCAAGAAGACTCTCTCCACATGTGCCATTTAATGCTTTATGCTGGTGCAATAAGTAGCAGTCCTCTGTCAATAATGAGCAGAGAATATGAAGGTGTTGGAGGCAGGAGTCCTGCTGCATAGCCTGCCCCTTGCTTGGATCGGTGACTGTCTGTGGAGGTGTTTCTACAAATGCTGCTGATGATGCCTGTTCTGAATGTGACTGTTTTCCACTGGAGCAGAAAATTATCCTGATGCAAATAGATGCTGGCCATTTGTCTACAGTTCTCACCTATAAATTTACTTTTATTTTGCTGCTCAAAGTGCTGGACCACATCCATTTTCAAAATTTTCTCCTAGATAAATTTAGCCCAGTCTTCTACGTATTCCTCTAACATGGATCTGCTTTTGGTCTCTACTTTTGTTTGGATTTTTCAAAACCTGCTGTTGCAAGTGTTCCTTCATGAAGATTCTGCTGCTGCCTCCTCTCCCAAAATAATTGTGTGTGTTCAATCTGCCTGTCTCATAACTGCATTTCGGGCTCTGCTGTTGTTCAATTTTCCAGTGTCCCAGACTTTATCACTGCTTTTATTACATTCAAATTTAGAGCATGGAACTCTTGTGTGAATTGTCACACAACACTACTTCTGTTATAATGACTTTCACAGGTTGCAATGAGCAGGATTTTAAGAACATGGAAATAGTCCAGGGCTCTTTAGTCCTGGATTTTTCTCAGGGCCTGCCTGCAGTTTGAGTTTTTAACAACAAAAGGTCCTAGTGAAATCTTGACAATTAGTTACATGACTGCTTCCTTTTCACAGAGAATTTTGTTCTGGCTGCCTGAGCGCTGATGAGCTGTAGATGACAGCAGTAATTCTTTAGATGCACGTAAAACCCCATGTGCTCGGGCAAGCTCTGCGATGACTAACTTTTTTGTTCATTCCTCGGGCAGCCTTTCACGCATTGAAGTTCCCCTCTGGAATAGCCTCTCAAATCCAAATATTTAAGCCACTCTTGCTGTATCACAAGAGTGGTCGTTACTCATCTTTTATTTTTTAGCGAGTTTAGGTTCATGCAGTAGCGTGGCGTTAGCACTGTTGCATGGAGGAGAGAAGGGGAATACAGTCCCAGGGAAGGAGGTGCAGCCCAGGGCACGGCAGGACGGGGTGTGAGGTGCAGGGTATTTGCAGGGTCCCTCCGCACCCCTCTGCCCCTCCAGAGCCCAGCCCCGACCCGCTGTGGCTCGAGGTGCCCCGGTGCCTCCAGCCCGCTGCAGCCGCAGCCCCACGGCATCCACCTCTTGCCTGCAGCAAGAGACACACACAGCCAGAGTGGCTCCCGCGCAGTCTGCTGTACAGCTGCCCCTCCTGAAAGCCCTCTATCTGGCAGTGGACTAGCCAAAATCTCCCAGCTTTCCATCTCTGCCTCCCAGGAGCGGCCGGGGAGCAAAGGAGATCCCTGAACGCCCGGCAGCGCCGCGGCCGGGGCAGCCCCTGCTCGCAGGGGGCAGCTTTGCATCTGCAGCAAAGTACATGCAAAGGAGCAAGAGGGGCTCGGCGGGATATGCTCACCATTTGTAGCCTCTGCCTTGCTTAAACTTGAGGGTGAGCCCTGTCTCCAGGCACAGGAGAAGATTGAGCAGTGCCAGCAGCCAGTACTTGGGTTCCTTCTTCACGGCAGTCACTCTCCAGACCCCGATGAGTGAGTGCAACACGAAGAGCAGGCGAGTGACCAGGGCATTGAGCAGCACCATCAGCTCCATGCCGCAGCACCCCCTCCCTTCGCCCCGCACCGCGGGGCTCCGGCGCTTTTAGGAGCCCTGGCAGGTTACCTTGGGAGGCACCGGGAAGCCTGCGCCTCGCCGGCACACTGATCTCTTCTCCTCTTCCATCTCCACAAAGGGGCCCATTATAACAAAAAAGAAACTGCATCGCCCCTCCCCCAGACTTCCTGAAAACTTTTTGAAGGCAAAAAAAAAAAAAAAAAAAAAAGACACGCTTCCATGCTGCAGTGGTTTGCAGGCTCGGAACAGCCCGGGCCGGCCCAAGGCAGGGGTGGGGAGAATTGTTTCTGTCCCCTCTGTCATCGGCTCAAGGACCAAGCACGGGGAGGGTTTCCCTCTCGCCCAGTTACCATTGCTATGCAGCCCCGCTTGCTGCTCTCGCCTCGTGCATTTCCAGCAAAGACACAATGTAAGGCTCGTTATTCATTTGAATCGTTTTTGCTGAAAGCTCCGCTGCATTTCCTAGAGTGCAAACCAAGCCCCTCTTTCTGCTCCCCCTGAAAGAGAATTAATGTTTGGGAGCTTTTAACATTGCAATATAGAAAGCAGGAACTGGATGCTTAGTTCAATACTGGAATCCCTTGTGCAGCAGAAGTCAGAAACTGAAATCTAGTCCAGCCACTCTGTTGTATGATCTACACTCTGCTTTAGGACTAAGAAGAGGGCCAGGTGCAGAAGTCCAGAAACAGGGATGAAATCTGGGCAAACACTAATATTACTGAATTCATCAGCTGAGGCATATACAAAAAATGCACGAAAGTTTTGACTGTTAGGTCAATTACCTCTAGACAGACTTTTTGTATCCTCTGTGGGAACAGTGTATGAAGTACAGAATATGTTTTAAAATTTCCTTAGTGTTTCTCATAGAGATTATAAATTTTATTTGAATTTACGCTTGGGTAACCAAAGAGAAATTTCTTCTTGATCAAAATTGTCACTGCATTGCTCCAGTTGTGTGTTAATTTACTGCCAAAGCACTTAAATTGAGATAGACCATTGTAAAATGCAAATAGAGAATCAAGTCCGTGTAAAGTACTATGGTGTTTCAGAGGTCATAACTTTCTAGATTTAATTTTAAAGACTCCTGTTCTATTTAAACATAAGAAGATATTCTTCTAAGAGTTGTGACCTTTCTAAGAAGGTATTTTTCCTCAATTGCTGAGATTCAAGTTTTCCTTACTGCAAAGCCAAGCCTCTTCCTTTATGAAGTGCTGGTGCTGGCCAGCTGATATCCTTGGGGGGCGGGAAGACAACTTTACTTTAACCCTGCCCAGGAGAAAAGGAAAACAAAAGTCTGTTCCACAGTAGAGATCAGTCTCTTGGGAAATATCTGAGTAAATAAATGGACTGTGTAGCGTGCCTTGTTGAAGGAACAAAATCAAGCTACTCACGCTCAGAGGAAAATGAATTCAAGTCAAGGATCTACTATTGATAATCCCTGCCAACAGCCACCCTGCCATATCGTGCCTTGGGTGCTGCTGGTTCACAGCCCTTCCGTTGGCGTTAAGGTCAAATATAGTTGAAGAGGAAACCGGGAACAGACAGATTCAAGAGATTGTTTAAACAAGATATTCCTCTGTGGGAGTGCTTAATGTCGAAGAAATGACTTGGGGGAAATGGTATGTCTGATTGTTCCTGGGGATCCTAACAGGGCAGACAGATGTCACAAAACTTGGAAAGATGTTAATCAGGGGAACATTCTCATGATACCGTGCTCAGCAGAGAGCTTTGCTGAGAGCTAAGTAATTCTGCATATTAAAGACATGTGGGAGCTGAACTGCTTAACAAGGTGGTTCCATTAATGAACAATCCAAACTTCACATCAGTGAAAGTCCCAAACTTAAGTAGGAAGAAGGTGTAATATTGACTCTACTTGCTCAGTGGTGGACCACGATGGCAGCACAACAGCTTGAGTAGAGGGGGAAGTAAGTACTCATGGACAACTTCATTTCTTTGGCTTAGAAGAGGCAAATATTGCATCCAGACTTGACAGAGTGCATTTTTAGGTATTTCAGTAGCTGTTTTGTGGAGCAGCTGGTTCAGGAGCCCATGAGGCCTGTGCTTGACTTGAATCCTGAGTGGTTTATGGGGTATGGTGTAGGGAGTAACAACTGAAGAGGTCCCCTGAAAGAGGGATCCTAATGTGCTTTGATTCGGCATCCTTGCAGGAGTAAGACAAGCCAGAGTTCTCCACCATTGCTCTGCTTTGAAAAGGAAAACTAGATGCAGGTCAGCAGGCATGTTGAAAGTAAGACAGATGGAACACCTAACTCTTTGCAGGGAGTGTGGATATTGCTTTTGTAAATCACATGGGAAGTGCAGAGATAATAACTGCGCATGAAGGGAAAACTCACTTGAGAGAGAGTGAGAAGAAGCCAGCATTGGCAGGGTAAGTGAGATTTCAGGAGCAAGAAGGCATCCTTCAAAAAGCTGAAGTGCTGTCCAGCTAAAGAAAACTGAAAGATGATTAAAGTCTGGCATGGACAAACGTGATAAGGCTGGCTGAAGGAGTGCGAGGGACAATTAGCAAAAAACGTAGTAACTAAAATGTCTGTTATCTGTTCAAAGATGTCATGACTAGGAAGTCTGCCAGGAAACTGTTCAGTCAGTGGGTCCTCAGGTGGCACAGAAGCCCTCAGGGGCTGTGCAGGAGGAGTGGAGTCCCAGCAGGAGTACAGATGTACACTGTAGTGTGGGATAGCAGATTCCTGCACAGAACCTTATAGAAGAGTTTTTTTAGAATGATTTTTTTTTCTCTATGACTCCATATGTGCTAGTGTTCCACCAATTCAATTAGTTTTCGTAGTTTCTACTGATCTGCAGCTTACACTTGTCAGGCTAATTGATCATGGGCTAGAGAGTACTTGAGGGAGGAACTTTGTTTACCTTGGTTTTGTACTCTTTCCCTGAGAATGGAGTTAGGTCTACTGCTGGATGCAGGCAGTGGAATTAGATGGACCTTTGCTCTGACCCGAAATGGCTGCTTTAGAAGAGACTTTCTGATTGCTGAAGAAATTGATCTGGAGTGGGTTGTAATGTTGGTTGGATCCAAGCTGAAAGCAAGACTTGTGTCTGTCTGTATAGTGCTCTACTAATGATACACCCTCTTCCTGAGCTTTTTTTCTTTCTTCCTTTCTTTTCTTTCTCTCTTTCTCTCTCTCTTTTTTTTCTAGTGGAATATCTGCCCTGTGTCTGGGAACCCTTGAGGGTTAATGTTTGCAGGAGCTCTGGCAAAGCCTGGACGCAGTGGTGTGAACATGTGTCACAGTGTGTGGGATTTTCATTCAAGACACCTTGGCAAGATCCTCTGCACAGCTCTGCCACACAACAACCAATTGTAGCATGTTTGATGCATTTGGGAAATGTTAAACCTTACTGTGCCCCAGCAGCAGTGACCTTCTTTCTGCAGGAACAGGAAATCTGGCACTTCAAAAACTGTGCCATGGGATCTCTGCGCTTGCGTTGAGTAATTTCTGCCTTTAGGCTGTGTCCCTTTGATGATTGCACCAAGGAGACTCCATTACTGCCAGAAATGTGAAATTGCACCCGTTCCCAACAACAAACTAGGGTTGGAGGTGGGTCACAAGCTGAACGTGAGTCAGCAGTGCCACTCTGCTCTTAAATGGAGGGTCACATCAGCCAGCAGGTGTAGAGCGGAAACCTGCCAGTGTCCATCTCCTGTGCTTGGCAAGGCCTTAGCCGAAGTGCTGCCCTACCTTGGCTCAGTGAGGGAGGAACCAGAGAAAAAGGGCAGGAGTGTTTCTATAGTAGGAAATCACTTACATAAACAAGTGGTTCAGTTTTAGATAGTTAAAGTGACATCCCTGTTAGGTTGCAGTGCTTATAAAATCACAAGACCCCTGTTCAAGCACTTGGAGGGGCTCCAGTTTGAACTGGAATGCAGCGCTTAGGAAATCCTGTGAAGAGGAATCCCAGAGCAAAAGTTCTGTGAGTTTTTGTGATAATGTGCAGTGTTTTTTTGTTCTGGTTTAGGGGTTTCTTTCTCCTTGGGGGGAGCTCTGAACACAGACACTCAGAATTTGCTTCCCTTGCTTACACACTGGGCTGGTTTTGGCAGTGAAATTTGGGGGTAATGGCTATGTGCCTTCAGTTCAAGAGACTTCGAAAATTTGATTTACAATATTCATAAAGAAATAATTATAGAGTATTAAGCTGAAAGAGACTGGGGATGAGAATGGGTCATAAATTCAATGAGTCAGCAGTGTTGTTCTGCTATGAAGGAGGCACACTGGGATACATAAACAGACCTGTAATGTGCCACATTTCAGTTATTTCTTCTGCCTGCCTTGATGCTGGGAAAAACCTCAGCTAAACTACCCTAATTCTGGTGATTCTTTTCCAAGGGAGAGCTGACAGGATAGAGTGTCCAGAGATGGACAAGACTGCTGAGGAAAGAATAAAATACCATCACTCAGGGGAGACAAAAGAACGCTGAGGGGAGATGAAAGCGGCCAAGTGTTCAGGAATAGCCTCTTCACCAGTCCCAAAGCAGAGGGAAGGAAGTAAAATGCTTAAAGAGGAAAAAATAAAAAAACCAGTGCAATTAGATGTCTGGAGATATATCTTGCTAGGAAGGACAATGAAGCACTGAAATAGATGGTGTAGAGAGATGTCCGTTGTCGCAGGCTTTTAAGCACGGATTAGGGGAACATCTGTCAGGGATGACAGCAGTTTAGTTGATCACTTGGGGTAAAGGGCTGACTAGATGATCTCTGGAGGTTTCTCCAAGTCTTACCTCCTAGGGCTCTAAGGTTTATTTCTTTATTATCCAATCATTGTCTTGAGTCTCTAAGGAAGTTTCTTGCTTAAATTAAATCTGTGTAGTTTTACATGCATTGGGTTCTTAAAGAAGAGGAAATTGTTCTGCTTTCTTAATGCTTGACTGCAGACTGTGAATAATTATGACAGCCTTATAAAGAGATCCCCACGAGTGGCAATTAACATACATGTTGAAACAAATGGGAATGATTCAGTTGTGCAAGTGAAACAAAAGAACCTATCCAATTCTGGCTTCAGTGGAAGCCTAACTATTGCCGATCAAATGCAAGAGGGGAAAGGCAAATCTTTCAAAACATGATATGTGATAGAAGGTACTAGCTGTAGCTCAGTGAGGGTGTGAAGGAAATGGATAAAGGAGTGAAAAACACAGAGTATAAAAAGATTAGCTCTCTAGTAAAGAGCCAATATGATTGCAGAAGCATTAAAATCCCTGCAGGAGATTTACTGAAGACTCTGCCCTGGATTAGAATTTGATATAAAATAACTTAACTGAAGTCATACAATTTCTATGCCATTTGTAGCTGAGTTAATAGCATATGTTCCTGGAGGATTACAGTCAATGATTAAGGAAATTAGGTTTTGTTTGAATTTAATTTAGTTGTATAAAGCTGCTACAATAATTTACAGCTTTGATATTTAATATTTAATAACCCAGATCCTAAAAGAATCCGAGGTATAGCAATGTCATTATATATTGAAATATTATCCCCATAAGTCATTTATATTTGCTAGTTGAGAAGAATGTTCATCAACTAGATGGGCTAAACAGGAGCTACTTGATAAAAAACCAATGCAGTTTTACAGGTAGTGGTAGTGAAATCTTTCTGTATCTGTTATCCAGTAAATCATAATTCACTTAGAGAACTTTTCAATCTCAGTTTCAGTCTTCATAAGAATATACCCCTGATAGTTTTCTTTCATCTAATTTCCTAGCTTTTGGCTTTATGAACATTACAAATCCTGTCTATTCTTTCTTATAAGCCTGCTTCTGCTGCTCCCTCCTTTCATTTAAGAAAAGATGAATTAAAATGCTCCGTCTCCAATTTAGCAGGGTACCCTGTTTCTGTTCAGAGGAAAGGAGGCATGTAAAAACACCATCATTTGAAAATCAAGCCCCCAGTATTTTCAGGCACCTTTCTATTTGCCACTAAGTTTATACGAGCCCCAGCCTGCGGTCTGAGTCCCCCCCATACTGAGGCCACAAACTGCAGAATCCGGTCTCAAAATAGACTTGTGTGAGTTTATAATCCAAAGTGCAAACGTGCACCTATGAAGCAAGAGAGCAAAAGGCTTCCAAAGGCCAGCCTGCTCTCTTGCATCTCTGTAACCTGGACATAACTGTACTCCATGCTTCCCTTCCTGTGCTTGTAGTCATTTCTCTCCTTCTCTGTACCTTTTCCTAGGAGGAGAAGGACCCACCAAATGGTTGGCTGTTTCGGATAGCTACCTCCTGTTGTGGGCCACTGCCTTCCAGGACTCAGATCTGATAAAGGAGAGTGAGTTTAGCACAAATTTCAGCTCATTTCTAGTGCACTGTGAGTCCAGGCTTTCAGAAAGGGAAGTGGAAGCACTGACTGCCTGGCACTACAGTTACGAGTGGCCGTGGGTCTGCCACAAGCACCCGGGCCCTGGCTGGAGTGTGAGGTGCTGGGAGCTGGCAGAACTCCACTGACATCAAAGCTTCTGCAGCCCCAAAATATGGCAAAGAGGGTTTTTTTCCCCCCTCTGATTAAAGCTAGGGGGATGCATATGAGCAGTTTATAGCTCCCTGCAGTTATACATCTTTTCTGTTGGTTTTATAGTTCAGAAAAAAAAGAAAAGCCCTCTGGAAGGACCATTTTTTTCTTGAAGAACTAGAAAGAAAGAAAAGGTTTCAGGTATTTTATTAGGATTTGTAATTCCTCCTTCTGCCTGGGCTCTATTTCTAGGAACACACAGGAGTTCTGCAGCACTGCGTATTTCAAAGAAGAATAGAAGCAACCTTGTTCTGCAGGCACTTTTTCAACCATGACTGAAGTGGAAGACCTAAAGTTACCAACAGTGAAAAGCTGTAGCATTTGTACTCAGCAAAGAGGAAAACTTTCCAATTTTGGCTAGTAATCCTTTGAATTGTCTTTCTAGTCATTCTCTCTCCTGTTTCCCAAAGTCACAATCATGTGATGACCTGACAGGAGTAATATTGTTCATGTTTGGGGCACAAATAAATGGAGCCAGGGCACAGGTTCCTGGTACAGCTATTGCCAGTGACAAGGCCAAGCTCCTCTCACAGATGGAACATTGGGCACACAGGTAGAATATCTCAGGCTTTGGTTATCAATAGAAGCTGTAAGCTAAAAACATGTGGCACTGTTTTGTTTACCGTCTGGGTACCTCTGCACATTACAATTGAGTTTTTCCTCCGTGGTCTGAATTCACTGGAATTCCTGTGAAAGTGTTTATTGTGGCACTGAGCCTAAGCTGATGAGTCTGAAGCCAAGCCAACACAACCTGTGTCTCACTGTAACTTGATTTCTTTGGGCACAGTGTCTTGCTAATTGCAATCATATGTTTCTGATAAACTCAAGTCATAAGTAAGAGGGATGAAAAAATGTTGCATATAAAAAGAAAATCCTCAAACCTGTGATGTTTGTGCTGGGTACGTGAGAAGTCAGCTCTCACAAAGACAGGCTGTATCTCATCAGGGAACTCATGAAAGGCCACTGGCTTCTCTGCTTATCTGTGCCTGATAAAGTGTCTTTGTTGGTTTTTTTATTTTATTTTTTTTATTTTCAGTGATGTACAGGTTGTGTGCAGGCCTTTGCCATTATCACTCAGAACGGTTAAACAATGGTACTTGGCTATGGTCCTAGCAAGGCACTTTCCTCCCTGGTGATACTGGCATCCAGAGATGATCATCTGCATGTATTTTTTAATGTATGCTTTTATATATCTATATAGATTTTTGTCAGTCCCCTGACACATGTTCAGAATTTAATGAAGAAAATAGTCATGAAGCTGTGTGCAAAACTCCGTAATATTTTTACAAGCTAATTAGTTAAGCTGGCTTTTTAATCTCTGTGCTGGAAGGGGCTGAAAGACAGGACTGTACCACAAAATACAGGTTGGCAGGTTGGGAAATTACTTTATGAATGCAGACAAGGGGAGGGGGAGTGTGTAAAGAAAACAACTCTCCCATCTGCAAAAACCCCTGCTAATCATACTCATCATCACTGCGGTAGAAATGCAATGACACAGGTCTTTATCTGAGAGCAAGGCTTCCATAAACCTGTCAAGATGCTTAATTATGCTCTGTTGCAGTGGACTGCCACAGACCGGCTAAGTAAGAAAAATAAAGCAGTAAGATTAGATATTCCTTTTGAACTGGAATATTGTTCTGACTTTCCTGTCCTCCTCTTATCAGTGAAAACTTCCTAAGGACCAAAATTTCCACATCTTTGTTGGTTGCAAAATATATTCAGTTTTACAAACAAGCTTCTTCCCAAAGGCTGCAGTTTCTGAACAAACCATCTGCTCAATCATTTTCTTTCCTGGCAAAAAGAGAGGCTGAGTGCCAGAATTTTTTTCCTGTGATGTTTACCCATAAGTTATTAATACCTATCTGACACCCACAAAGATCTTCAAACTTTTTTGTTGAGTAAAACAATATTGTTGACTTGTCTGACAATATCCAAAAATGAGTGAGCATTGTTTCTGATCACCCCCACTGTATGGCTCACAATGCCAGTGTGTTTATAAATAATGTCATCTGTTGTCTCCTCTTGAGTGCTTTATCCCATTGACTATACTTCCCTCATCCTTTATTTGAGACATCTGTCTGTGCTGGTCCTGGTATGCATAATGACTTGAGAGACGTGAACAAAGAGAGCTTATATGGTGTAATAGGCACATCCAAACGTCTTCTGGAGTTTAGACTCAGCAATGTCACAGTGTGTTCCTAATGGTCCTTAAACTGCCTTGAAGTCGAATGTCAATTCTCAGTACTGCTGATGGGAAAAGCCAGTTAAGAAAATCCAAAAATCTACCACCCAAAAACCCCAACTAATGATGCCAGCAAAGGGCTACTAATTCTTGTGGATTTGCTGAGTCTGATAAAACAGTGTTTGAAATAGCAAAATTTTACTTGACAGGAGAATCTTCAGCATCTGGCAAGAAATAATGAGAGGTTTTAGACCAAGTCTTGTAACTAGCTGCTGACTTTTCCCTGTTTACTATATACTAGTAACAGCATTACAGGGGTCAAATGAGAAGTCAAAAGGAAGGATCTGTAGTGATAGGTCTGGCATATGTTTATGGCAGCTTTAGCCTCAGAGTCCTTCCAAGAAGTTTAGGAGTATATCAGAGTATTTACCCTGCTAAATAACAGTCATGGGACATCATGCTCAATTTTTTGGGGTGTTCTTTGATGGTGGTGGTGGTTTGGTTTTGGTTTGGTTTTCTTCAAGAGCAAAAATTAACTATTTTTATCCCCCTGGAGTAGTTCAGTTATGCCAGTTTCTCTTAAGTTCCTCGGTGGGGTGAGATAGTCCTGTTGCTCTTTGAAAAACCTTGGCTGATTAATATTCTTCAGTACCTCAATGTTCTGGAAGTCTGAGTGGGATCTACTCATGTGGTGTTCTCACTTTAACTTTGTAGGAATCAAAAGTTATCCAAATGCAGTATATTTTAAGAAATCCTACTAATGGATTCTTTTTGTCAGTAACTGAATTGGAAAAGAGGCTCTTCTAGAACAGGATTCATAAGATCCTGTCAGTTCTCTACTTGAAAGTCCCTTTCAGGGTCTCAAAGACAGAGAACATGGTTTTAGTGTGCTTGTTGGAAGATTTGAGAAGGGAAGTATCTTCTTCAAAGAAGAAACTTTTTTATTATTTTGACTGCACCAAGTAAAACCAAAATCTTTCAGAATAAGCCCATTACACTGTAGATCTCAGTGTGTCAGCCCAAAGAGGGAGCTGCCATATTCACAAGTGCTACAAAAATGGGCCACAGTTAGAGTTGCATCAAAAAACCTTGTGTGACTAATTGTAGCTGTCTGTGTGGTTTGAGTTTTGGAGGGTTGTTTTAGTTATATGAGAGGGGGTTTTTGGGTGTGTGTTTGTTTGGTGAGAGTAGGAACCAGAAAAAGAGGCGAGCAAGGATGATGGGGTCTGATCAACCTGTCCCAAACTACTTTTATTGCACAGAGGTAGTATAAATTGTGGTAAGGTACATTAGTTTAAAATGCAGCCCAAAATACCCAGAAGCTCAGGATTCTAATTACAGCACTCTGAGCTAAAGACATTTTGCCAATTTTTTCATTTCCACGGTGAGTCAGGAAATATTTAGTACTTTTCTTGAGCATATTTTGAAACCTTGGGCTTTTCTGAAAGTTTGTCTAATACTGGTAGGAGAGACCTTTGCAAGACAGAAATTCAGAAGCCTTTATTCTTTGGATTCACAGGATGTGTGGCTCCTGATAACCGTAGCAAGGAACGTTGCCTTGTGTGACCCTGAGGCTGTTGTAGGAGTCAGGTAACACTTACTCAGCTGTGGTAGATACAGAGGAGTACTGAGCAAAGTGTCCCAGTGGTGCTCCAGAACTGGAAATTCTCAGTGTGCCAACCTGAAGTGCCAGTGTGACAGAAGGGCACATGAGCATACAATTCATAAACTGTGATTTGGCATACTTTGAGGTAATGCAATACTTGTGAATCCTGTCCACATTTTGAGATACTGATGTTGCAATATAGTAGTTCTGGACTGGGTCCAGTTTCTGCATAAACTTTATATATGTTTTTAACTGATTAACTAATCTTTGTCTTGATAGAAGTTCTTTTTTTCTTAACAGTCTTATACATGTTTGATGGCAACAGTGAACTACAAGTCTGTGAGCTGTCGTGCCAAGTGTAATGGATAGTTTCCAAATATGCATTTCTGGAACAGGAGAAGTTCTACCAGAAAGAGACAGGTTTTTTATTACTTGTTGTGATTATTTATGAGCAGGTTTATTACATTGATATGATGGTAGTATGAGGAGTATCCAGGTATACTCATTTATGATTCTATTTTTTTGTCATTGTATGTTGATAGCTTTCCTGTGGCACCGTTTTCTTCTGCACAGTATGTTTAATGAAAATAACCCAAACTGATCACCCATTCAAAGGATTGAAGGGACTGGGATTTGACTGGAAAATAAGATACAAACTTGAATAAATATTTTTGTGTGTTGCTATGGACTCCAAGAAGTCGGGGAGAAAGTTGGTGTACCAAATGCAGAAATTAGGTGGTGTTAATGTGTAATGAGAGGTCACTTGTAGGTAAATTAGGATAACCAAAACAGGCACAAGCTGAAAGAGGCATCTGTAAAGAAAGGAGCGAGCCTGGAGAGTGAGAGCTAGACTTTGAAATCATAGAACGGTTTGAGTTGGAAGGGACCTAAAAGATCACCTGGTCACAAGCTCACCACCACAGGCAGGGCACCTTCCACTAGACCAGGCTGCTCAATGCCCTGTCTGGCCTGGCCTTGAACATTGCTGGGGATGGGCATCTGCAATTTCTCTGTGCAGCCTGTGCCAGTGCCTCACCACCCTCTCAGGGAAGAATTTCCTCTTAGTGTGTCATCCCAATCTACTTCCTTTCAGTTTCAAGCCATTCCTCCTTGTCCTATTACTGCATGCCCTTGTTAAAAAGTCCCTCTCCAGCCTTCCTCATAAAATGACTCATCTGCTGTTGCTCCAAGAATCTTCCAGTGTGCTGACTGGACATGCATTCCTGAGCTTGTAACAACAGTCAGTTCCTGAGCCTGATGAGCAACTAGAAAGGCGAGATGTGGCTGAGATTTCAGATAAGGCAGCGTTGAAGCTGTGTTGGAGATGTTGAAGGGCAGATTTACAAATGCAGCAGGGGCTGAGAGAGGGCAGCATTGTTTGGTATGATGTCAGTAGGGAAGCATGAGTTAATATAGCTAGTAATAAATGTAGCACATTGTGCAGTGTCCTAAAGGGACATAGTGCATACTCTGGAGGATGTGGATGAACTGTCCACCCATTCTTGGCAAGCTCCACACACCAAGGTTACAAAACTGAGCATTTAAAAAATGAGGCATTTGGGAACTGAAACCAGAGCTGCCCTGTGCTGTACATAAATATGTTTACAATCAGAGTTGAGTAAAATAGAGTAGAAAGAATTGGTTTCTTATAATCTGGAGTCACTGGCTCTTCCTTTTGTTTTTTGAGGCAATTACCAAAACAAAATAGAGAAATCGTGGGATTACTGATTCAGTGGTAGCAGAGATGTTTTACGAACTCAGCTGGGGCAGAGAATTGGTGTTTGGTGGTGGTTTAGGGTTTTGTTGGTTGGTTGTTGTTTGTTAGCTGTTGTGCTGCAGGTTTGTGCAGGCTCTCAAACTCATCCTTTTCCAGCTTCCTTCTCAGAAATATGAATAGCTTTTTTGGAATGAGCTTTTTAAAAAGAAAAGCTCTTTCATTAATGCACCTGACTTCTTCAGTCTGTCACTACCAAAAGTCTGTGAGGGGGGAGGAGGTTATGTCAACACTTACCATTGATGCCTTTTAGCCCTTAATTTGCAAGATTATTACATTCCAGGAACAGGATTTTCTTTATTTTAAGAATAAGAGATTTAGCCACTGTTACCCATGTATTGTACACCAATAATATTTGCAAGAGGAGAAATGTCACAGTAAAACATATTAAATAAGGGACATTTCATGGAATATGGAAAATATCATAAGTCAAAGTAATTAGTCTTTAGAAAAACTGGCAACTGCTATTGCTATAAATACAGCTGTACCAAAGAGGTGAAAAAAGATGTCTCCATGGAGGTATTTAAAGGTGTTTTAGTACTTCTGTCACTACAGTAACTATATACCATCCACAGGTGCAACTGTAAAATGTTAATATGTGATAAAATAGCTAAATAACAAATACCAAGCAATAGCAAAAACAAAAAAGTGTGCATCTTTCTTTTGCAAGTTATTTATTGTATAAAACATTCTTTGAAATACAGAGTCTATGTCCATGACAAACTTGCAGGGACTTAAATTAGGATTTCAAATAGGTTCATTCCATTTCTTGCATTAGCCTCCAAGAGCAAGCTTTTAGTGGACTTCTGACCTCTCTTGTACTCGCACATCAGCAGGTTTGAGCCCTTACAGCAGGGTGGGCAGAGCTGGCCCCTGGGTGTTGCTCAGGGACCTCTTCTGTACACAATGCCTGTGTGTGCAAAGCAGCCAGCACGGGCCGGTCAGCTGCGCTCTAAAGCTTGGGCAGATAAGCCACTGCTGTGTTCTGATGCTGGATTAAAAGTGCTTTGATGCATTGCTGTGTCCCCATCTGAAGCCAATGTGGAAGGAAGCTAAAGGTCAGACTAAAAATATGTTGATGAATCAAAACTTTCTTCTGACTCTTGAGGACATGTCAGCCAGGAAATCCCTGAAAGTGTCTGAAGCAAAAGGAAAAAAGTGTCTGGGGATGGCTATTCTCCTTGCTGTGGATGATGCTGTATCACTGCAGGTCTTCAAGGACAGTCCTGCCAGCCACTGTTACATGTAATGAAGTGATTAGTCACTGTGAAATTGCAGGTTGTGCCTGCATTGCTAAGCCAGAGACCAGTTTTCAGACATTTCCTTAAATAAAATACTGCTGGCCAAGTTTTAGATAATGTAATTGAAGCTTCATATTGCAGTTGTACAAAAATTCTGGACTTTGAGGAGCACTCTCCAAGCTCAACCAATTCAGCTGGTCTGAGGTGGTCTTGGTGGGCACTGGTGAGAGGCTGTACTTCAAACTAGAGCAAACTCTTTCCATATCAATTCTTGTCTGGCTGCTGCCTGCAGAGGACTGGGCTGGGCAGTGCTGTGAAGGTGACACACACTGCTTGTCTCCTCCTCCATGTGGCCAAGCACGCTGTCCCACTACCCTGCCATGCTGCTGCAGCGTGGCACAGTTAGCTGTGGCTGGACAATAGATGGGAGAAGGTGAACCAGAGCTGGCAGGCAGGGATTGCAGTCAGCCAGCAAGGACATTTGTAAATGCCCTTGTAATGAGACATTTTCCAAGGGGAGCTCAGCAGTACCTCGCCAAAAGCCTTGTGAGTCTCAGAAGCTCCAGAGAGCACAGGAGTGTCCTCACCCCCAGGAGTTCCCAGAGCACATCAAGCCTGTCTTCACTGTGCTGACTTATTACTTGGCATTGAATGGAGTTCAGCTCCTCAATCCTTCTACTCAGAGACCCATGGCTTAGGCTCAGGCCTGCTAGAAGGCAGCTGACAGCTCTGGGTTTGACATCTTTCTCTTGAGGCCTCATGGAACATCCTTATGATCAAAAGGTCAGTGCCAGAAAGTAGACTTTCCAAAGGGGGCACTGTAAGACCATGTTCTAAACTACCCCAAGAGCTAGGGACCTTCAGAGATCTCATACCCCGTTCCACGTGTAAAATACATCTCTCTGGTCTTGGCTCCTCTAAGATAAACACGTAGTTGTGTGCAGGTTATCTTTTAATTTCCTACCAAAACAAAACACTTCACTGCAAATGCTTTCCCCCTTGAGGGACAAGAGTACTAATGAGACATGACAGATGTTAGTCATGGTTGCTTTGTACACTGTTGGAAGGCACTTGGAGATGTTTATGGCATAAGAAGTTTTAGAATAATGCAAATGGAGCTTACGTTGGTATTTCAAGTTAATCACTGGCTTTCAGGTTTTTAGCCACTAAGTTGACAATTATTTTCAAGCCATGTGAAGGACAGGTCTCAGGCAGAAAAATAAGTTATTTTTCTGCCCGATATCAGTGCATTAGTAATAAATTATTTAAGTTCAAGGGAATTTGAAATCCGGCCCATAATAGTGAGGTATGAGAAGTGCATGCATGTGTAGGGGGAAGAGACAATTCAATGAGGTAAGTGAGTCTCTCATGTTCTTCCCTGGCCCACTTGCAGTGTTGATAAAGATGCTAATGGACCTCTATTGTGCACGTATCTATTTTGATAACCATAATGTAGGAGGAAAAAAGCATTAAGTTGAAGTACTGCTTCTGCAGAAGAGTATTTATTGAGCTGTTCTACAAAAGACAGATCTGGGCTCCCAGCTTAAACACTGGCTTCAGATATTAAATTCTAGATACTGTACACATGGTATGACCCTTGTCAGGGAGGACCTCAGGGCCTGCAATTTTCACCTGATCCTACGTTCATCGGACCGTACATAGGCTGATGCAAACACAGGCAAGTTCCTTAGCATCCCAAAGGGAAGTTTCCATCCTAGTCACAAGGTTCAGTAATTCTTATGTACAACCAAGTCCATGCTGCATCTCTTTCCCAAAGCCTCATGAAAGATGATGGCTTAACTACTAGCTAGCAGATTTGGACTGTCATTTTAGTCGAAGACATACAGCACACAGTTTTGCATGCCTCAGCAAGAACATCTATTTGGCAGCTGCTTCTGGTTTCAAATCAAACCTCCCCAGTTACTGAGCTGCAGATGAGAGAAGTTAGCTGTGGCTTGCTTCCAGTTGTGTTGTGTGATCAACTTACCAATGGGGCAACCAGTAATGTACAGAGCACTCACCAAGCGTGGCTTTCTAGCTGTCAGAGAATCCACAATGTGGATTTCTATAAGAAAACTGAATGTATGCAGAAAGAGTATCCAAGTGTGTTTGAACTGATTACTTGTTTTCAGGTTTTGGGGAGATAAGACCTCATCCAGTACCATGGAAGAGCCCTGAGGATTTCTGTAGTCCACAAAACATCAAAGTAGTTATTTAAATGCCTTGTGAAAAATCTACCTGCCCCACATAGAACAATACAGTGTCTGTTGCTATTTGTATTTGTTCTTTTCAAGAAGAGTTATGTCTGTAAAATGGCATTGAAGAAAAGGACTTGTTGCAGGATATATTTTGATTTTACCTTGTTACCACATCTGCAAGGGCTTGCCACGTGATCAAGGGGTTTCCTGGAACCCGCCTTACACCACAGCTTGCTTGAAAAGCACAATATGAAATGGTTTGTGGAATGAAGGGGGAGCTGAGGCTTTTTTAGAAGAACAAGAATTGATATAGCTGATCTGCCCACAGAACAGCTGGATAACAAATTCCACTGTTCAGTGCTTTGGCTGTTGTAAGCACGTGCTTGTTTGTCTGGTTGTTTGCTAACTGTTTTTCACCCAGTAGCTTGAGCTCATTTACCTCAGTGAGCCTTCTGGGTGCAAAACAACTGCAGAAATGGAAACCAGGTACCTGAACTTGGCTTCTCCCACTGATTTTCAGCCTCTGAGAGAAGTACTTGCTGCTAAAAGGAAACTTCAGTAAAAATGGGGGATACGGATATTGGGATTGGGCTTCAAACTACATGAGATTAGGGTAAATGTTGTCATTAAAGGTACTTTAAAACAGTTATCTCTGAAACCAATTAGCAAGTTTTAATTGGTGGGGGCATATTTTTAAGGACCTCTTCTTTAATCTTTTATGGTAATCAGGCTCCCACATTTACAATTCAGCAGTGTTCCTCATACAAATAACTAGATAAAATTCTTAATTAGATTATAGTGACTATAGGAAGAAGTTGTTCTAAAAGTGAAATTACAGACTGTTATGACTAATGCTGTACAAATTAGCATGAAGTAGCTCAGACCAAATTATCCCTAAGAGTTTGCAATTAGGAGCACCTGCTATTAGTGCACTTGCTAAACTTTCATCAATTAATCATTACTTCCTCGAATAACAAGAACAAAACTGAATGTTGTGAATATTGTAAGAATGATTAATTGCTAGTGGTAAATTGCTGACTAGCTCCATTATTACTTCTACTTTAAAGACTTTCAGAAACGTGTCTATCAGTTTCATGAATGCATAAATTACACTGATGTACTCGGTATCAGCTGGACTTTTTTTGTCCTACTTGGCTGGTAGCATCTGTTCTCAAATGTAGATAAGTCTGAGACTTTCAGAGCGTGAACTGTGCAACAAAACATTGTTTTTACCTTGGATTTTTTTTTTCCCTCTTTTCTTTTTCAAAATGGACCCGAAACTCAGATTCCTAAATGTTAGGTGACAAAATCAATGACTCTATTAATTCTTTTGAGTTCTAGGTATAGGGTAATTCCCTCACCTGACCTTTGACATCTGGAAAGATATTTAGTGTTGTTAACATCATTGCCTGAACTTAGCTGTTTGTTCCAGCTTTGTGGAGCAGCATTTCCCGCTTCATTTTCAATACATAAATGAAGAGATGAGGCAGTATTATGACATTGGAGTGTAACTAAAGTGGATGTTTTAGTCTTTTGTTTTTCAAGAAGCCTCTGTTTTCATCAGTCTTAGGCATTCTGAAAAGGGCAGTGAAGTAGAATACTAATTAATGGTCCAATAAATGATGTTATATGAAGCATTTTTCTTTATATTAACTGAGGGTTGGAGTAGATCTTAAATTTTGCCAATTCAGGAGTGCTTGTAGTCCCATGTAATCAGAGGCACTGCAGCTTTAACATGAATTGGAAAAACCTAAATCGGAGAGCACAGCATTACAGCTGTTGAGTGAAACAACAGCAGGTTGCCAAAATGCATGATACTATGTTACCAGATTCATAAGAAATATACGAAAATCTGGAACTGATCAAGATATGCATAAAATAGCTAGAATTGTTTATCTTGGCTGTTCTGAGATGAAGTCACTACATGGATGGAATAATTCTGAAGTGCAGCTTGTGAAAACTGTCAGAAATTAAGATTTCACAAAGCTGGGGAAAAAATGAGGTTGGAAATCAGCCAGCAGGGGAAGAAAAAATCCAAAAGCTAGATATTTTTGACATGCCTCAGAGATATAAAGGGAGAAGGTATGGGTGAAAGACTCTTCTCATTCCCAGACCATCTGAGCTATAAGAAAGAGCAACTTTCTAATAACCCTTTATCTTCCTAGCATGAAATGTACCTGCCAGTTAAGTCTATGGGTTTTATTATAGTGCTGTTGAACAGGTTGTGCAGGTAAATATTGCTTAGATTACTTAGTCCCCTATAGTGAAATGGAGACAACAGAGGAGCAGCAGCAAACATGTTGCTGTCACTTACCCTAGCACATGAAATGTTCTCAAGCTTTAATCACATGATAAATGAGACGATAATAGCCTTTGTCCTAAATGTTGCAATCAAGCTGCCCAACACGGTGCTCTGGAAACTCCTCCTGGGAGCTCTTGGTGAGCCAGGCTCGCTGCCTCTCCACAAAGCACCCATCATTCAGACCACCAGGCTTCCAAGCCCTCCTGAAGTGAACTCTCCTTCGTGATTAATTCCTACATTTCATGAAGTGACTATTCGAAGGCAAATACCATGCTTACGTGAGGCACTTAGTGTGCTTTGAGAATATATATGCACAAGTTTCTGTTATTTCATAACACAGTTATAGAAATTAGTCTAAATTAAAACATTTTACTGAGAGCTTAGGCTTGAGGCATGTGAACCATGGAGGTGCAAAGTGGAGCCCTGTGGGAGAAGCCTGGCAATCATCAGAACAGAGGTGGACCTGTTGATGCCTTATCAGGCCACCAAAAAAACAGAGACTAGACAAGAGTAAGGGAATAAAGGCAGGTATTTATTTGAAGGGCCTTCAAAGGTACACCCTGGGGAGCCAGAGGCTACTGCCAAGATGGACCCCAAGACGGACCCCAGGTCACGAGTTCTTCACACTTTTATAAGTTTGGTCCATTTGCATATCAAGTTCAATTCTCCAATTAAAGCTTCAGTTAATGATGTAATTTTCCCCAAACTCAGCCCCCTTTCCCAAGATGTTAATTTACATGTTGGGCCTAGGACAGGCTGGGTGTCCTTGGAGGGCAGGCCTGGAGAGGCTTTGTTGTGTCTGTCTGGCCTAAGAGAGCAGCAGCTCACAGACTACAGGAAACTTCAGAGTTATACTCTAGACGGTACAGGATTTTAAATTATAAAAGTTAAAACTTAAGGCATCACTGTAATGCAGAAGCACAGTGAGGGAGTCACCAGCAACACCCTCAGGAAATGCAGGCATTTCAAAGTGCAGCAGTCATTAGATTGGTTATTTCTTCTATAATTGATAAACTGGCCAAAAGCAGAGTTTCAGCAAACAGCAATGAAAATTAAAAAGCACGTAATGATGATCATGCTCAAAATCATGAAGATTTTTGCTGTTTCTCTCATTGATGTTTTCTTACTTCCCACCTTAAAGGTCAGGTACTTTTGACAGATGAAAATTTTCTCTTCCTATACCTTATCAAGCATAAGACAAACCAAATTTTTGTTTTATAAATGAGCCATTTGTCTAAGGTGGCTGTGTGCTTGCCCTCTTCTTTTCAGTAGCCTCAGGCTCTGTATACTTGTTTTCTGCCTTCCTCTCCCTCTGTATGAGCTCTGTATGGACCTCACTCTTTCTCTGCACATCTTTCACAGATGAAGCTGGTAATGTATGATACAGTGCTGAAGCCTAAGAACGATCCCCTGGTTTCCTTCAATATATGCTGGATCCCACTGATATTTGCACAATGGTGCAAGTAAGAAACAGCTTTGGTCATGATTGGTGACTATCACCATAATTCTTACTCACCTGAAGCTGCTACCACACTGTAATAAAAGAAATGGGTGCTACTGGCTCTGCTCAAAAGAAGAAAATAAATCCTAAATCCTTGGCACAGGTGCTAGGCATAGTAGCACTGATTTTAAGGAAGCTGCAGTGATTGACATGAGTGGAGTATGTAACCACAGAAGGATGTATAGGTCACCAGGGAGCTGATGTTTCAAACACTCCTGCTAGGCATCCCCTTTGGCACTTTGGTTGGCCTAGTTGGGAGCAAATAATGAGGAAAAACAGTGATTCAAGTGACCACTGTTCAGCACTTTTCTCTCTCTGCTTCTCTATATTCACACAAATCATCAAATATTTAGTTTTAGCCTGTTCAATCCTTTCTCTTCTAAACATAAAGGAGGAGGTGTCACAAGTGTAGATGTTTCTCACGAGAGTTTCAGCATTTCCCCATTTGGATTTGGTTGAAGGTTCTGCTACAAATCCTGTTCTTGTAATACTGCCACTAGGCACTTTACCAAACAAGTAAGTGTCTTAAATATTTCCCCAACAATTTATGATACAAGTTCACTTTATTTTAGTTTTTAGACCAAAGAATGCATCTACTCTCACTTTATTAAGCTAATTCCCCACATTTTGACTACTGTAGGCTTCTCTTTTTAGACTGTGCTGCCATGTGGCTGCATTTGAGTCATGCCCATAGCTCATTTGGAAAATTGTAGATAAGGACTGGCCCCAAACTGCAGTACTAGAATGTGAGCTGTGCTTTCCTTTGTGTGTATGTGAGCGTGTGTGATTCATATGCAGGGGAAAAATCAACATAAATGTTGGTGGGCACATACCCCAAACCCAACTTTATGTGCCAATGCTTTTCTTGTTCAGTCCTGTTTCTACTGATATTGCAGCAAGCAGGTGAGTGAGATCTTGTGCTCCCCAGCAGAACAACGGATGCCCTCTCCTGATGCTACACCAGCACCACCATTTCAAGCCCTGATAGGAATGTAACTGGAATCAGGGGTGGTTATGGTCCTCAGCTTGCTGCCTGTGCGTTCAGATCAGAGCCAGCTGGCAGAGGTCAGAAGAGCCCCATCTGTGTGCTAGACTGCTCCAACCCAATCTGCTGAGGAGGATGGACCCAAACCAGCAAGGACCAAAAGCAAACTCTTCTGCTTACTCAGTATCAAGGAAAAATTGTTGTACTTCACTGATTAGTGGAGAATGTTCCTAATATATGTGTGTATATATATATATACACACATGCATATGTGTGTTAACATTTTGTAAATCTAACCTTTGGAATTCTTTCAAAAATTGCTGTGCTATTTGGATCACGTTTAGATTTATACAAGCAAGTCTGTCTGGTTTTTATTGTGCTGTACCAAATAACTGTTAGCTCATTTTGCCTAAATTTAATGGCATCATAGAAGTTGGAGATTATCAAGTTTCTACGTGTTTTGCCAACTAGGAGAAAAGCTGTCATGTCACTTGACAGATACCATGTAAAGTCACAGAAAAGCAGGAGAATCTACAACCACAGTTTGCACAAACCCTCCCAGACATAGAAGCCAATCAATTGCAACACACCAAACCTTAAAGAAATTAGTCCGTTACCCTGCTAGTTTTCCTTGGGGCTGAACGAATTAGTTTCACAATACTACCCTTTCTGATCTTTTTCCTGTGATAATTTAATTGTCAAAAAGTTGGTTTTTTACAGAAGGTCTCTTGGAGATTGCCTGTTGCTCAGTTTCACTTTGTCTAAATTTGTGGGAATTTGAAGGGGTCTTTGAAATACTGTTGTAGTCACTTAGGGCACATTTCAAAGCCTTCTGTGACACTGCAGAGACTGAAGTACGTGACTCACTGAGTAAATGTGGCTCATGCTAATTGTCTGGGGACCTTTGTTCTAGTAATATATTGAGTTTCCTGCTCTGAGATCATTTTAGTCAGTAAGATGCTGGTTTCTTTGAATGTAGGAAATAACTGAAACCCAAAATTGAATATCATTATAAATGGACATCTTAGGAACCCCACAGAACAAATGAAATTAGGTTATGGGCACAGGCCTTGTTAGAGGTGAGTGACTCTATTCTCTTCCTGAAAAAGTTGTTTTAGTTGCACACATGCTGTGCTAAGTAATTGCTTTGCATCATTAATCCATTTTTCAGCACAAATTGGTCTCATTAGAATTGGCTGGTGAGAGTCAATATGGCCAATTCTTCTAGAGAAATATGTCGCTGTGTGCAAACAGGCAGCCTCAGATCTGCCTTTGCTGGCTGGCAAGGCAGAAATTGCAAGTGCTCTGTTGCACTTGCAATAAAGGATCACAGTGCATTCCATGCAACAATATATCATCACTCCTTACAGCAACACGGTAAGGCTCACTGACACTGCCAGACCTCTGACAATACCCTGGAAATGGTTAAATTCACAAGGACAAACTTCATCCACCGTATCCTGCAAGTCAAAAACAGCAAGAATGCTGTAATTTCTCAGGTGAGAGAGGTAAACTGTGGTGAATGTCGGCATGATTTATAGATCTTGATTTGTGTTAGGCAAAGGGCAGTGTGTCTTTGTGTCATGTATCGGTTGTGCATATCTGCAGAGACAATCAGTGTTTGACTTTACCCTGTATTCCTGAGGAACTCCGTGCTCAGTGCTCTTTGCCTTCAGCAAACATTCTTCACTGTTTTGCATTAAGCATTTTCAGTGATTGATAGTTTTCTTGTTCAAGGATTGATAAATGTGAATCTGCTTTTCATCTTGGCCTAAAGGGGCCCTCGATGGAGTGGAGATTTTGGAGCTGTTTTTTCTATAAGCTTTGAAAAGAAACTGAAAGACTTGATGTTGAGTCGCTGGGGAATGCGATTTATAATGTGTGGCTTGGTCTATCACTCATTATGCAGCATAATCAACTAAGTGACCAGTTCAGATGGGAATAAAATCACTGTCAGTTTTCTCAGAGAGCATCAGTGGATGAATATCCTTTGGCAGATTCCTAGCCAAACTCCAATCTGAGAAACAAACTACGCTGTCTTTGTGAGTGAAGAGCAAAATCATGGGCTGGTGGAGAAACAGGGAAAAAAAGAGCAGTGCAGAGGGGGCATCTGTGTGCAGAACAGAGCAACTGTTTTGCCAGGTCTTCAGTGATAGCAGGTTTTGAAGCATTCATTAAGAATAATGGTTTGAACTGCAGAAAAACATAGCTGCAAGGTTAGATATGTGTGAGATTTATGAGTCAAACCAGCAGGGACTGTCCCAAAAAACCCCATGAAATATGCAGACCTTGGAACATCTGAATATAGTTTGGAAACAGTGTTCAGTGTAAGAGGAAACACTCAACTAAATAGCTACTAAGGCTTAACATATAAATGCTTATTTACACCAACATATCCAGGAAATGTTAGCAATGAAAGTGTTAAGTGAAAGTGAATAGAATTTAAAGGAAACAAAAAAGAGCATTTAGTGAAGAGGATTTAAAAAGGGTGAAAAATCCATTATGAAGTTACCAGGATAAAAATCAAAACTTTCTGATGATCATGTAGCTTTTGCTTCATAAAAATGTAAATGAGCAATATTTATTGCTAAGCCAATTTAAAGACTCAGCTAAACATTAAGTACACTGCTACACTAACAAAATTAAGTTGGCCATGTCACCAACAGAGAACAACTGTAATTCTTCAAGCTTAGGGTGGCAGCTTTGCCTAATACTTGTAACCTCTTCCTTTTGCTCTGGTGGATTCTGCTTTCCCTGGTGGCCTAAGAAATTTCATGTCTCCTCTTGTGAATCAGAGGAGAAAGAAACAAGCAGAGAGGTGAAATAGTTGCTTACACACATGAAACAAACAGTAAATGATGCAGCTGCTGGGGCAGTAGCAAAGTTGGAATATAATGGAAGGTTTTGTTTTAATGTCATGCAAATGAGATAAAGCATAAACAACAGGGCCTGAAATGAAAACATCTTGAAAGGGAGGCAACCAGGGGTGGAGAGAGAGGGGAAGTGTCTGACAGGTGGTTGTGCGTGGGAATAGTGAATTAGAGCAGCTGAACCAGAAAACATAAAATACATGTGTTTCACTTCCCAAATGAAGGGACACCTTTTCAGGTACTGTTTGAATGGCAGAGATTAAAGAAGATTTTCAGGTTAAATGCAAGTACTCCCGTTTACTTTATACAATATTGGATATGAATTTTTAGTGGGTATCTTGCCATCTACTAGATAGAAAACTTGTTTGCTATGGAAGGAAACGGCATCTGTTGAACCCTTTTAAGTTGTTAAATAAATGTCACAAGGCAAACAAAATTTAAAGAAAAAAGTACTGGTAGGAGTTATAGAAGAAATTATATAAAATAGGCATCTCAAAAGATGTTTTTGTTTTGTATAGCTGTAGTATTTGAATTTCTCAAAAAGCAGTTTGTTTAAAACATCAGACCCAAAAAACCTTTGGTGTGGAATGTTAAAAATGCATTAGATTTTTGAAGTTTCACAGTGAATTTTCATTTGTGGGCCAGAGGTTATTTAGATATTTACTTGACGTGAAACTAAGTGATGAGCTGCTTTTCATTGCAGAGCCAACATTCTGATGAAGGAAAGGAAAACCACATCTGCATTAGAACTAAGTAGTAGCTGCAGTTATTGACTCTTTAAATCCAACCCAAACAAACAAAAATATTTCAGCTGTTATGTCTTAATGCATCAGGGGAGCACGTGGCAATTGTTGGCAAGCTGTGAAATAACACTTATAGGTCAATTTACATTAATTTAAGCAAAATATTTCCAATAGATGCTTTTAAAGATAATTTCATTCCAATCTGCTTCTTTAGACTTTATAGCAAGTTTTGCTAAGATGTTTTCAATGTTGGGGTGCAAAGGCAGACTTTGCTAAAACCAGCATTGCTAAGGACAGGCTTTCATGCATGGACTCCACATACACTGTTTATTATCAGGAATAAGTTTAATACTCCTGAAATCAGGGCAGGGAGGTGCCACCCAACCCTTAAGGCTGTGAAGAGAATCAAAATAGTGATACACGTGTGAAACACTCTGTTGGATTCTCTGTGGGTTCACGGCCAGAACAGCCAATTGTTTTTGTGCTTTGAGGTATCTTTGTTCCCACGTGGGTAGCGCAGGGCTGGACACACTGAGCTGCTTTGCACATCCCAGCACCTGACCCAGTAACCTGGTGTTTCCTCTCCCTCCCCTGACAAGGTGCCGAATTTTTCCCCACACAGTGTGATAGCTTGTTTAGGGCTTTTCTTATGAGGTTTGCTTTCTTTTGCTGTTGTCCTACCAACAGTTCAAGCCCGACAGAAGTTTCCGTATTAGGTTATTGGCCGCTCCTGATTTGACCCAGTACAAATATTTCAACTGAACTGTGACCTGTATCTTCCCATGTGCAGGCTGCTCCTCAAGACTCAAACAGGATGAATGTGGGTTACCTAGTATGCTACCATCCCAATTTTTTCTGAAGAGTGAAATTTTACTATATATAACACAGAAGAGAGGATTGGAAGTCCTGTTTCAGGAATTTCTTTTTGCTGCCTGTTTTTTTTTTTTCACCGTAGCCTTTACAACTTTTCAGAGAAAAGAAGTTAAAATGACCGAACTGAATCTCTTTAAACCTTTAATTAAAGTCTTGGAATGAAAACAGGGAACTTTAAAACTCAGAAGTCTTATCTGCAGGAAGCAGCTAATATCATCTATTCTTTAAAAAATTATTCATATCAAAATGTTGGAGCAAATTTTCTTTGGGAAAGGAATTAAAACAAAGTAATAGCGTGAGGCCAAATGCACTCCTTTACATAGCTTGATTTTACAGACAGGCAGAGCAGGTGCAAAGCAGCTGAATGATTATGGAAGATAAGAGCAGCAGTGGTTCAGATCTGTGACCTGCCATTTCATCTCAAGATCCAGCAAAAGCCTCTTCTTGCTCCCTCACCTTTGATTTTTTTTTTATTTTAGCAGGAACTAGGGGTAAGGATACTAAGCTGCCCATTTCTCTGGCAGCCTTTAATTGCACAAGCAGCAGATTCTGCTTCCTCCAGACTCTGTGGGCCTTTTGAGTCCTCTGCACTGGAGGGGAAACGAGGCGGGTTGGGGGCTGCTGTAGGAGGCTGGACAGGGCACTCTGGACAGTGAAACAAGCTGAGAGATATCAAGTCCTGCCAAATGCACAGAGGAAAACTGGGGCTCTGTGTGTGTGCAGGAGGAGAATGTAGGCCAAAGTTACCAACTGTTGCCTCAAGATTCTCAGTGGTGGATAAAACAGCTAATGGAAAGGTGATATTTAAGCAAATGTCCCAATACTTTAGGTTCAATGCAGTCTGTATTTGGGTAGGGAGCACCATGCTGAACTAGTTATCCTAAGCTTGTGTTTCACACGCTGCAGCTTAAGCAGGCCAGCAAATAGCTCGGTAATGCCACCTGAAATATCTTGGCATATATCTGACAGCTCATTGGGAGAATATCCTGGAAAATTGATCACCTGACTCCATTACTCAAAAATAAAATTGAATTGGTGCAGTGAGGTAAACATTGGTGAGGGTGTTTGAATGCTGTTACAGGAAATGAAATCCCCTGCATATATGGCAATATTTATTTTACATTTTGTGTGCTTCAATAGGAAATGAGCTCATATTTATCTTCGCTCTATAGCAAGATGAATTAAGCTCCAGAGCAAGTACAGCATCATTCTCCAATGGTTTTCAACCTAAAAAAAGCTGTAGCCCTGAATCCCTCCTGCCTTGCCTTGCATTTATGCTCCTGCACAGGATGGAGAGGGCAAAAGCCCTTTGAGATGCCTTTTCTGCTTGCAGGTTTACTTTCTGCAATATTGTTGAGGGGTGAAGGGGAAGTAAGTGTAAGTTATTTGTGCATTTAGCTGGAATAACTTGGCCTCCTGATTCTCCTCAGACGTTTGGCCAATAGGACTTTTCTGGCTGCATCTTCAATATCATCAGAAATAAAAGTATGTATATATCACTCAGACATTGGGTAAACTTGTAACAATCCTGGACATCTTCTGGACACATGAACAAAATTGATGTCAGGTCTCACTAATCAATCCAAATAACACAATAGTACATAAAGAGAAGAAAAAAATGCCTAACTTTTGTAACTTTTTTTCCCCTTTCCACCTTAGGATCTTCTTTCTGCATTAGAAATTCATATAATCTGTCTTGATCTAGTCCTGCTTAAGTGAACAGCGAATTGCAAGGTGAAATGGAATATAAGACTTGCTCTACTTCTTGTCTCAAACTCATTTATATACTGCACTTTATTCTCCAGTCATATGACCACAGTGCCCATGACTTTTGATCTTTTCCACAACAAAACACAGTTATCCTGCAGAGCAAAATGTGCTGGAGGAAAGTTTGCTAGTTTAGACCTTGTAAGGGAAAGAAAACAGTGAAATGAGAAATGTGTCTAGTGATAATTGTGTAATATATATTTGTCATATGTTAGAGTTACTTTTTTTTCCTCCTAACTGTAACACTCAAAAATGTGATAGCAGAGAAATTATCTTATCCTGTTTCTTTATTCCCAGCTCAGTAGTTGTTTGGGTTCCACAATTTAAAAACTACTTTCTCACAGAAAGCCCTTATCTAACGTGTGGCATTGTCTCTGCAGTGACTGAATGAGCATAGAGTGACTTTATTTTCACAATAGCAGCACCCTGGGCTGAGAAAATTTTCAACCCTGCTGATTGGGTGGGGTAGAGGGGAGAGAGAGGAAATGAAGTGCCTTGCTTACTTTTCTCAGCTAACTGCTGCTGAGAAGCCTGTCTTTCCGTCCATTGTCTGGAAGGAAAGGGACTGTGATTTTCATGGATGCTAGGAGGATCTTTCTTCTCTCTGTGTGGTGAGGGAAGCTGTGACAGGGCATTGGTGATGTGGAACACAAAGCTACCAGAACATGATCATTATTTTAAGAAGTGAATATTGAGCCTGGTGATGGTATGGGCAAATGGGGCTGTAAGAGACAGGCTTTTGAGGCTTAGAATTAAACTGGGGATATTGCAGTTTAACTAAATTTAGTGTTAAAATCATGAAGTGCACAGGAGCTAAGGCAAAAGAGATGAAGCTCATACCTTTTCTTCCCAGCAGCACCTGCTGACCAGTATTTTTCTTCTAACGTTTTTTTCTTCTACCCATTATATTAAAAACACACCTTAGTTAGACTCTACATCAGAAACGTGCCCTGGTGGTTCAGTAACCGCTGTCATCAGCACAAGAGAACGAGTCACCTTGTCCCGGCCGTGTGGAGGTGTGCAGAACTGAGGCACATGTCCCAGCCACCTTTGGCCAAAATGCTGATGTAGGTGTTGCACCCAAGGACACATCTGCAGAGGTGAAACAGACCCAGTGCAATGTGTGCTGCATGTGCTTGAAATTGCTGCTGTGAGCTCCTTTTACCTTCCAGAGCAAAGAATCGGCCAACAGCCTTCATGTTGCCCTTTTAAACAATCCTCTGTGCGAGGTGGCTCACCAGCTCCTTGAGGCCTGCGGCCTAGGAGTATCAGACTGCATAGCTTTTGTTTCTATACAGTGTCTTTTCTGTATAAAAATGTGAATACTCAGCACCAAATAGCTGTAATTAAGAACTTTGTTTTTTCCTGAGACTCTAAGTATATTAATAGGTATCCAAAATGTATAATAACCAGGGTATACATTTGTTTCTGTTGTGCTAACAACCAATACTTCATTTCTTTAGACCTCTCTTCAACTTTTCTTTCCTCTTCATAGCAGTTCTGAAGCATAATGCAACTGTTTTCCAACCTGTCTGTAAGCATAGTTTTAGTTTTTTGTTTCCTTTCCTAATGAAAAGAAAAATCAAATCAATTTTATCAAGCTACTGGTAAAGTACAGAGAGCATTTACTGTAATTAGGACACTGCATTACAGAAGTGATCTAAAGAATCCTGTTAAATGTCATTGCTCTTAGCAAAGAAACTACAGAAGTTGAAATGGAATTTTTAAAAGCAGAGTTGAGGAATATGCTTAACTGTTCAGTCATGTTGACTGATGTACTGATGAGCTGTGTTTTAATTTAACAATTTGGATTTTCTTTCTGCAGTAGAAGATTAGGAGAAGTCTTTGCTCTAAACCAGGTAATTCAACACTTGCCTGCTCTTTGTTTAGCAGTTGTTATGCCACGGCAGTTGGCACAATGCAGGTAATGATGAGGTATATGATGACAAATACCTTCATTGTCTCATTTCCCACTGATTTCATATGCCACATTGTTCAAACCACTACAGAGTAAACCCAGTGTTGATTAGAGTCTAATTTTTGATTCTTTTCAAGTTTATTTTTAAGGAATATAAATTCCCTTCAGAATATGTCTGGTCCTTCAATCTTATCTATATGGATATAGCCTGTATCATTAATTCATTGGAAGTAGGTGCTTATCCTCTTGCCACTGTTGATTGGATTTGCAAGATTGGAGCCTTAGTAAGAACCTCTGTATTCTGCAGTGAGGAAACATTGTATGGTGAAGATCTGCTCATATATAGCACTGTTTGGGAATTAATCTTGCAATCAAATTGAATGCAGGATTAGCTCTGAAACCCCTTTCTTCTGTGTGACACATGCTAACCTGCGTGTCTAAGAGACAGGCCACTGTTTCGGGGAAGTGGAGTCATTGCTCAGTTGCTATGAGCTGGTAAACACACAGTGGTGAAGGCTTGGCCCTGGCTCTTCCTCTCCTTGATTCAGAACTGGTGAGAGCAAACCTGGCTCCACAGAAGTCCACAGTTAATGGACCCATGCAGACAAGTTTTTTTCTGCCTACTCATTCACCATGCCTGTTCTAGGCCTACTTGAGTTCCTCACACCTTGGCTGCATGTGTGAAACCCCTCATTCTACAGAGAGGAATTTAACCTTCTGTTCTTACTCGCCTCCATGAGTGAGATTGTATCCTCTTGTTAGCACAACTGTGTGGTCACAGAGCCCCTGAGCAATGCACAGTGTGGAGGCGCTGACTTTGTGTTGAATATGTTATTTTTTTCATCCTTTATGGAAACATTTCCTTAGATGGCGAACTGTCTGAATTTTATAACATCAATCAAATGCTGGTTGGGTTGTGAAGGAACTTATCCCCATAGACACAGAGTATAATATTGAATACATCAACTCTGTATCTCCTCGATACGTGCAGAAATTTGAAAGAAAAGGATCAAGCAGTACTTTAAAGTTCAGATCCTGAAATCGGTAAATTTTCATCTGCCTCCATCTTCCCTCCCCCACATGCTCCTTAATGATCTCTAAATATCTTTAGATGGAGAAATGCATTGTAGTATTTTGGACTGACCCGGTTTGAGGATAAAGTACACTCTGCAGAAGAAACAGGAAAAGAAAGTGTAAAGAACACAAAGGCAAATATTCAGGGGTGATCAAATGTGCCATATTTGTAGACAGGATGTCAGGGTGAAATAGATTATGAAAGCATGAAGATCTGGCAATTGAAAGGAAAATAAAAAATGTTCTTGATAGTTAAACATTGAAACTTTTTTGCAAAGGGGCTGGGGTTGTAATGAAAACAACATCTGGCTGTGATTGCTAAAACTTGATTGCAAAAGGAAAAACTGAATGATGTTATCTCTCACTGATTGACATTAAAAAAATCTTGAAAAAATGGACATTAAAAAAGGGAAGTTAGACAGATGTAGCAAAGCAACAGCTGTTGGAGATGGACAAGCTTTCTCTGGAGACCCATTGCCAAGGAAATACAAGAGCCTTATTCCAATTGCCTGCTGCAACAAATCAGCATTAGCTCCACTGAAGTCAAACTTGTTGTGCCAGTGCAAAACTGGCATAAGATCAGAAATAGGTATGGAAAGCAAAGCAAAGTAATAGAATATGGCAAAGTTCTATCAGGAATCTAATTGATTTGGCATTTTTGTCACAGGTACCTGACTTCGTAACCACGTTTATTTTTTATGATTGATGAACCTACTCAAATATTGGCAGCATGATCATATTCCACCAGGTGGATCACTCAGAGGACTATTCTAGACACAGAAAAAGGAGAAAAAGGCAGGCACAGGTTCAACCTGTTGTACAGTATCTCAGTGAGAGAAATAGGTGTTTACCTATTCTTGGGGATGCTTGGGGGTTAGATGAGGGCAGAAGGAAGATGACTCGAGCCTGCTGTGCTCCTCGTCTTGTTGAAGGGCCTCAATAATTGTTTCCAGTGATGGAGGATGGGTGTTTCCCAAACCAGGATTGCCTGGCTCTGAGACATACCCAAATCCCGAGCTCTGGAGCGCTCTCTGAGCTCTGCAGCCCAACAATCTCATGCCCCCAGGCTGGAGGTGCCCTGGCTCATGGCAGAGCCGTCAGTCAGTGTGGGTGAGCTGCTTGGAGCGGGCAGCAGCAATGTCACCTCCCTGCTGCTGGCAGCCGCTTTGCTCAGTGCCCCCTCAGCTCGAGGAACTCCCTGTGTGCATGAGCTTCATCCCCAGCTGTGGTAAAGCAAATAAACAAGTAAATTAGGCCTGCAAACAAGAAAACGTGCTTCCCAGCCAGCCTTTCTCATTACGTTTTTCTAAGCAATTCTTTTGGTTTATAAGGTTTTATTTTTCAGTCTAAACTGTGACTGTATGTTAAGGACGAGCAGTTTCTTCACACCTTTCTTAAGTCGCTGTAAAGAGTCCGGGTGGTGGTTGCTGTGTTGTGGTGAATAATCCCCTGTCCTCTACATCACAGACAGATGCTGGCTGCAAGACAAAGAACTGGAAGTGAGTGTGAGCAGATTTATAAAGTTGTGGTAGGGGAAGGGGGATATGACAGAATTAGGAAGGGACAAAGTATTGGAAAATCAGAATAGATTTCCAAAATAATTTTTAAGAGGCTGTTGTTAGTGACAATGTTTTAACACAGTGTTTTGTTTCTAGGTGAAACAAAAAACAATATGTTCATAGCTCTCTGATGCAGTTCAGAGAAAGGGAGCAGGGATGAAAATGGTTGGGAGAAGGTTGATATTTAGAGGAGAATTTGCATGGTCTGCTTTACACAGCAATCTCACATTGGTAAAGCTGAAATCAGGACACGTGCACACACGAGCCAATTCAGAACAATTTACTGTATCTTCTCTCCTGGGTGCTGGAGAGCCATCAGGAGCCCAGGGAGAGCAGCCCTCCAGCACGAGCACAGAAAAGCAGCTGCCCCAAGCAGTGACAGTTCCCTATTAGAGCTGCCCCACAAGCATGGCGCAGAAGCACAAAATACAATTCCATTCCATTTTATCTGCTCTCAGAGAAAACACAAGATTAAATAAGTCTCACCACTGCTAACTACTGCCTAACAGTAGAAAGGATGAATGTTCTGCCTCCCTCTCTCATCAGGCAGTTAACTGCACGCATCTTTTGCCAACCACATGTACTTTGTGCTTCAGCAAATTTCTTTTAGCTGACAGGAATAGGAGTAATGTGGTTCATCAATCGGGCTTTTATCCTGTTTCATCAAACTTCTTAAGCTTTCTTTCCCCTGGCTTTCAGATTTCTTCCTCAATCTTCTATCTCTTCCTCTCCAACCTCCTCCAAAGAGCACGTTGTACAGTGGTTTTCTTCTGCAGAAACCAGACTTATGCGAATTACAGCATAGGGGGATCTGCTTTGCAGTGACTGTTAGCCCTTGGGTATCAACAGATGCTTTCTATGCGAAGGAAAAAGCAAATCTATTCACATTTGTATTGTGTGTTATTGTTCAAAGTCTGGTATTGAGATCAAGGGGGTCACCCAACTGAAAGCCATCCCATAGTAGTGCTTTCTTGCTGTACAGCAGACTGGTTTCCAAACAGATTACTGGCCCTGGCAAGAAACAGCAAAAGTGTACTCCAACCCTTAATAAAAGAACCTTTTTCAAGAAACTAGTATCATCCAAGTAGTTCTGAGGTTTTAGGTGGTAAGGCAATAGCACAAAATTTGTGTTCTCCCAGTTTGGATTAATTTCTGCTAATTGATTTAAAATCTGGTTGGTGGTATCAGGAGGCCTGGTACCGGGTTGGTTGGTTGTTTAATTCTGTCCATAAATCTGCCACTCCTGCTTTTCTGAACTCAGGGGTTTTTGTTTTAATGTTTACCAGCTTTACAGAAATGTGCTGTAATTGTTTTTTTCCAGGGTGGGGTACACATGTGGGAATCTGTCTGCTGGACATGCCAGTACTGATCCCAGTGGCCAGGTGTAGGTAGCCCAGTGTGTGCTCTCCGCACCACCCAAGCTGATGCTTAGGCAAATGCCAGTCTGGAAGTCCCAGCCAGCCTTCCTCTCCATGGCCCTGCCACCAAGCTGGATTGACTGCTGGAGCTGGCTGGCACCCAGCTGGTTCTATGTGCAACCAGGACTGCCTCTTTCCGTAGATGTGGCTCTACGTGACCTCGCATTTACACTGTGATGCAAATAAGCCATTTTGATAGCAAATATTATTCATACAATGGTATTTCAAGTCTCTGTGTTATTTCTGACATTGCACCTTATCTCATAATTTTTTTTGCGTTTACAGAAAACTCCTTTTCTCTTTAACCATATATCAAAGGTACCCATTCTCAATGAATTTGAATTCATGGCTCACTTGGCCTTCATAGGAATATAAAGAGATGGTGTCTGCTCTTGAAGCGAAGTTTCAGTATTTGGTTGCAATTCCGGTTTATTACAGCTGGTGTCAGTCATAAATCCTCTCAGACTTCCATCCTTAAGTGGAAAGCTCATCAAATGACTGATTTACATTTGCTGTGTTTAGTGTTTGCATTTAAAATAGTTCAGCACGTTGTTTAGAGATTTTAAGCAAAAATTCAGCTTCGTTTCATCAGACTCGGAACACGGAGATGAGTCTTGCCAGACCTGTAGTACATTGTTACCTAATGCTTAGAAATAGTTTATTATTTCTTGTGTTCTGTGCCACTTATTGAGGTCTCGTCCCTTCCCGAAAGCCAAAGATTTCCTGTCTGCTGCAGTCACAGGGACTTTTTAAAATGAGAGTAGCAATGGATATCATGTCAGACTGCATTGGATACTGCAGATTGAAAGGTTATCATTGGGGAGCTCACCCACATGATAATCTAATTAATATTTTTAAAACTTTGTCTTTTTTTCTTTCTTTTTTTTTTTTTTTGGCAGACCCTACCCTTTTTATTCCTAAGCAATGTCCAGAATAATGCATCCTTGAGCTGGATGGGAATCTTGCTTACATTTAAACATTAGCTGATAATAATTTTATGCATCATGTAAACCTTTACATAATGAAGTGCTTTGGCATTCATCTCATGCAGTAATATTTGCTTTTTGATGACAAGCTAAACTGTCACTGGTGTGTGCAGCATTCCAAATGCCCTCTACCATTACAGCCTGATTTGCTTTGAACTCTGTGGTTGCATTTTAAATTAATAATATAATATTAAAGCACTTATTAGAAACAGCAACTTCTGAATGCTTAGCCCTTCCCAACTGGAATATCTGTGGGTTAAGTGTGACTTGATCTAAAGAAGTGCTATTTTCCTTTTGTCTCTCAAAGGACTTTCTCCCTGTTATTCCACAAGTGAATTTGACCCTCAGTTTGCAAATCCCCACTCTTCTTTCCTTCTCATATGCAATGTTCTGTGACAAAAGAAATATAATGTTCAACCTTGGTTTGTCTTGTTAACAGCATGTGGTTAGAATATTGTGCTGCCATTTCAGTAACATTTTTACACTTGTCCCCTACTGTCTTGGCTGGTTGCCAGCACGGTAATTTATGCTTTGTTTGCCTCCAGATGTGATTACTGCTTTTCTTTCCTGGATGGGCTCTCTGAAAGAGTTCTTCACACATTAAAACGTTGAAGCTCTTAAATCAGGGACTTGCTTAAACTAATTTTCAGTGAAAATGAGCGTAAAAATTCCCAAAGGAGCAGACAACACCTGGATGAAATTTTGATTTCAATAAAAAATGAGAAACTAAGCTGTCTTGGCTTTAAAATGATGATGTAAGCTATTAGAGATTCAATATAACCTCATCTTTTTAAGTGCAGCCCTGGGCTATATTTTCTAGTCGAGGGAGACTTTTCTGTGCTGCTTAGTATGTTTAGTGAAAACTCACACTTTCATGGTGAAAAGGCAGCTTAAACAGAAGATTTTTATAAGGCTTTGATTTCTTTCTTCTTTCGCTTTAAAAATTACTTTAATGCCTATTTTAATATATGTTGAACTTCAAGGAAGTTAGAATTTTATATTCCTAATCAGTGCTGCATTCAGAGCACTTAACCTTACAAATATATTCTGTTTCAAGTAAGACTCCCTTTCCTCTGCTTCCTCAAGCACCTGCAGATAATAGTTCATCGAAATGAGTTATGATCATGGATGTTGAAGGTGAGCACAAAAATAATCATGCTTTAGAGACCAAAGCTAAGAATTTTGAATAAAAAAAAAAGTGTTAGTTTATTCTTGGATTCAGCCCTTCCTCCCCACTACACATGCTCTTGAGTTTCTTGGGTTTAGTTGTACGTTGCTTCTGACTTCAGTATGAATGATAGACTTAGCACAGTTTTCCATAAGATGTCTCAAGAAAACACATTATTAATTTGGAGTAAATAGGAACTTTTTTGTAGGAAATGGCTTGGATTCAGACATCTGGAGAATGGAAGCATTATGTATTGACCTGTTGTAATTTGCTATGATGCTGGTAATTTCATATTCATTTGTCTTGGTACAGGTGGAGAGAGTATTGCATTTAAAAACAGAACTGCTTGTGCTGTATTATTTAGAACAGTACTCCAAAACCAGAAAAGAACCACTGCAGTTATACCTAATCAAGCAAGATGCATTCCAGTTCTGCTGCCTTCAAGTACACGGGGTCAACACGTGTTCATTTGCAAAGACTTCTTCACATCTGTAGCAGCAGGAGGCAGATCACCTGTGTAACCACATACAGGTAGTGCAAAACTGCCCCACCAGTGACAGGAATTGGTGCTTTTTGCAGAGTAACTGGACCAGTTCATCTCTGAAAGTCCAGGGCCCAAGGCAAAAAGGGCTTCTTAAAATTAAATAAATAACTGGAGAAAACCGTGGAATAACAAGGTGCATGTCTAGCTCACAATTCTATTTATTAACAGCAGGACTGTGCACTGCTGGTTCTTTAGAATGTGTTTGTGCTCCCTTCAATTACTTGCTGAGAGCCGCTCAGATCGAGCCCCTGTGTCATTGTTTGTATTGCACAGAACATGAATCGAGTCTGTCACACTTTTGATGTGGCTGCCAAGTCAACAGCACAGTCATTGTAAGTACTTAGCAAAACCCCCTCCGTGTTTTCTACCAATGCAGACAGAACAATTTTTGCCCCTTTGCTTGTTTTTATCACTCTGTGGAAGATTCCTTTAAAAGTGACATTTATTTGTCAGCTGAAAAAAATGATCTTGTCAGGTGTTGTTCTTAATTATAGATTTTGAGATTTATGAAGTTCACTTTTTGTTTTTCATTTCAGGACATATTGTCTCAAAAAGCATAAAGTAAATATTACAGCCAGCATTGCATTTTTGTATTTTCTTACTTTGGCAGTTTCTTTTTCAAATTCCTCTACGTGTAAGGAATCAGATCCAGCAGCAGTCCTTCCAGAAAGCAGAGGTTTGGACAGGTAGATGTGTACTGAATCCCAAAATACAGTTAAATACAAACTATCCCAATCTCTTTATGGGAGAATATTAAGCTGACATTGTCAGTTTAATTTCATCAAAGGCATAAATGTCCTGTTGCCCCAGGGACTCCAGGAAAAGGTATTTTCAGTTTTGGTCATTATGCCAGGCATAACAGTCTCTGTTCCGAATTGGTGTTATGGGCTTAAAATAGGAAAAGTAGTAGCATGCAGGATGCAGTATATAGCAAAAATCCATGCACTTTAATTTGGGATGTCTGTAATGGACAAAAGCTCCAAGGCAAGATAAAAACTATGGTAAAATTCCAGCCCTGGAAATTAGGTGGTCTTCGTTTCTGTATCTAATACTGTTAATCTGGCAGTTTTCATTACACCATGGATTTGGTTTTGCATTCCTTAGAGTTCACATCGGTCCTGACTGAATAGTTGATGCCCATGTCACAGTTTAAGACCAAATGGTGGTGCAGAGACTGAACAGATTTGGGTACCAAAGAACTTCACTCACAGATTTATGTAGTCTTTGAAATTACACGTCTCCCCTCTTCTGTGGAAGAGATGGCACAGCCCAGGAAAGAAACCAGTGGGTTAGCTTAATTGTTCCAGCCCTGCCACATCCTCCTTTAGCTGTGACCATCCTCTTCCTCACAGGTGTCCCTGGAGATTGAAGCCATGATCCCAAACCCTTCTGCAGGGCTGTGTGTGCCCTGGCTGCTCTCCCTGCAGGGCTCCAGGCAGAGAATTCCTGATTTTGGGCTGGCTGGTTCTTGCACTCAGTGCCTGAGAACTGGCTCGCTGCGGCTGGTGCTCACAATCTGCTCCTCTCCAAGGCTCCCCTCTGTAGGTGACTTCTCCACTCTCATAACTAAATTACTCCCTTATGCTGTAGGGTTGAGCTGCTACAGCAGATTGTTTTCTTTAAAACAGGTCTGCAGTGAATTTCTCAAACCTGTTCATAATCATTCTTTAAATGTCAGGTACTAATCTCGGAATTACTGGATTTAGATTCCCACCTACAGCCCATTTCTCTGATACCTAATAATAACCATCAACAGTTAATTTTCTATCTCCCTTATTACATTTAAAACAAACAATCAAAAAGCTAACTGCATTGCTGCTGCTGACATTGGCCATAAAGCTCCAGCTGTACGCTTAGTGCAAAAAAATGAAATAAAATTCAACTTCACCAACAACCACTCCCACATCCCCAGCCCCGCTGAAACAGCAATAAGAAGCCCTGCGGCTTTACAGAATGCAAAGATTTCTCAATTGGATTTGATACAATTTATTTCCAGTAAGTTTTACAGTCAGGAGAAAAATTAAAAAGTTGCTCTGTTTAGAGCATAATAAAAAAATAAAATTTAATGGATTCATTTGCATTTTTCTATCAGTTATCCATGATTCATACTTACATCTTGGAATACAATACGTAGATGAGTCATACAGAGAAACAGCCTCTGCATAGGAAATTACACTGTCATTTATAAGTAACATTGCTTTCCCAAGCTGAAACAACGATGGGCCACAATGATCACAGATAAATCTCCGCTGACTTGGAGCACTTGTTTAGAAAATCCACCCCCCTCTGCGAGTGTGAAACCAGAGCCTGACTCAGAGCATATGGAGCCTGCAGTTCCTAACTCCCGTTAGCTCTGGGGATCCTGGGAACCTTTCAGGTTCACCACTTCGGCTAATCTTTTTTCTTTGGAACAAGATATGTTAAAGGACACCTTGCACTTGGGTGTTCTGACTGAGCCTCCTTGCAGGGCTATTCTTCCCTTTCTCGGAGCCCTGTGTACACCTGGAGTCAGGTGTCAGGCTCCTTGTCTGCTACAAGCGAACTCCTCCCTTAGCACACACTTAGCAAGCTTTGAAAGAGGCTTGGTGAGGACAGCAAAGTCAGGAGTGTGTGCCAGGACAAGGTGCCTCGGGATGGGAGTGCCGGTGTGACAGCCAGGGGCTGTCCCACATGCCCCAGGGAGCTGAGCAGGGCCGGCCCCAAGAACTGTGGTTGCTGAAGCACCCTGCTGAGGGAGATGGAACTACTCCTGCTCTTGTAAGACCTTTGATGAAGCAGTGTCCCTTGTGCATTAACACGGTCTCTGAAATCTGGAGGCTTGTTCCCTTTTGTATGAGATCGTCATTCAAGACAGAAGGAATGAAGCCCAAAAGCTTCCTAGTTTTTCCAGGATGCTCTTGAATATTCCCAAATGATGGAAACGGGAGAGAGAGAGAAAATATCATACCAACAGCATCTGTTGACTGCCAAATGCGTTGTAATTCTCTGGCCTTTTAAATAAATGCTTTTCATATGCCTTGCAAAGCCTGCAAGAGGAGGAACTAAACATACCAAGATTTGAAGCCCTGTGCTCAAGAGGCTGAATATCATTCAGACTGTGGTTTCTGAGTTCAAATATGAGCAAACCACAAATTTTCCCAAATCTGGAAACACAAGACTGCACACCTTTAATCACTGGTATATAGTTTACCTGACTAGCATTTTCAGAGCATCAGTAAAACCCACAGAGGGAAAACAGACATGAAAACTGGAGTGTATGCATGGAATATTGGTGATTATGTTATATATGCATCTGAGATTTTTACTTCATTCAAGTCAGGATCTAATCCAGCTCCCATTAAGTCAGTGGGAATTTTGCCAGTGAAAACAATAGTAACAGGATCTGGCCAAAATAATTTAATCCACCCTCTTCAGCTGCTGTGCTCACAGCAAGAATGTTGCCATTAAGAAGTTTATATGGACATAAATATTCACTTTAATTTCCTAGAGTTTGTCTACTTGCTTAAAATTGCATTTGTGATTAAAAAAAGAGCAACACAGTGTACTATGGCAGCATTTTAATCACTCTAGGTTCAGGAATAAATAGAAAAACATCTTAAATATTTTATACAGATTATATTGCAATTTTGAATTAACAATTCATTTTGGAGTTGTTTATATCTCTTTCTTTCTCTGTTGGTTTATTTTTCTTCTGTTCGTTCAGGTTTCCAAGCTACTGTGTGAGAGTGATTGTGATGGGTTTGGAATTTTTTCTCCTATAATAGCATTCTGGAAGATTGTCACCATGCATGTTGTATCACTGAATTGCATCTTGCCTCATGCTGTGATTTCATTCCAGGAGGAGGAAGGGTTTATTGGTGTATCATACTAAGACTACGTTTAATGGACTGCTGTAAGCCTTTGAAGGATGCAAGAACATCAACATGGGGAAGTCTTTAGCAGCTGAAGCGTTTTTGAAGATTATTCAAAGGTTTACTACACCAGATCCTGCTCATCAGTGCTGCCCTTTGCCCATGAACTTCATCAGGAGCTGCACCAACTGGGAATTACTCAGGTTTAGCTCCTTGGCTTAGAACTTCCTCAGGGAGAACAAGATGCCTCTTTTGGAGACCTGGTGGCTTTTGCCCCTGTACCTGGCATCTTCTCTGAGCTGACTACCCTTAATAATTCTGCAGCTCTGTGCCCTTCCTTTCCTTCCCACTGCAGGAGCAGCAGTGAGCCCTGAGCTGTGAATTGCAGCTGCAGTCAGCCCTTCTCAGAGCAGGCCAGCACTGATGTGCTCCAATACAGACCCCAGGATGTCTCAGGAATGCGGAGAAAATATAGTTCTGCTATTGGGGAAGAGCTTGGGAATCTGTTGGAGCTGACCAGGAGTGGCAAGGGGTGCGTTTGGGGCTGTGCAGCTGCTTGTGCTGCTCCCAGGATACTGCTTCGCTTTACAACCTGCCCTGTGTGCCCCTGCAGACACCAGTGCAGGGATCGGGTACATTGCACCTCCTGACATTGCCACTGAGAGCATTTAGAATTTGGAACAATTGTCTCTGGTTTGTTTCTCTGGCAGCTTGGCAGTCAGGAGGCAGAAGCCAGCTGGACAGAATGCACATGGTTGTCATTTATGAGTAACCACAGGTCTAAAAGCACCTTGCACTGAAGGTGGCCATCTCCTGTCCTAGGAAACTTCAGTGCAGAGGATAAGCATATTGTCCATGCCTCCCAATATTTTTTCTCCTGATGCCCCCACAGCCTTGAAATATTATCTTGTCCTGTGTTACTTATTGTTAAAAAGTCACTTAAATTTCAACTCTACTCCTGCTCTCCCTCTCCTTCTTTTCCTCCTAGATATATTTTCTCCAGTTTCTGAAGCCTTGAAAATCTTCGGGGGTTAAACTAAGGCAAGAACATACCATGCATCTATTTTAATGCCTCCTTATGGCCTCAAAACAATGTCTAATATTGCTGTTCGTCTTGGGCAACCTGAGTTTCCTCTCCTAAACAAACAAAAGAAAATCATCTGGGCGGAGCCTAGTGCAGGCAGAGGGGCGAGGCAAACCATGGTTAACACCGTGTGTGCTGGCCGTGTGTGGGTGTCCAGCTGCCTCATGCCCCCACTGAGAGATTGGCTATCTTCACCTCCTCGTAGGACAAACTAAATCGGGTTTGCTCAGTCTATTATTCTTGCCAGTCCTTAGTCTCAGTGATGGTACCCAAACCCTTCCCTTTGCCATTCCTGCTGACTTTGATATTGTAGCTGGCTTTTTCTTTCCTTCATTGTCTAACCTTGGTTCCCAGGACTATCTCTATACAGCAGTATAGAGATATGTGTATTAGTTTTCTGGGTTGGTTTTTTAAAATTAATATTATAACTGCAGAGGCTGTTACCCAGGAAATATTTGGATCATTTCACAGCAGATATCTGAATCCTATTAGTGGGTAGTGAAGGTTACAAAATTCTCATACTCTCTCCTAAAAATATTTGGGAGGATTTTATGTGTGCCTCTGCAAAACCATTTAATTCTGTATTCTGACTATCTGGTTATAAAGTTGATTGTATATTAGATTTGGTTTATGAAAGAGACAGCAAAATTCAATGCATTGAATTAAAGTCCTGAATAGGAAATATAAAAACATTCCTCCTGGATATACTGAGTTATGAGTTCTATGACTGAACATTATTTTATATTTATATTTGGTGAATTATTTATTCCAAATAGATTAATTATAAAGATGACTCTGAAAACAAAACAAGATCTTTCAATGTATAGTTGCTTGATTTTGGGGGTGGGTGGTTTTTTGATTATCTAATCTGTTGAGAGAATCCATGCATCTTTATTATACTACTTAATGGCCTGGAAACACATTACAACAGCATAGTAGTTTATTTATAGCTATATAAAGTTGAATTACTTTTAATGAGACATTTGCATACAATTATTGCAATCACACTGAAATGGAACAGCTACCTCAGCACATTTTTGAGACTTTGGCTCAAGAACTCCAAGGATTTCCCTTTGCAGCTGCTGGGAAAAGTAAATTTTTTTACCCACGCTCCAGACTGCAGTACATGCACTACCACTGTTTCTGGAGGGAGGGAGCCCATGTTGTTCCAAATTAAACTGTAAACACTGATTCCCCTGAGAAGTCCAATACACTCAGTGCAAAATACAAGCAACCAATGTTTTTATGGATGTCAGCTCTCATAGTAAGTCTGTTTTCTGTTTCAATTAATATTTTGCATAAATCAGTGTCTCAGTAAAATAAGCAATACCACACCAAAAAGAACACAAGGCAACTGTAATTAAGCCATATGTTTAGTAATGTGCTGAACAAACAATGGAAAAAATCACTCTTTGGTTACTAAATCAATTGTAATCAACCTCATTCCGCCCACTCATCCACCTCTATGAGGGGATAATACAGCTGTAGATATCAGGAACAAATCCAGCAACTAAATTAATAAAGCAAAATTGGTGGTTCAGCTACACGTGTCAGCATGAATGTATCTCTCCCTACAGCTTTATCTCTACAAACATAGTTTTGCTCCCAGAGGGCACTTTAAAATCCATACTGTTAAAATAAATATAAAGAAATTACTCAGCTTTATAATTACAGCATCATTTAAGAATTTCTCTGCCTTTTGCCAAATGGTTTGAAATATGATGGATTATTGCTAACAATTATTTATCTCCAATAGTCACATACAACCTATGGGCTTTAATTTATATCCAGTGAATAAGGCTATCGGAATATCTGGTTTGCTGTCAGGCAGCTTGTCAAGCTCACAGTGATGGCCTGAGAGAGGGGATTCGTGGCACAGGGACTGCCATCACATGGTGTGGGACAGCAGGTCAATCTGATTCTGCCACTTCAATGTAAATACTTGATAGTAGAGGGTCATCTTTCATCAAACCTTCCCTCACAGATGTGGCAGAGGAAAGGCATTTCCTGCCTACCAGAGTGAGGGGGAAGATGCAAGGGATGGGTTTAACATTTTCTGGAGCCTGAAGTCAAAAACTGCATTCTTGTTAGCTTGGCAAGTGGTCATGGCTGCTGGCTGTTCTGCTGTGGTGTATCACTGGTTCCTGCCACAAAGGAGTGGTGCTGATAATAGGAAAGCATGGAAGAAGTGCCTGCTCCATGTCCATTGTTAGCAGTAGGGAGCACGGCAGCACCCTGGGCTCGAGGCAGCCCCACTGTGCCTGTCTGGGAGCCAGTGTGAACAGAACTGGAGCGCACACGGAACCCTGATTCGTTTGTGTGTGTAACAGACGCGGGTGGAATACATACACGGGCTTTTATAACCCTCGGGAGCTGCAACAAGGGATGTCAGCTCAGTTACCAACGGCTCTGGTTTGGCTATCCTGCAAATTGCAGTATTCATGTATGGCAGGAAGTGCCTGGGAATTCATTTCAGGTGAAGTGCACACAGATAATGTGGTTAATGCTTTTATCTTATTAACCTGTGACTATTAGTCGGTGAACTATTTAAAGAGCTAAGCGCTGTTTAACGATAAAGGACATTTCCTTGCTAGCTGTTTAATAGTCTTCAAAGAGTAGAGATGGCTTATGGGCATAAAAAAGAAAGAAAGGAAGAAGCAAAAGTTTCTAATTCCTGGGTTGAAATTCCCTGGAGGTGTTTGTCCAAAGAAGGAAAATCCAGATCCCCAGAGCCTATTCTTTAAGAGAATGTAAAACTGCATTACTTTTCTGTATTTTTTATGTAAGATTCCACTAATCAGGATTTCCTGGATAAAGAAATGTCAGCTAAATCTTAATTTTTGCTGGCTTCCCACAGAGTAGCGATTATTAAATCCAATAAATACCTCCTACAAATATATATATGCAATGCTAAAAGTGTAATTCTTATTGTAGGGGAAAAAAGCTTTACAGCTTTACTTTTAGTTTATAAATATTAATGAAATAATTTTTAGTAGAGCCTTGTAAACTTAGAAGATATCTAGAAAGTGTATGCAATTATTAAATAATGTAATCAAGAGTTTGAAGGAAGTGGAGACAAATCCTGAAAGAAAATTTAAGTTTGCTTGGATGTTGCAGTTGAAGCACAGGCAACGCAGAAAAAAATGGAGGTCCAAGTCAGCACTCCGGTTGAGGGAAATGATAAACCCCCCCCCTTTTATTTAATTACAGGCAGGCCTTACATAATCCCTGCATTGGTCTATGGCAGGGATCATTGGTCCCTGGTCCAACCAACTCTCCAAGTGATTGGCCAGACCCCACACCACCTGTTTGGCTCCTAATAGGACACACCTGCAAGGTGTTTAGAAAACCATCTTGCTTGGTGTGTTGAAACCAAGGACTTAACAGAATACTTGCAAAATGGTGGATTTTTCTCTGCCAGCAGCTTTTCAGCATCCACACTTGGAAGGTTCAGATACATACCTTCAGTGATTTTGAAGAACATTTTGAATTCTAAGTTACATTAGTGCCTTGATGCTACTGAAAATGTTGGGTGCCTAGTTTTATATCAAAATCATTTTAAAAACCATTAGTGGTTTGACCAAAACCACAAAAAATACTAAGAAGTGAAGTTAAGGGCTGGAAATAAAAGTCCTTATTTTCATTTTTAAGATTATTCTGCCATAACTCCCCTGTGTGCATTGGACTGACTTTGCTCCAGCTTTCTTTACTCCAAAAAGATACAAATGTGATGTGCCAGTAAGTCCAGCTTTGAATAGTCAGTGAAATTGCTCTGTAGGATCTGTGGATGATGATGAGATACTAGGCACAGACATCACTGGACCTTATGCACCCAAGTCAGCTGAAAAGTCAACTGCAGCAGCAAGCTCATGTCTCCTGCTCCTGCTTTGAATGTTTGGGGATAGAGGCTCTAGTAGCACCTAGACAAAGACAACATTAAACTACAGAGAAACTGCAGTAGTGTGGAGGAGTGGCCAGTGGCTGTGGCTGCAGATCTGCAGTGGGAACGGACAGGTGCCTTACAAAAGCCTAATTACTTCTTTCAATGTTTTATTGTAAGGTAGAATAATACAGAGTATGCAAATACTCCTGGCATTGGAATCCCATGTTATTCCTTTAGCATACAACTGCTCTTCTAGGGAATGAGTTGGGTGCAACAATGTGGATTCTGCTGCACCAAGGTGAGACAGGTTTACTAATGAGAAGCAATTGAAGGAATCCTGATGAGTAAGTAAATCTATCTGCATGGCATAGGCAGTGAAGGCAAGGGTTAAAAATGATCCCAACAGTTCCCACCAGACCTGAAGTCATTCCAGAGTGAGTAGCAGCCTACTGCTTCTTGCATTCCATCTTTTCTTTATTGGCAGACGTAGAGTATGGGAGATATTGTGACCATATGAAATAAACCCAGGTGTACCAAACCGGCCGTGTGGCAGCTTGTTTGAGAGGTCAGGTCTGTGAGCTGGTGGAAGGGGCCACATCTCTCCTGGTGTCATTGGCTGGCGCAGGGCAGTGCAGGCCCCCGAGTGTTGCACTGACAGAAGCGATGCCAGGAGGGCTCACGCAGCTGAGGGCTGGGAGGCTGAAGGGGATGTGAGGCAGCCCCGAGGCAGCTGCCCTCCAAACGGCAGAGCTGCTTCAGCACGTGTTGCTGCCAAAGCTCTGCAGGGACATCGGGACACTGGTTACTGCTGGGCAGGGGACGCTGGAGGAGCTCTGACACCTGACTGCCTGGCACCCTGCCGGTGCCACAGCTCTGCTTGGCTCTCTCAAACTGTGCTTCAACCCATTTAAACCCTTTGTGTCTTACAGTGGTACAGGCACTGTGAAGTGAGGGATGCTCAGGGGAATCTCTGAGTCTCCCCCATCTGGGCCAGCAGACTGAGATGTGGGGCATCAACTTCCTCCTACGAGTGGAAGCACTGCCCTACTGAAATTACAAAAAGCTTGGAGGTCCTACGGTGTGTTTACATACATTTAAAATGGAGTGAATCAAATGGAAGTAAAAGATAAAGAGAACAAATATGGACCTCACGAAGATTTATAACATGTCAAAACTCAGGAGAAAAATTTGCAGTAATGATCTAGCAGATGAAAATAAGTTACTTTGCATTACTAATGGACAGTTTATATTACAAAGCCACTGTCCCATATTGCACAGTATGCACACATTATAGAACGTCCTCCCTATCTCAAGTAGATAAATAACATTAGCACAAAGCCAAGAAGATTTATAGCATGCATGAATCTCTCTCCATTACTCTTTTCTGACGAAGTTTCTGTAACTCTTTCTATTGCACATGAATTACTTCACTGGCCAGGCTAATTCCCGGAGTAACTCCCTTGGCTCCAGTGGAAGTACTCCAAAGACGATTTTGAGGTGTACACTAAAACAGGTCATACAGGGAGTAGATGGATGTTATAAAACAAAGTACTCATGCTAATTGGCAATGGCATCATCCCATCAACCCCAGAGCAAGTGGATTGTTCCTAGCCTCTGTTACAGATCTCTCTACTACAGACCAGTCATTTCTTTCTTTTCTTTTTCTATTGCTTGTATTCTAAAGCAATTAGCTTCTTGGAAACTATTTTTCCTTTCATCTGGAGACAGATGCTATTTCTGCTTATGTTTTTGTAGTTGCTACCTAATATTACTTTGGTTGTTCTGGTAGAAATGCCCCGTTGTACTTAGACTGCCTGTCACCTTCCAACTAAAGATCCCAAAGCACATGGCCCGTCTCATGCCTCCCAACGCTCAGGAGGTAAATAGATAATTTTACAGATATTTAATAGAGAAGAGGAGTTCAAATTCTGTCTTGTCTGGAAAATTCTAATGGGTTTAGAGTACTTGCCTTGTGGGAATGGTCCTTGCACATTCACATCCCAGCTGCTCTTTCTGGTGGAAACCTGAGCGTTGCTTGGTGGATCTAAATGGACTGTGCATCTAAAAACCTGTGCACCTAAATGGACTTTCTGTTGTGGGTGGAGGTTACATCAGTGCACTGATGGTTTGTGTATGGGCCTGGATCTGCTGCAACAAGCTGTTACATTTCTTCCTAACATGTGTTTCGCATCACTGCAGAATTAGCACATCATCACACAAATGATCAATGCCGAGTTCAGTCCAGGAGGGAACCAAATTTAAAAGGAAACTGCATATGCACAACTTCAGAATTTTAATGGGAGCTGCTGCTAAAAGACTCAGAAAAATCCTGGCACATATTGAGGTAAGAAACATGTCTTTACAGTTTTAAAATTTCAGATCAAATTTTTCCAGAGTTCTCAGCAGCATTAATCAAGATGGAAAAAAAAAAGCCAAAGTTGTGTTAATTACGCATGTGTAACAGCCTGGGAAATGTGGAAAATCTTAAAATTATAAGAAAGGAGTTTGATGTTCTATTTAATATTTAATTTCATTGACACCCCCCGCCCCCCAAATTAACAGAAAGCGGAATTGTGTCTGAACTTCTTGAAATGCATATGGACTGACACTAAGTATGAACGTTTTCAGTCTTAAAGGAATAAAACTGAGAAAATGGCAAGCAATCAGAAACAAAAGTTACATTACATGCCTAACTATTGTATCTATAGTGGCCACTACTACTGCCATTATAATACACAAGAGAATTTGAAAGCATTTAGATTTGCCTTTTCAGCTGACAATCTGCCGCAGGTGCTGTGCTATTATAAATAACTATTCAGCTGTTATGTGTTATTGTCTAAATCACCATTTTGAACCTGAAGTATAAGCTGTACAACCCATAGATCAAATCTAAGAAATTGGCTCTTGTTTACAATGTAGTTATTTTAAAGGAAGAAAATACCCAGTAAATCAAACTCACAAAGAATTTTAATTATGCTACTTGTTCCTAGGAGCAGTATTACAGTTTTACATTCCAACACTGTGTGCATGGGAAATGTAATACACAACACCTGTTAACAATACATACTCTGATGAATGCTTGGCTAAAAATTGGTTTCTGATTTTTTTTTTTAATTATATAGGGTGGAGAGAAAGAAGATTGAGTCCGTTTTTTTCTGTAAGCAGACAAGTAGTATCTATTTAGTATAATGATTTACATTTTACCATCAGATGAAATCATACAGGGAATTTTTTTGGTCTAATACAGAAATAATTATGATTGCTCTATCATTATTACATGAGTGATAATAGGATTTATGCATAGCAGCAAAAGGTGTAGGTAGCACTGGAAAAAATGTTTCCATTATAATCCCCTACTTGCAGGCTCTGATTTTAATTCTCATTTGGCATCAAAAATTTACATGGTTGAGTTCAACTTAAAAAATGCTTTATTTGGATTGCATTCAATTTCTCTATATTTTCAACAAAACTTTTCACTGTGGCTGTGAGAAAAATATTTCTCTGGTATGTGTATAAAACATCCAGTTACAGTTTATACTTTGAAATGCAGCAGAGGCAGTGAAAATTTAAATAGTCATTTATCAAGAGTAATGTCTGGCTTGGGTAACATGCAAAAGGTAGTTACCAAGAAGGAATGTGTGATCCATGTGCTCGTGTAAAAGCAAGAGGTAGAAGAAAAATTACATTGTGTGTGATAAACCCAGGAAATAAAACTTTGAGTCACTTTTGTGTAGGAAAGCCTAAAGCTTCTTTTGAAGCTTAGCCTGGTTTTGGAGCTTGATCCTCTTTTCATCAAAGGGAGTGTCAAAATTTACATCAGAGGGAATAAAGATGCAGAAATCGGAGTTGAAAGAGCACCCCTGATCCTCCATTTTGGGGACTTTCCATTTTTACTGCAGTCGAGTTCTAATTGCTAATTTTATGAATAAGTAATGGCTCAGTCCTCCCATCCTTTTGCTGGCTGAACTCCCGTGGCTTTGCCTGTGAATTGCTGAGCTGCTGCCCTGCCCAGGTGGCTGCAGTGCTGAGCTGGAGGAGCCCTGGCAAGGGATGGCAGCGGGCGGGTGAACCGCTGGTTCTGAGCACATGAAAGGTTGAGGAGAACAACTGCAAACATGACCCACGCAGCCTAACAAAGCCGTGTGCTTCTGAACACAAATGCTTTCACGGCAGGGTTCCCAGGGAACAAAGGGAGTTGTGGCCTTTACAAAGTACACAAATGGTAGAAATACTTGTACACAAAGTCTGACTCACAGCTCATGTACAGAATATGACAAACTTCTTAGTCTAATTCATTAACTCTAAATAATGTCCTTTCAAATGCCTTCCCCAGAAGCAGTTTCTATTGGAGCTATTTTTTATCCTTTTGCCACAGATTGTTTTAAAAGAATTATGGGAAATGACAGCAGTAGAACTAAAGTTCGATTTTTCACAGATGAAAGTACGAAATGCATGGAGTAATGTAATCCAGTCAGACAAGTGAGTAAATTATATCTTGGTTGCAACAACGCACCACTTGCTGAATATCAATAAGGATATGTTTCTTTCTTTAGAGTAAAAATAATATTTGCTGTTAATGTAAATGGTTCTGAATGTCCCTGGCAGTATAGGCACAGATGCCAAACAGCATTAAAATTGAGCAGAATCTCATATGTTTTGTTTGCGAGGAAGAGGAAGATCGTGTTCACAGATGTTAAAACAAGGAGAATGATTCCTTTTACTTTGCTTTACCATGATGAAACTCCATTAACTTCTATCATCTTCTTTCAAATTTCAAGTAAATGAGAGAAGCATAAGCTCCAGTTCAATGAACACTGTCAAACAGTGCGCTGGGGTTTTTCATTTTCCTTCTAAATTTCCTAGGATAAGGATGTGGGTAACTCTGCTCCCTGTGGACCAAAATATACCCCTGTTCTCCATAACCCAACAGTCAGAAGTGTCAGCAGAGTATACGTGAGCTGTGCCCCATCTCTCTCTTCCTTTGAATTTTGGGTTCCGAGATACTGAGGAACTCGAGAATGGGTTAGACTAATCAGACTTCCACTCTACAACAGGCTAATTCTGCCTCAGCTAAATCAATAAATTACTTTAATAAATACCTTATGGAAGCATTTGACCCCTGTTCTAGAAGAAAGCCATGAATGTTCCATATGACATCACACGCGGAGCTCGTGTGCAGTTAAAGTGATATTCTTAGCACGAATATATGTGCTGGCCTTGGGTCCTCTGCTCAATGAGTTTTATTTTTACTAGAAGTAATATACTTAAGCTCTCTAGAGCTCTGCAAATTCATTTTTTACATGCAACTACATAATCTTTTTGGAGTGAATATGGACATTAACTCCTCCTTGCAGCTCTCTATAAACATATGCTTGCACAGCAGATATTTCAAATTCAGAATCTGGGAAGGAAAGTGCTCCCAGGACTGATTACTGAGTTATATACCCTTTTATTTTAATGTACTTTGCCAAGATGAGTCCATAACCTCAAATGAGTCAGGGAAGAAGAGGGGAAGGGCAATAACAAACAGCTTCATCGTAATTTTTACCCTATTGCCTAGTGATCACGGAACAACCTTTATGCTTACACATTTAAGGAGACAACACGGACACGTTCTTCCTGAGCGTGCTCATCCACTCCTTGGGATTTGTACTCTATGATTCCAAGTACACAAGGAGAAGACACGTGACACCTAACCCAACTCATTACTTGGTTCTGGTGGCAGGGACACTTAGGATGTATTGCTAGAGTGCAGAGTAGCAAATTTCACTCTCTTGGATAGATCTCACTCTGTAAAATGGAAATACATATGACAGACTGACTCTCCAGGTGTTGTTGCCATATCTGGGATCCTGCTCCAAGATACCACTTAAACACGATGTTATGTCCCAGTAATTCAGGGTTGCCAGTCCTTATTAAATAGCTAAAGAAATATTGAGACACCTTGGAAGCTGTTTGTGTAGTCCACAAGCAAACGATTCACAAATAAACAAAAAATACAGTCCACTCTAGTATACAAGACAAGTTTTGTCTTGAGTAACTATAGTCTCTCTATTGAAAATCCCCCTGTAATTTCAGCTGGATGTATTTTTTCACTTGCTGCCCTAAATTGTTATATGTTTTTCTAAAAGCTGGTTAATATAATATGGAGAAGGTGGTAAAAAATCAATAGAGCTTCACAACAAAGGCATGAAAGGAGTAGAATATGAAATCTCTGAAAGAAATGATGTTCCCATTTGGGGGCAAAAGGGCAAGGTCAATGGAATCAGTGATTTTTTTGTTGTTGTTGTAGACTTCTCTGTGTTACTAAGATGTAATACTTCACACAGTTGTGTCTATCTTCTTTGGTCTGCAAACAGAATGAAGCAGTAGTTCAAACTGAAAAGTCAAGTTTTGTCTATCAAAATGAAATTTCAAGAGAGTTTGCCCAGAAGATTAATGTCTCATCTTTTTCGTGGAGTAAAATATACTCCAGTTCATGTAAACTTGCCAAGATTAGCAGTAGTTTATATCCTTAGAAAAGATACAGAGTAGATGGGAAGCCAAGCTCAAGTGGCAGTCTGAAGAGAGGATATATACATATATATTACATAGAACCAATACTTACGTATATGTTTAAGATATAGCATACCTTATATAGAATATGAACAGATGTAATACTGTATTTGACAAATTTTATCTCTATTTGCTATTATAACTTGTTCCATTATTCCATCTGAGGATTTTTTCCTCATGGCATTAATTGGCACGTTCTGTACTGCACAGTGTGTCCCCCGGAAGAATGCAGCTCTCTGTCAGTGAAACAACACTCTCAACAAACCCAAACCCTACACTATGCTTATGTTAAATTATTTGTCCATTGTCACCTGTGTATTTGTGGCTGTGTAAGACTTAAGGGGCTTAGAGTCATTCAGTGGTCAGTGCTCTTCTTTTTGTCTCTTGTCTTCAGTTTGGGACTTCTGAGTGGATTGTCCTGGTTTGAATAATGACTGTGAGGAGTCCTTGAGTTCTTCAGAAATTTTGGGTTTTGTTTTAGCAATTAGTGACCTTGAGGCAAGGTAGTTTGAAACAGCTGCGCTCTAAATTATCCATATTGCTTTATCTTACACATCAGGTCTCATAGTTTAGGGGTTTTTTTACTAAAAGGCACTTAGAGCGGAGAAAAACCTAAGCTTTCTTAGAGGGGAGAAAAACCTAAGCTTTTTTAGTTCATGCTGATGGTGTACTGCAATGTTATATGCACATTTACATTATTCCTACAATTTAATACATAGTAAGGGGCTGTCTTGAACTGCCAGGTTAAATACATTCCTATTTCTGCTTGAAGTTCTTGTTGGCAAGAAAAAGTACAGGTCCCCTGGAGATGGGCTACATGTTCTTTTAAGTCTTTTCTATCTAATTTTTAGGATCTCTATGAGCCTCGATTCAATTTCTTGGCAATAGATATAGCAGTCTTCTGGCTATGATCAAGAAGAGAACCAATCTAAAATTTGCTTTTATCCTCCATTGAGCCACTTCTCTTTATGGTGAGAGGATAATGGAATCATTGATAGAATACACGTTTTACTACTTTCATTTCTCCGTATGCATATTGTTTTGAATAATTGAAAAGTTACGATTTGCTACATTTAACTTGTACTTTCTTATTGCTGGGCCGAGTACTAACATTAGAAGTCTCTCAAAATCACTGTCATATCACATGGAAATTTTGCCTACCTATTAATTAAACAGTCAGGGAGAGATACTGAGCTAGACTGTGTTGACAAACAGTGAGATAATAAGAAGCAGCCTCTCTCCCTAAATAACTCAGAACTCTGTCTATCCTGCTGCTGATACACCAAGGCAGTTATCCTCTTGTACCTGTATCCCATTTTAATTGGATACTGCCTGAAAAATAGTAGAATTATCTTTTTGTTTTAAAAACAAGTTTCCCTGACAACCTGGGATTTGTTTTTCTTTTCCTAGTACATAATCATGACCAGAACTTTTTTCTGAAGGTGTGTATCTATATATGTAAAACAGGAAAACATTACCTAGAGGGAATGCTGTTCCCTGGATAGAGTATCTGTGAAGAATGTTATAAAGCAGCCAGGAGGGGATGATTAATTACTATGTTAATGCACTTATGTACAGTAATGCAGGGCTCTTTGTTAAGAGCCTTGTAGCACTAATGTCCTGTTGCTTTCACAAATTACCCATTTGTTACCAGGAGGGTCAAACCCCAATACTGTGTGCAAGTCCTCCACGCATGCCCATGGTTTTTTCTCAATTCTTGTTCCACAGGGCACGAGTATAAGCAATTTTTTGTCATGAGGGCTGGCAGCCAGGGGAGCTATATGTCCATCTGATGTTGATGTAACAAGCAAGGCTCCGCTAGGAATTTCCATCTGCTTTTCATCCTGAATTTGCCTATGTCTAATTACTGTGCTTGGTGATGCTTAACTAAAAGTGAATGGAAACGTGTTTGTGATTGAACATTTTCATAGGATCTCTGTCAGTAGGAGGATGCTTCTGTGGGCCTGGGGTTTACAAAACCTTTGCTTTGTAAAAGGCAACTTCTGAAAATTCATTCCTTTTCTTAAATTAATACGTTTCATTTACGCCTAAAATGCCAGGATCTCTGCTACGAGTAACAAAATCAGACTGAATCACCTTGGTTATTAAAACTTTGGAGGACTCAGTGAAATATTTTGGAGGACTTGCAGCTGCTGGTTGTGTTCCAATTGCAGGTGGCTTGCACCATCAAAGCTTTGCTTGCAGCTGTGACCTCTGTTCCCCTTTTGACATGGACTTGCGTGGTGCAGGTGAACCTGCTCCCTGCCCAAAAGATGTGGTATTGTGATGAAGAGGAAAGTATTTCTGCAAAGACAACTGTGTGGTTCACTGTGCAGGGAGCAGTGTGGAATTGCTGTATTTGTGATGCTTCAGTGCTTAATTAGCAAAATGAAGATCTGAGTACTTGAAGAAAATTGAGGGGACCAACCAGCTCTTTGCCCAGCCCCTGCCAGGGCTGAGTGTTAGTGGGCAGTGTGGTGGTTATCTCATACAGGCTGGAGGTGGCCCAAGCACCACGAGCTGAAGAGCTTTAATCAAAGAGAGAAGATAAAGATTAAGTGCTCCTTCCAAGATTGTCATGCACTGATACCCGCCTTGGCAAAACATCTCCCAAACCTGAACTCTGGTTGCTTCTCAGACAAACAGAAGAGCACTTACCATGTAAAGCCAGATTTTCAAATATGTTCTGTTTAAATTACATATGCCAGAACAGACACTTTCAGGAAGCCTTTGCATCTAACACAGCTACTCCAGTGGAGAAAGAGCTCTGCTGTTCTCCTCTAACCTGGAGTCTCTGTGACCATTAGAAATCATAGGAAATCTACCATGGTTACCTCTGGTAGGAAAGGACTAGGTCAGCGTTTTAAGTTCAGTATTTCTGTGTTGCACTTACAAATTTTGCATTTGAAGGAAATTGAAAAGCCACCTTAAATATTCACATACACACAAATGTGGTTTTGTAAACATGAAGGATCCACATGAAATTAGATGGCATGGCTTGATGAGACTATTGAATCATTCTTTTCTTTTTCTTTTTTTTTTTTATTTCTAAGCCTTCTGACACCAACCATCTAAAAATCTAAATTGAAAAGTAGGAAGTTTAGGAGCTCACTACTGGAAATGTGGTTTGAGCTTCAATCAGTGCTCAGCTTCAATCACCTGCTCAGTTTGGGTTTTGTGTAAGAGAGAATTCAGTCCTTTAATATTGAGCAAGAGAAACAGAATTAGATCTTTCTAAAGGCTTTGAGCCCCCAAGTCTTTTACATTGAAAATGTTCATGGAAGTCAATGGGCATTTTCAGTTCCAGAGGAATGCAGGGTTAAGTCTAGCATCTACCTGTTACCAACTAGGTAACATCATAACGAATGTACACAATGTTATATTGCATCCAAATATCACACTTAATTCCCCAGTTTTAACACCTTACTACATGCAGTGCTTGCAGATCTGAATAATGTTCTTATTTGGTTAGATTTATATACACAGTAAAAGGGGCAGTAACACAGCTGTACAGCTCTCAGCCACAGAGCACAGCACAAATTGTAGGAATTCACAGTGTGGGCTCTGTTTCTTTAAAATTCACAGTGTGGGCTCTATTTCTTTAAAATACTATGAATAATTCTACAAAACACTGCAGGATCCATCTCTCTGAACCTCAAACAGATTTCTGACTCCTTTTGGAAGCGCGATTGGTCTACATGTGTCAGCAAGGGTCAGGGTGTTTGAGCAGGAACAGGAGCTACAGACATGGTGAATCTCACACTATAAATCACAATCTTAGTGGATAATGGGCATGTTCTTGTCTCTTGTGACCCAGCTAGGACACAGGTACTGTAGTAAGTGGTTTGCACATTCTAAGAAACTGATGATGACAACCTTCTGAAGGTGGCAAACTGCTCCAAAGCAGTGGCAGAGCTTAAAACAGCTGCAGAAATCCCGGGAGGGCCTTGCTGTATGTGGGGCACTGCAAAGAAGCTGCTTTGTCTTACCAGCTCCCTCAGCACATCCATAAACTTTGCAAAGTAAGTTAGCTCTTTCTTTGTTCTCATTACTGTTCACCTACCAAATGCTACTCATTTTATTTGATCTTGCAGGTAACTGCTATTACTCTGAATTACTGCTGCTGCATGCAATAGCAAGCTGACAGAGAAAATGCTTCAAAATAGTTTTAGTTCATTACTGCTCCAAGTTTATTAAAGAAAAAGAAGCAGGAGCCTGGCCGTGCCGAGTCCGCAGCCGTGAGGGGAGCGGGGCCACCAGTGCCGGGGGCGGGGCGTGGTGAGGGCGGGGCGGGNATGGTGAGGGCTCTGGAGCGTCTCGCTTGTGACGAGAGACTGCGGCAGCTGGGCCTGTTTAGTCTGGAGGAGATTGAGAGGGGATCTCATCAGTGTATTTAAATGTCTCGCAGGTCAGGAGGATGGTGCCAGACTCTTTTCAGTAGTGCCCGGACGAGGAGCAATGGCCATAGACCAAAACAGAGGAGTTTCCATGTCAACATGAGGAAGAACTCCTTCATGTTGGGGGTGGCAGAGCACTGGAGCGGGCTGCCCGAAGGAGGCTGTGGAGTCTCCATCTCTGGAGACATTTCAAACCCACCTGGACGCGTTCTTTTGTCACCTGCTCTGGGTGACCCTCTCTCGGCAGGGGGTTGGATTGTATTACCTCCAGAGGTCCCTGCCAACCCTACCCATTCTGTGATTTTGTGTAGAAAAGGGTGTGGTGTTACAAATGCAGTGTGTGTGTAAGTATGTATGTATATATATAAATAGGCCTGTGTCACTGTCGTCCCCCAGGCAGTTTAATGGAGAGACACTGCCTGCCCCAGCGAGACAGTTCCTCCAGCAGAGACTGCAGGGCCTGGGCTGGCAGAGCCCAGCCGGGTCTGTCCCTCACCCCCCCTCACCTCACCTCACCCCGAGCAGCTGCTGCTGAGCGCCTCGAGCTGCTCTGACTTCCCACTACCTGTTATGGGCTCTCCTGGCGAAGTGTATGGTTATTTCTTGGTGTGTTGGGTTTGCGTGGCAAGGCTGTGGTAGCAGGGAGCTACAGGTGTGGTTTCTGTGAGAAGCTGCTGGAAGCTTTTCCCGTGTACACTACAGCCAATGCCAGCCAGCTCCAGGGCAGACCCCAAGGCTGGCCTCACCAGTGACAGAGGTAGCATCACTGGGATAACAGATTTAGGAACGGGGAGAAGGAAAAGTGCAACAGCAGATGGAAGAGTGGCGTGAGAATGTGGGAGAGCAACAGTCCTGCAAACACCCAGGCCAGCAGAGAAGGAGAAGCAGGAGGTGCTCCAGGTGCCAGAGCAGATTCCTCTGCAGCCCGTGGTGAAGCAGCTGTGCCCCTGGGGCCCATGGAGGTCACGGTGGAGCAGACACCCATGCTGGAGCTGTTCATGGAAGACTGTTCCTTGTGGGAGGGATCCCCTGCTGCAGCAGGGTTAGAGTGTGAGGAGGAGGCAACAGGGTCGGAGACAACACGTGAGGAACTGACTGCAAGCACCCTACCCCGTTCCCCTGTGCTACTGGGAGGAGGAGGTGGAGAAAATTGGGAGTGAAGTTGAGCCTGGGAAGAGAGAAGGGGTGGGGGAAAGGTGCTTTGAGATGTAGTTTTTATTTTTCTTTACTCTGATTGCATTGGTAGTAAATTATTTTTCTGCCCACGCTGAGACTATTGGTCATGACAGTAATTGGTCAGTGACCTTTCCCTGTCCTCGTCTCTCCCCATAAGCCTTTTGTTATATTTCTTCTCCCCCGTTCAGCTGAGGAGGGGGCTGACAGAGAGGCCATGGTCAGCTCCTGGCATTCAGCCTGGATCAAACCACCATAGTTGGCTTATTTGTGGTGGTAGGAGTCTCTTAATTTTGAATCGTTGAGGGGAAGGCTTTTGGTTTCCTTTCAAAGAGCACTGAGGAAGTGGAAGCAAGCTTACACTTTCCTTCCAGCAATATCACAGTTGTATTTCTCACCTTTCATTGCTTTAGGTAGCTGAATTGTGCTGGAGGATTTTACAAATCCACAGTGTTTACATTAATATTTCCATTATTTGCTTGTCTTCAGCCTCCTCCCTGTTTTTTTCCTGTTTCCTTTTTTGACTTGGTTGACGGAGGTGTGGTTTCTGACAGGCGGCTCGTCTCATGCTGCATGTTAAGAGATACAAGAATAAAATTTATTCCTCCCAAGAACGTATGAGGTGTTGCATCAGCTCCAAATTTCTCCCTCAAGCCTGTCTATGTAGCTGTAGCTACTACAGGATAATTTTCTTCTGGTTGAGCTGCTTTGTTGTCTCCACGGGCCAGGAGTTGCTGTGACTGATGTGGGAGTGACTAAGTGCCTTCAGCCAGTGTCACGCTTGCGTCTTTGTCAGTACAAAAGCTTAACATTTAGGTTTCCTTAAATAAATAAACCCTCTTCCACATGAAATGTGTTATTAAGCATTCTAAATGCTTTATGAAAAATATATGCATCTTTCACAGTGCACTCCGTTAGTGCTCTCCGTAAATATTTTGGCAGTTGGAGCGGCGTAACACTGGGGTAATGCAGTCAGATCACAGTGAAAGGATACAGGGTGTGCTCTATGGGAAACGACAGGCTGTCAAAAATATATTGTACATCTGTTTGAAATGTACCACTGAAATTTTTGTAGTTTTTACTTCATGGCTTTATAAAAAGAATCTTTAGAGGAATTCAGTGAACAATTCTTTTTTCTCGTGTTTTCTGTTCGTTATATATTGGAGTTTGTTCCACACACGGTAGCTTACCCTTGTGATATTTCCATCTATCCTTTATTATTTCTTTTTATTGGAAAGCCTGTGGAATTGTGTGTTTTTATAAATTACATTATATAGTCTCTAGTTTTGGCTGAAGATAGCTTGGCATGGTCTATATGTAAGGTGTAGGAAACATTATTCCGGCACTACTTTTTTATATAGTTTCTTACATTTTGAGACAATTGATTTTGATTCAAATTGAATATTTTTATAATTGTTCTGACTTGTAATGACTTTCAGCAGAAGGTATATTAGAAAAACTGAATCCTGATCTTAGCAAGTCTTGCTGCTGCTTTATTTTTAACCACATTTTTTCCTATAAGTGGTCTGCAGCTGTGAAAACATCAGTAAAATTTAATGTCATTGTACATTTGGTCAACTATAAATCTTGATGTTTGGACTGTGTGAAATTTTTGAAACGTATTTTGTTATTAAAAGGACACTATCATGTTTATTATGGTTCTTGAAAGCTTTCTTTGCCTATAGGTTTTGTCTTTTGCATTTGACGCATCTGCAGATTTCCCTTTGGAAGGTAGTTGAAATTAGTGCTGCTATTTTTATTGCCTCATTTGTTTGATGACAAAAGAAATGTTTATGACAAAAAATAGCAACTGTTGATCTTAACTTCCCATTGTGGGAGCGGACAAGTGGGGCCTTTTAAAAACAAACAGGAACAGTGAATGTGTTTCTGTTTCTGCCTTAACTATTTATATAGAAAGCTTCAGGATTTTCTGCTGGTGCTGAAGCATTTGACAGCTTGATAACAAAATGTGTATAATAATACAAATAACAGCCTGTGTTGCTGGTGTAGTTTGGTTGGGTTTTCCTCATTCCCGCTTTGATTAAAGTTGTAACTGATACACAACACTCTTCCAGGCTACATCTGCACTGCTGTCAGCCCAGCCAGAGTAGGTGGGCTTGCCTTACATGAGCTGCTGGAAAGTTGAGTCCAGTCTGATTTCCCTGGTAGGCTGAGGACAGCAGGATCTTAGGTTCCTTACACTTCAAGTATTTGCTATAATTGAAGAGATTTGGTAAGCTGTTTCTTTGAATGTATATTTTTGGAAGCCATGATTTTGCAAGTGTGGCGTTGTATTGTCAAACAAATGCTAATACTATCTTCAACCACTGCAGAGGGCTCATCCCAGAGGACAAGCTTATTTTTCTCCAGGAATGTTGGTTCTCATTTCCATTGCTGTGTTTCAAGATTTACCCACTCTGGAAAAGCCCTCACCAAGCCTGCAGGTAGTGGGCATTTTTCCTAGCCAGGGATGACCTAGTATGGGTTTGGGGTTTTGAGAATTCTTCCCCACCCCTGTAAACACAGAGGTGTTTTGCAATTTGCTGTTTAACTATATCACTCTGCTGCTGTTACTTCCTGCTTTGTGGTGGTTTGTGAACATTGGCTGAGAGATTTAGGGAGATCTTACTCTTTTGTTTTAGAGTGTTTGGTTTGGTATTTCGATTTAATGCTGTTAACAAGGGATGCCCACAGCATTTGGAAAAATGTATTGAACAGCCAGAAACACATTACGTGTTCAGAACAGCTGAAAAATCCTTCAAAGGAAAATAAACCAGTAAGAAATGATTCTCTGGTAGCAGCCTGTACTTAAATAGGCTAAGTCTACTGCTGGGAATGTGTATTGGTAGGATTGGTTCAAGAGTTTTTTTTCCTGACACATGAAGACAGCGTTACTAGAATTAAGTCACCTTGGATTACCTCAGTCAGTCACTGCAGTTAACACTAAAATGAACAGTAAATTCTTTGACACCAGTGAACACATATAAAAATAATCTCCTGGTATTTTCAGTAGTGGTTAAAAACAGCAGTCAAAAGACAAAAGTAATCAATCAAAATAATTGTAAGCTTTTAGTCGTGTGTGTAGGCTCAGCCCAAACAGAAACTGTCCATAAACACAGTTTAAATGATTTATGGGCCTTCAATACTTTCTTGATTTACAGAAACATTGCTAATTTTAAAAAATTATTTTTGAATCATGTGCCTTCTCTCCCATAGTTCCTCATCTGTCATGTGTAACAGTATTCCTTCTTATCTGACACCTGTGCTTGTTATAGTGGACAGTGGTGCCCCAGCCCCATCCTTATCACAAGCATTAACAAAACCAGTAATGCATTGGTGGGAATGTTGCTGCTGGGAGTGTTCTTCCAGGTGATGAAATGGTTCTTGAGAAGCATTCACCTTGTCCTGTAAACTGTTGTGGTTTGATGTGCAGATTACAGAGCCTTATCTGCAGCACTGAGTTACAGCAGCTGCCTATCTCTTCAGTTTAAACTGCAACTTGTAACATATTAGCATTTTGCCTTACTAACAAGTATGCCCAGTAAGATGTTGACTGACTGACCAGTAATATGTAATTTATATAGTGGTGCTCACTATGAATACTGAACTACCCTATGTATTGAACATCCTAAGAGAAAGTGAAAGAAGAGCATTAATTCAGTTTCCAAAACATCAATATCAGTTATTCTTTTAATTCAGCTCCCACAGCTTCTAAAAAAATCTCATGTTCAACGTATTTCTAACACCACTTCTGGAAAGGTTTTTTTTTTTCTACTTATTAAAATATGTCTTTCAATAATTGTATAATATTGGCATGTAGAGCTGTTGTTTTTTCCCTGCAGCTTTAATTATAGCAGCATTACTGACTGTAGGAGTACTTTTTTTTTATGCTGTGTAAATTACTGCTAATAAAAGCAAACTAACGTCATGCTCTTAACTATGTGAAGGAAGCCTTCGTTTATGCCATTCCTGTTCTGATGAGACATTGTATCTGAGACTGACTTGTTTATAGTTGGGAACAATAATTTTTCTTATTGAAGTACGTGTGAAAGTACTCTAGTACTTCATTCAAGAGGGAAAGAATAGTCTGTCCACTGAGTGAATGTTCTTTGTTGCTCTCANACTGCTAATAAAAGCAAACTAACGTCATGCTCTTAACTATGTGAAGGAAGCCTTCGTTTATGCCATTCCTGTTCTGATGAGACATTGTATCTGAGACTGACTTGTTTATAGTTGGGAACAATAATTTTTCTTATTGAAGTACATGTGAAAGTACTCTAGTACTTAATTCGAGAGGAAAGGAATAGTCTGTTCATTCACATTCACAATAGTGAATGTTCTTTGTTGCTCTCAGTCTTGTTTTGTCCCTCTTGACTGTGGTTCTTCAGTTAGTCCCAGATTTCAGTACGTCTTGCAGTTCAGCAGCAGCAGGGGGAGTAGTGTAGCTTTATTTGGGGGCTCTCCTTGACCGGCCCTGGAGTGAGTTGGTATCAGCCCAGAGCAGTGCTGGTCAGGCTCAAAAATCAGTGTGTGTCAGGAATTCTGCTTCGCTCTCCCCGTGTGAGCTGGCAGCAGCGTTCTGCAAGCTTTGCCTTGCTGCACTACTCTAAAGCCCAGGTCTTGCAGATGTAGAAGTGTACCTGCTGTACCTGCTACAAGCAAATTGTGCTCCAGCGTTGGTGTGGTCAGGCCAGGCAGACTCCCAGCCGGAGGCTGGAAGGCATTTTGGGGCTGGTTCAGCTGCTTAATCAGAGCTGGGCCAGCACCCAGTGCCCAGCAGGGCTTTGTCAAGTTTGGTCTTGAAAGCCTGCAAGGATAGAGATTCCTCTGCCTTTCTGGGGTATCTATTCTAATGCTTAAATATTTTCATAGTGAAATATTTTTCTTCATGCTGCCCCACTGTGGGTCCCTTTCAACTGGAGCACTCTGTCCTGTGACCATTGTCCCTTGTTCCCCTGCCCTGCACCTCTCTGAAGGGGCTGCGTCATCTCACGTTATATTATGTGCTTTGACACCTCACTTTGTCGCCTACATATTCTATTGTGAAACAGTTTTAGAAGACTTTTTTCTACTGTTTTTTGCATTTCATAGATTTCTTACTGAAATCTCTTTTTTGTCAATGACCACACAAAATAAAATATCATCAAATACTCCTATTTTTTCTAAGACCATTGTCATTGTTAGTTCATGCTGAATTTGTTATCCCCTAAAACAAGTACATCCTTCCCAGGAGCAGTAGTGTCAGATCCTTGTGTGTGTATCATTCTGTTGCAACAAACATCTTGGACTTTCATTTGGCAAGGGCAGGAGTCGGTGTAGACAGTAAATTTGAAAATGCAGTCAAGTACAGGGTGGAGAGCAAATAGCATAGTAATAAGTGTGTATTCTCATAATATGTTTAGGAGAAGCTTAATTTTAAAATCTAATTATTGTGCAATGCAGTATCATGTTGGTCAAATTTAGATTCATGGATTCTTTTGCACCTTTAAATCTCTGTTGTTTTTACTTGCAAGTTAATTTAATCTTGTGCAGCACATAATATGTCACTGTGTTCCCACATGAATTTATGATAAAAATACTGTGTTCCGTGTATCTGCTCAGCTTTTCTCTAGTGAGAATGTGTTAAGGTATTGTGTTACTGCCATATAATTATAGCTGTCTTACATTTTTGGCATTTGTTGAATTAATCCCTTGCATACCTCCTCAATATAAAAATGTTATTTAGATAAGTTACTGACATAATAAAATAAACATTTTTAAAATTACATTCTTATATGCATGTATGCAGGAAGAAGTCCGAGATCAGGAAGAAGTCCAAGATCAGCATGAAAACCGAGATCAGGATGACGTAGGTGGAAAGGAGATTATTAATAGGACATTTCTTTCTCTTTCCGAAATTACTGCCTTGTCAGAAGAAAATCTGGAAGGAGTTGAAAAGTAAGTAGTGATGACAACAATACTGGAAGCCATATAATAACAAAATAAAAAATGCAGCATATTTGTCTGATTTCTTTTGTGATGGTTATGTCATTAGTGTTTAATTGTTCAGTTAAATCATTGATATTTAATATTATTAGCAAAATATCGAAGAAATACTGTTGATCTGAGATCCAGTCTGGTTTACTGTGTTTCCTGTATCTCTTGATTTTGCTTAGGATCCTTTTTTTCCACTTGTATTTCATATTGTTGTGGTTTCTGAATTTACAATAGCTTTAAATACACTGTAGACAAAATACTAAGATGGAAATAAGAACAGGCCAATATACTGAGCTTTTTTTTTATAGGTCTCACTTGGTAACTTGTTTTTGCTAAAACTTTTGAGATTTTGTGCTGTAACATGACTTACCAAAAAATCAAAAAAGTCTTTAAAGTTCAGCAAGGGATGGAAAGCTCAAGAAGGCATTAGTTGGTTGTCATTATGGAGCACTTGGGAAATGGGAGGCAGCCAAAGACTTCTGATGTCAGCCTGTCTTGTCTTTCCTGTACCAACACTCTCCCTTGTTAATACTGTTTAATAGCTAAATTTAGGAGGCCAGGAGTTTAACCTGAGACTCCAGACTTGTATTTGAAAGATGGGGCTTTTCAGAAGTGCACAAATTATTTCAGAGCACTTGTGTCTGCTAGCAGGTTCTTAGGGAATTGAAAGCCAAAGGGCTGGGCTGCTGGTCTAGTTTGGGAAGGAAGAGGCGGGGGTATGTAAAATCCAACTTTGTTCCTCTGAATAGGTAACCATTTAATGTAGCTTAAAATATTCCTGAAACATCCTCTGTTTTCCTATTTGTCACTATTCTTATGGAGGAAAGGTCTTTCTGGGATTTTTCTGTTAAGAAAACTGGAAAGAAAATTTGATACCATCAAATAATAATGCAAAAATTCTTTCCTTTCCTGTTTTCTCTTGCACAATAGGCCTCTTTAAATTTAGAGGAGACTGAAGTGTACAACTCACTGGAGACTAAAATGTGCTTAACGACACAGTTCTTTGTGCAACTTTCTCATTAAGATTAGAAAGAAAAGCGCTGAAAGATCATATGCTCTTTTAATCTCAGCTGATCACATATGTATTTATATATACACACTGTGCAAAGGGAGTATAAGTATATACTGCATCTGACTGGAAGGAGTGTAGTTACAGGGTATTTTATGCACACTAAGCAGTTCAGCAGCAGCATTAAAATTTTGTTTACCACAGTGCGTCATGTCTATTTACAAGAGCAGTTTGAAGGCCACAGCTAAGGTTAGAAAAGCAGAATAGATCTGATTCAGTTTGAGAGTTTTCATGTCCTGCATTCCCATCTATCAGAGAGTTTTGTACTGCTGTCCATCTTCATAGGACTGGAGCCCCGTGAAGAAAGAAAAAGCAGGGAGGGTGACTCGGAGATCTAACTGCCCCATCATTTCCCAATCATGTACAGATACTGTTGTCAGTGACGTGCCTTACAAAATATTGGAAAGACGAGTACCGGCATTGTTAGCAGAATCAGAGAAAATCTAAATCCCTGAGAAGCTCTGATTATGAAAACACAGAGTTGGCAGAAGCTTCAGAGAGAGAGGATATGGACTGTTTCAAACCTTGGAAAGTTCAGCTGGCCACGTTCCACTTCTATTTCAGGACACCGTTAAGTGTTTTTAACCGACTTGCATGTGTGCAGCCGTACAAATTTGTCATGCAGAACAAAGGAATACATGTCTTAAACAAAACTGATTGGATTATATGCTTTACTCTGTTAGCTATTGAGGCTTTAATTAAAAAAAGAAACTCATCTCATTTGACAGTGTGTCTGTACTGTGTCGGTGAAACCCCTGAAAATCTAATGGCTGCTATCAGTAGGTCTGGGATTAATGTCCTTCTTAGGAAGGAATAAGAAGGCAGTGGGGCTTGGGAAGACTTTGCTCTCTTATAGGGGACTAGAAACTGTGATCACTGGCACCTGCATCCTCAGCTGTAGTTAAGAAGCGAAGGATTGCTTTAATGTAGAACTTAACTACCTGAGACATGGCTGGAGTTAAACTGGAAGAATTGAAACCAAGCCCTACTCTCCATTCTCTCTCTTCATGTGGAAAAATGCACACAGTTATTATAAAAGATGTAACTAATTCTGTGTTTGGATAGAGTAGACATAAATGTGTCAGCAACAGTATGGCCTTCTACAAGGGAGTGTATTTTTTCATAAATTTTGCGAGTTTAAGTAAGTGGAAGAATTTTCATCCTGTGCCAGTAAAATGGGATAAGGCTCTTTTAAAATGTTTTGACCATTATGCAAGTGCAATTTAAACTTCTAAATATTTTAGCTACTTTCAGTAATTATATTTTATATTATTTACATTAATTTTCAAATGTAATTTTTTATCAGAGGCCACATGAAAAATAATCTTGAAATGGAAACAAGATCTTATTACTACTGTAAAACTGTCTCAATCAGAGTGAAAGCATGATAGTAGAAAGTGGAGACTAATAGTGTCATTTCATCCCACAAACCAATTCCTGATGAAACACTCTTTTTTTCTCTGCAATTTTCAATGTATTTCTCTTTGGTTTTGTAATGCTCTGGTTTTTATTCTTTTGTTAGTCTTAGCTTAGCACTTGAATAGTGTCTGTTGAAACCTGCAGGTGACCGTTTACTTTTTGATATGTCCTGTGATCATTGTTCTTACCTAGGAATTGATGTAGCTAAATTCAAGAAATTATGTACATTATGCACATATGGATAATATAGCAACTAAAAATAACAAATATAGATACAATTACAAGCAGACCACATAAGACTTTGGAATCTGTAATTTATTTTTTGATTTCATTATTTTACTCTGCAATTTTTTTTAGGAAGATGGAAGAATTTCTGAATCTTACACAGCTAAAGACATCTTTAAAAGAAGCTATTTTGCTAGATTATTATACGGCAGGATTTTGGTGGGCTAAAGAAATGAACTTCAGTCTTATCCAGCTCTCAGGATTCATGGATCTATTAAATTTTGCCTTGGAGAACGTCAGTGGTAAGTATAATTAAGAATTGTAAAATAAATATCTGAAGTGGAAGGCAAGAATGTTTCCCAGTCATTTTAATAAAGTGATATTTAATTACAAGTAATTGTGAAATGATTTATTTTCCTCTTGAATGTTGGTATGCTAGACCACGTGCCTGAAAATAATTCTTACTGGCAGATGTTGTATTTTTGTTAGAGAAAACTCAAGTCTTTTGAGCAGAATATTCCTCATTCTTTGTTTGTACAGTATGTGGTACAAATGAGCCAGGTCCTGAAGAGACCTTTTCTTTGCTATGGTAAAATAAATAATAATTACAGTAGAGTGAGAGCAAGGAGCTCCTAAATTCCAATTCCAGCTGTCTCAGTGACTGACTCACTGTAGCCTTGGGCACATTTCTCTGCTGTTTGAGATACTCAGTACATCCTGTAGCATTTCAGCAGGTGAATTACATTTATTTTATCCTTGGAGGTCAACTCTCAGACAGCTGTCTGTATGGCAAATGCTGCACTTCTGGCACAGAATATATGTTAGCTACGGACTGGTGAGGGAAGTAAACTGGCATTTCTGCCTAAGAGAAAAAATGACAACGAAGGGACCATAGCTGCTGTGGCTACGAGGAAATTTGCCACAAAGCATGAAGCTTGGTCTAGTGGGAATGAAACAGCCAGAAAAAAAGTGGTAGCAGTGTCCTCTAAAACCTTCTTTTTCAGAGATCCTAATGCTTGCTTAACATTCACTTTGAAGGTGATTATGTTGAGAAAAGTCCATCCCAGAGGAAGAGTGAAAGGACTCAGCAGTTTCATTCAAAAGAGAAGGCGAATGTTTAAAATCAAGCCCGTAATAGTTATTATACTCTTTCATTGTAATTTAGTTCAAGGGCCTTTCTGACTTGGAATTTTGACAGAATATGTACGTGCTTTATGATCATTGGAATTCCAGTTGTCCTTCCTGTCTCCAGTGAGAAAGTATCTTAACATATGCTAACTATATTACTATAACAATGGAGCAGAATGGAAACCCGTCAGAAATTAGTTTTATGAGACTGTGTAATACATGTGTACACGACAGGCTGGTAGCACAACCCATTATTAAAGCTGACTGACGTTTTTCAGGAATGTCATCTTAGTTGCATTAAGCTTTGCCGAACTTTTAACTCTTCAAGTTGAAATTTTCTGTGGCACTGTCTGCTTTTGATGCATTTTTATATATAAAATTGCAAGTGAACCAATTCAGTGGGCTTGCACACAGAGGCTGTGGGAAAAAGAACCTATTTTGTGTCTTTTTTTTTTTTT